>JAJEJO010004518.1:775021-792974 GCA_020662805.1 Glaucomys volans | reverse complement strand
TTGTTTCCTTGTTTTTCCAAGAAGAAGGATATTCTTAACTTCAATTGTCTACCAAGGGTCAAACAGGAGATTATCCCAAGCAATCACGCAGCAACACTCAGTCTTGATAGGATTCCCTGGCAAAAGTTTCAGGCAACATGGAGACGTAATTACATTTGTGTCATTAATGTCGACTTTTCCAGTGTATAACAATATACCACTCCACCGATTCCTGGGCCCTGTTAAAGGGGTAGGGAAAACATCCTACCACCCCAGAAACAAAATTGTGTGTGTGTGTGTGTGTGTGTGCATGTGTGTGCGTGCATGTGTGTGTGTGCATGTGTGTGTGTGCGTGTGTGTGCATGTGTGTGCGTGTGCCTGTGTGTGTGTGCGTGCATGTGTGTGCATGTGTGTGTATGCGTGCCTGTGTGTGCGCATGTTTGTGTGTGTGTGCGTGTGTGCGCGCGTATGTGTGTGTGTACATCTTCAGTGTAGCAGTATAGGTGATGTATTAATGGCTTTATAACATTGAACTCACAGACGCAAACCTGAAAATATTATTTCAAGTTCAGAAAACAGGCCTTGTGCACTATTTGCTATCTCTATAATTGCTTTTGTTTCTCTGACATCACCGAAGATTACTGACTATAATTACCAGAACTTACTAGTAAAAGTTACCACTGTTTCTATCATGGAACCTCTCTTAGAAAGATTATAGCCTTCCACGGGTGCAGAAATCACTTGGTAAATCTTTGTAGAATCTATTTTTTTTTTTCTGCCAAACTTGTTTAAAATTCTTCTTTTTCCTCAGTTTTGATTTAGTAACTTTAGATTTCTGCATTATGTTGTATTTTGCAGGGAGTTATTGACTTCGGCTAAGGAACCGTGAACAGTAATTATTTTGCATGACTAAGCTCTGGTTCGCCATTGTCAGACAGGCACTTTACAGTGCCACTAGTTTCAAAATTTAGAACAGAACTGTCAAACAAGCAAATGCCTACACCAAAGACTCTATTTTCAAGCTACAGGCATGAGTTCTATGATGTGCAATAATAGAGTGAATCTTTGTGTTTTTGTGAAAGCTCCTGGTTTGACAGTCCTGGAAACAAAGCCTGTTTCTTTGGGGAACAGATACATCAGTGGTAGCAACAGCCCTGGTTTTCAAGGACGGCTGAGGTAAGGCGTTAGTACTTGGAAAGGGTGACATGGCACTGAGATTATTAAATATTATTAAAAAGAATTGTTTTTGTGGTGAGTAGAGAACAACTTAGCCCGAACTCAGAGCTTCTGAAATGGCTCATCTCAGTTGGACATCTTTCCAACCACTTAAGAAAGGAAGTTACCAATTTACACTCAGTTAAAATTTTTATCCTAGAAACATCACATATTCAATACCAGAGTTTCTCAACATTTTCCAAAGTCTACAACTGCAACACTTTACAGCAACATTAGTAGGTTATTTATACATAAAAGGTCTTTTCTCTTTTCAGCACTGCCAGGTACAGCCCACTTAGGAACATAGGGTTAAACAATTTTTATTTCCAAAGTCGACCTTTCATCCCTTTTTAATGTTTAAAATTTTTAAACTTTACAATTTTTTTCCAAACTTTACAATGTTTTCCCTTCTACTGATAACTTGAGCCTCCAAACAACACTTTAGGACAAATATTATTTTCCTTTCATAGATTAGAAAAGTAAAGAACAGAGATTAAATGACATTGAAATGTCCTGTGTCAATTAAAAAATAAAGAGAGGGTGAGAAGCATGGCTGACTAAGAGGTGGTGTTCTAGAGCAACCTATGTATGAGACCAGTGTGTGAGAACCGACCCAAAGATGTTGTGAAACTGAAGAGGCAGACAGATCCCAGATTACACAGAATGCAAATTAGTGGGGACATAATGACAGAAGCGTGGTCCTGGGAGGCAGCAAGACCAGGTGGGTCCATGCAACACAGATCAGAGGATGGGGGTTTATAAAGCAGTCAGGACAAAAGTTACTTCAACCAAGTCAGAATATGCCTGGGTTATCTCAAGAGTCAGGCACACCTCTAGTGCCAGGGTCAGTTATAAGGCTCCACATACCACCCTATTAGTTTAGTATTTATAGAATCCTGGAAAACTGCGTGAGGAGAACTGACCATGTAACTTAAGGGCAGCCATGATGGTTACAATACAACATGGCGACAGTGATGTCAAGGTGAATCCATGCAGTTGGGTGGGCTGCCAATGCTGAATCTCACATATAGCTCTATCTTTAAACACTAAAATATCTTAAATATTTGAAACACTTCCCTTTTATGGACCAAGCAATTGTTTCATTTTTCTACAATGAATTCATAGTAACAGATTTATTACTGCTAATTTACAAATCAGAATTGCAATTTAATAACTAAAGGAGGTGAGTTCTGTCTTTCCATTCATTAGATTACTCATATCTACTTTGTAAAGCAATATTGTCTTAGGTAGAAAACCAAATGAGAAGTAGCAAATTTTCCAGTACAAGAAATGCTGAATCTGAACTGTTGTAGAATTTGGAGAATTATCTCACCTTCTGGAGGACACCTGTCAAGTAACCACAAAAACATCACCTCAGTTTCCTAACTGGATTCTCCAATTTTAACCTCTCTTCCAACAAATATACCCTGCTCCCTCCTGCCCCAGCACTGCCTGTTCAGTTTTCCTGAAGCTTAGCTCTGATCAAGCCACGCCTTCACTACAACCCCTTAGTGGAATTTAAGCAATTTAATGATTTCCATCCTGTCTCCTACCCAATCCTATCTTGGAGACTGTGTCATACTGCAGTATAAAAGTCAAGTTGTGGGGGACACAGGTCATCCTCTCAACCAGTTTGGTCAGCTTTGGGTTTGTCAAAGTTTTGACTGTAATAGTCAAGATTCACCTGTACTAAATTACAACAGAACCAGAAAGAATGACGTTTCTCTTTGAAGGAGTATGATGGATTTGTAGAGAATCACTAAGCAGACATTTTGAAAACAAACATTATTTTTCAGTAAATGTATAGAAAATTTTAAAAATTCTATCAAGAACATTTAGTAATTTGCAAAATTCTGGCACCTTCAAAAGAAGGTACCTATTAAAATAGATTTAAATAGGTATATAAGAGATTGAAGGAGATAAACAGATTGGAGGGTTACTTGAGCAGAAATTTTACAAAAAAAGAGCCAGAAAACCTTCAGGAGTAGTTAGGGAGAGGGATAGGAAAGATGAAATTGCTGGTGAACAAGATGAACTTCAGAGGAAGAACAGATGTGATTAATGGAGATTTTCATTAAGTTTCCAGGCATGGTGTGTAATGAAACCCTACCCTTCTTTTCCCACAGTCTTCAGTAAAGTATTCAGTTCTCTAAAGTCTCAAGGAATTGATTTGTTTTTGGTGAATCGTGAGAGGTATTGAGCTGGGCTTCAACAAACATATTGAGAACTGAGTGGGCTCTCAGGCACAGCCACTTCTTGGTTAAACAACTAAAATATAATTAGCATACAACAAGCCCTGATCACAGTTCCAGCTCCTCCTTGGGAAGAAGCTAGCAATAATTCAATTCAGTAACTCGGTAATTGGTGATAACCTGATTCAGAGTGGATTTTTCTCTTGTGCTTCCTACTCTGTTTTGTCCAGCAGAACCCATGCTGCCTTTCGCTGTAGAACCTTTACTGGGAAGTCTCCATCTTCACTGGGACACTTGTTCATGGTGCAGTCTATATATGGAAGTCTACGTGTGACTTCTACGGGAAGACTTTTCTTTTCACCATGATCATTAAATGCTGACTGGCTACAGATGATGATGTTCTCCATGTCTGCCATCTCTTTGTAAGATCAACATCCTTCTGTTCTCTTACTCACAGGGGATGGAGTTTTAAACCCTCATCCTTACAGGAAGAGTTACTTCCTGCTTTTAAAAGAGTCCCAAAAATAGATTGTTCAGTTAACAGAGAAGGACTTCTCTAACACCTTCTTGAACACCACAAAACCTCCCTCCCATCCATTGCTATCAGCAATGGCTTAGAAATGGCAAAATAGTTTTTAGTTCATGGGGCTGATAAGAAAACTATGGATGTCTTGACTACATGTGGAATTCCAGATGAAACAGAGAAAGTGAAAGAGTAGGGTCAGGATCTGAATTAGTCTGGAGGTGGTTAATGGATGCAATCCACCAGCTTTCATTGCTGAACTGTTCCTCCAATAGTCCTTTCTGAGAGTATCTTCTTTCTCACATCAATCCAAAGTCCATACAGTCTAACCTAGCTCCTATTTCTTCTTAATTCTGAAGTTCTTCCCCAATGAAAAGAGATTTCATTCTCTCCTGAATTTTTGCAGCAAATTATATTTATCTCTTTTACACCATGTTTATATCATCTCGCAATTTAATTTCTTGTGTAATTTGAACATGTCTACAAAACCATCTTAACTCAACATTTAAATATGAAGTATGGCACCTTAAGTGTGTTGAAAAACTCTTCCTTTTTATTTATATAAACATATACACACACATATACACATGTGTACACACATACTGGTATACATATATGTATAAGGTGTGTCCATATTCTTCCTTATATATTTTTGAACAGGCCCACTATGATATGTATTATTTATAATAATCAATAGAATGATACACATATTTGATCAAAAATTCAAATATTTTATTATATCCTTTAGCACTGGTACTTGCCAAGAGATATCAACAAAACCTATAAACCATTTATTATTCAGGGTTATTTGCTAGAGGGACAGCAGTTTCCAGGTTCATATCACCAACAGACCTTGGTAGTATCGGTTCAATTAGTTTTTGAACTTTTGTTTCATGGAATTCTGAATTCTGTTTTTGAATGCAATCTTTCATACTTTTTTTCCTTTAGTCTAGGTTTCTAGCTATTTGGTCATACTGTCTCAATTGTTGCTTATGATTGTTTTAGAATATTACATTTATCAGAATTAATTCCAAATTGTGACACCAACAAGTTGAATCCTAGAGCCTCTACACTGTTTATACCCTTGTCTTCAAAGTCTAGAGCTCTGCCTGACATGGTGGCAAACACCTGTAATCCCATCATTCTCAGAGGCTAAGGCAAGAAGATCATGAATTCGAAACCAGCCTCCACAATTTAGCAAGGCCCTAAGCAACTTAGCAAGACTCTGTCTCAAAATTAAAAAATAAAAAGAGCTGGGGAGGTGACTCAGTGGTTAAGCACTCCTGGGTGGTACTAAAAAAAAATTTTTAAATGAAGTCTAGATTCTGCTTTCATGTCAGAACCCAGGGAAACTTTTCCCACCAAGAACCTCTGTCACCTTATGGCTATGTTCCTGACCTCCTCGGGGCTTCTCCTAAACTCCTGGCTTGTCATTAGCCATCTGCCTGCCATCTATGTTGCTCCTCCTTTAGCAGTGAAGATTTGATTGAACCTGAAGTACTTCATGTTTATGTCTAGTACATACTTGGCATGATTTTTCAGTTGGAAGCACTCAACATGTTTGTCCCTAAATTTACCACCCCCAGTCTGAACAACAACATATCTAGACTCTCCCCCTACCCTTCTGCTTTCTCCACCTCACTCAACTTGTAGGGAATACTGCTTGAGTCAATCCATCTTGGTCCTCTAAGAATTAATTGAGGCCATGAATCTCTCTTTCTCTTGCATACATACAAATCTTCCCTGTAATAAGAAAACGAATGACTAAAGACTCATGAACAGAATAAGCAATACCATCTTCAATGATTCAGAAAAAGGAAAGATCTGTACTGGTGAAAATAAACAGGAAAATGCTTCTGAGAGACAGCCCCTCTCTGCACCATTGGATGGACAGTTAGGTGGAAGCCGATATGCACAGAAGAATAATCAGAAATACAAGGAGATTGACCTGCATTGAGAAAAAGTGAAATGCTCATATAGGGAATTCTTTCAAGATTATTCTTCACTGGAGCATGGGATTAATTATTTTGTAGAGTATATTAACATAACTTTAGTCATAAATCCTTCAAGATTTCTAGTTTTGATTTAATTGATTATGACTGCATCCTTCTCTTTGTTAGTCATTAGGTGAGCCTTAGGCAAAGCCATGAAGTAGGCAATAATTTATATGGCAGAAAAGGTCAGCCAGGCTTTTCTCTGCACCTCGGAAAACATGAAAATGTCTGCAAAGCTACCTGAGAGCTGTCTAATAGTCAACAGCTATGAGAGAGCACAGCACCTACCTGAAACTCGAGGTGGAGCTCAGAAGACTGGGCTCCTTTCCTGCCTAACTTCTCTTTATGTATTCATTTAGAACTTTTGAATGTGGCACCTGTGAGAATAGCCAACCCAAATTCAGCCGACAGGGTTTTACTGACCGATGTAATTGTGTCTAAAAGGGCTTGAATGGGATTTCATAAAATGGTATTAGGACTGGTCTCCTGTTCTCTTCTCTCCTCCCTTGGTGTGGGCTGCATTCCAGGCAACCCTTCCCCTCATCTTTGTGAGAGCGTCTGTCCCCAAAAGCACATTACATCAGCAGATTAAGTCTCCCCGACCCCACTTTATTTTAATTAGGTCAGGTATCCATCTCTGAAATTAGTGAGATGAAACACACTTGGATGTCTTCCACTGGATGGTCCTACCCCCAGAGTTGGAGATGGCAGGCAACTTCATCCAAACATCAAAGGGGAGACTTGGGAACAGCTTTAGGAATGGGGTAGGGAGTCTTGGCTCCTAAAAAGGCCATGAACAAGAATTCACTGACACCTACTAATTTGCTATGGCTCTTTCCTCTCTGCTTTTCTTTATTGCTCACTTCTGAACCCAAGTGGCTTAGTTCATTTCCAGTATTATCGTAGGACCTTTAGTAAGCTACATGGCTTTTCCATCTAGCACTTTCCCTTCCTCTAAACTAGAAACAATAATGATAGCGATCTCATGGGGTTGTTGTGATGACTAAATAAATAAATAAGCCTGCACATTCTAGAAGAAAAGGCAGGCCCAGCACTCCAACATATCGGCACAGGGACTGACTCCTTCTTAATAAGACACCTAAAGTGCAAGAAGTAAAATCAATAATCAATAAATGGGATGGCATCAAACCGAAAAGTTTCTTCACAGCAAAGGAAACAATCAAGAGCATGAAGAGAGAGCCTACAGAATGGGAGAAAATTTTTGCCACTTGCACCTCAGATAGAGCATTAATTTCCAGGATATATAAAACTTAACACCAAAAGAAAACCAAGTAACCTAATTAATAAATGGGCAAAGGAACTGAACAGACAATTCACAGAAGAAGAAATACAAATGCTCAACAAATACATGAAAAAAAAAACTCAATATCTCCAGCAATTAGAGAAATTGCAAATTAAAACTACACTGAGATTCCATCTCACTCCAGTGAGATGGCAATTATCAAGAATATAAGTAAGAATAAATGTTGACAAGGATATGGAGAAAAAGTTATACATTGCTGGTGCAAATTGGTGCAACCACTCTGGAAGGCACTGTGGAGATTCCTAAGAAAACTTGGAATGGAACCACCATTTGACCCAGTTATCCTGCTCCTCGACATATACCCAAAGGAGTTAATCAGCATACTACAGTGACTGAGCCACTTCAATGCTTACAGCAGCTCAATTCACAATTGCTAAACTATGGAAGCAACCAAGGTACCCTTCAACAGATGAGTGCATAAAGAAATATGGTATATATACACAATGGAGTATTACTCAGCCATAAAGATTAATGACTTTATGATATTTACCAGAAAATAGATGGAACTGGAGACTATCATACTAAGTGAAGCAAGCCAGTCCCAAAAAACAAAAGGTGTAATGTTATCTCTGAAAGGTGGAGGCTAACCCACAATAAGGCCTATGTGGGGAGAGAAGTGCAGTAGATTAGATAATGGGGAACACAAAGAAGGGAGGGAAGGTAGGGGGGATAAGCAAAGGAAAAATAGTGAAATGAATCTGACATAATTTTCCCATGCACATATATGAAAACAACACTGTGAATCCCACCACATGTATATCCATAAGAATGGGACTCTAACTAGAATAAGATATGTTCCATGCTTGTGTCATTGTATCAAAATGGATTCTGCTTTCATATATAACCAAAAAGAACCAATAAAAAAAGAAAAGAAAGAAAGAAATTTTTTTTTAAAAAAAGAGGGATGGCAAGGAAAAACAAAAATAAATGAGATGATGCTAAGGATTTGTTTCAAAGCAATCCTGTGAAGGAATGCAGATGAGACCAGGGTGGCAAAGTGTTAATGGCTTTATCTGGGAGATGGGTACATGGGATTTATTATAGTAAATAAATGTGTTATATTTAGTATATATATATACTGTAAATAAACACTTATTATAGTATTCACTCTTTAAAAAACAGGTCTTGCACAAAGAACTTGTTCTATTGTGTTTATGCACCTCTTTTGAATCCTACTTCTTCCCCATTTGTTGAATTCCCAGTTTCTCTGAATTGCCTTCCTCGGGGCTTTTCCTGATCTGACCTTTCCAGGCTTCTCTGACTTCTTTATTAAAATTGACTCGTGCTAATGCATTTTTTATCAGTGCACTCTTTTTATGATTTACAAAACTTACCCAAAACACACAAACAAAAACAACTCAAGAACCGGATTTCCAGAACTTGTAGGAATTATTGTGAGAAATATGAAAGTCTGGTGGTCCATCATCAGAATACAGTGTTTAGCCTTAATTGGGATATGATACAATTGTAGCCATTTTAACTAGCCCTTCTCTTTGCCTACCTGATTTTAAAATCAGCTGATCACCTAGATTGTAACCCTGAGCTCCTCCTATGAGAGCCAGGGGCAGTACAGGGTTAGGGATAATAGCAGGCCCATGGCCCTCCCAGATGTGCTTGATGAGGTCTTTTCTTTGACAGGCATCCTTCTGTGAAGTAAAGTTTGTCTTGCCAAGACACTTCCAAGTATGTGTTTGATTTCTTACAGGACCCAGACATTTCTAACACTATGAAGGTCATCTGATTTAGTAGTTTTCATAGTAGAGAAACTACTACACTGGAAACTTGATTCATTCAATTGAAGAGAAAATATATTAAAATTGATATTTCTGAGGTTTTTATATTCTAAAATTTCAGAAAAAAATGAGATGGCTACTAGGTGAATGGATAAAAATAGTTCATAGATACAATTAAAAATAAATAAAGCAGCCACATCAATGTTTATAGCTGCTCCATTCACAATAGCTAGATTGTGGAACCAACCTAGATGCCCTTCAATTGACGAATGGACAAAGAAACTGTGGTACAGATACGCAATGGAATACTACTCAGCCATAAAGAATAATAAAATAGGGCTGGGGATATAGCTCAGTTGGTAGAGTGCTTGCCATGTAAGCACAAGGGCCTGGGTTCAATCCCCAGCACCGCAGGAAAAAATAAATAAATAAATAAATAAAATATGGCATTTGCTGGTAAATGGATGGAGTTGAAGAATATCATGCTAAATGAAATAGGCCAAGCCCAAAAAACCAAAGGCTGAATGTTTTCTCTGATAAGTGGATGATGATACATAATGGAAGGGTGGCGGGGGTTGGGGGCGTTTGGGAAGAGAAGAATGGAGGAACTTTGGATTGTGTAGAGGGAAATAGGACAGGAAGGATTGGAGGAAGGAAAGATAGTGGACTGAGACAGACATTATTACCCTATATACATGTGTGATTACAGGAATGATATGAATCTACCTTGTATGAAACCAAAGAAATGAAAATTGTACCCCATTTGTGTACAGTGAATCAAAATGCAGTCTGTAAAACTATAAAAATGTACTTATGTATTAGAGGATACATGATCAAAAAAATTTAACTAATAAAAACGAATAGAGCTGGGGATATAGTTCAGTTGATAGAGTGACTACCTCACAAGCAGAAGGCCCTGGGTTCAAACCCCAGCACTGCAATAAATAAATAAATAAATAAATAAATAAATAAATAAATAAAACAGCATAATCAAAAAAGTTGGGATAACTATGATGTCATATACTCCTCTTGCTTTACAGAGGAGTTGAGTGACCCAGAAAAGGGAAACAACCCAACCAAGATCTCAACTGTGAGTGGAAGAACCTGGCTCTCAGAGAAAATCAATGTGAAATGACCTCAGGGAGGTTATTTGACTTCACTGGATCCCAGTTTCCTTATCTTTAAGAAGGGAATAATAAGCCTATTAAATAAAATTGTTTGGGTATTAAATTAAATGGGAGTATATTTTAAAAGGATAATACAACAGGGCTGGAATTTTGGTAGAGCACTTTCCTTTCCTGTGTGAGGCCCTGGGTTCAATCCTCAGCATCACATAAAAATAAATAAATAAATAGATAAACAGATAAATAAATAAATAAGTAAAAGTTTAGAAAGGGTCCATTGACAACTAAATACATTTAAAAAAAAAAAAGGATAATACAGTGCTTGGCACAAGGGCTCAGTTAGTGTAATTTCGGCTTCCTTCATGCCTTTGATTCAATGTCTTTCCATTGACTATATTATCTTTCAAAAACTAGTAAATAGTTTTTTGGGCTTGGCCTATTTCATTTAGCATGATATTCTTCAACTCCATCCATTTACCAGCAAATGCCATATTTTATTTATTTATTTATTTATTTTTTCCTGCGGTGCTGGGGATTGAACCCAGGCCCTTGTGCTTACATGGCAAGCACTCTACCAACTGAGCTATATCCCCAGCCCTATTTTATTATTCTTTATGGCTGAGTAGTAAGTATTCCATTGTGTATCTATACCACAGTTTCTTTGTCCATTCGTCAATTGAAGGGCATCTAGGTTGGTTCCACAATCTATTGGATTTCAAATAAATAGTACTGTACGATTTGGTGTGAATGAAGTGATAGGTTACTAGGTAATATTTTTGCCATTTTAAACAGCTTTTAAAGGTTGCAGACTTAAGAATAAAACAAACTCAAGTGTCACAGTTCAGTGGTGCCTGAGATGTCTAGGGGTGAGGGGCTTCTTTGCCACCCATCCCCAATCAGTACTAGTGGCTCAATATTACTGTAGGTCCCACCATTCTCTATTGCAGGAATTGAGGGGCAATGATATATTTAAAAAGAAAAAATCGGGGACTTGTCCTAAAACTGTCTTCAAGATGCTGTTTACTTTGATGCATGTTTATCTGGAGTAATACTTTAAGGGGGTATTTCTGTTGTGCACCCCCCATCATCACTGGTTACTGCCACTGATTGTCACATGCGTCTGCATTCCTAGCCTAGAAATCTTTCCATTCCTTCTCAAAAGCCTATGCAAATAATAATAAATCTCCTTTCATATTCATGTGTGCTCTAAATAGCCACTATACCATGCGAACAGTTTGCTTTCAACTTAATAAGTCTTCCCATCCCTAAATCAAAACTAATTAGCTTTGTTTTTCAAATTGCTGACACTGAGGGTCTTCACTATAACAAACCTGTGTGTGATTAGTGATATAATGGCTGGTGCTGAGCTTGGGCAAATATTTATAGAGTAATCATATTGGATAGGGTTGAATAACCTCTTGGATTAAGCGTGAGCCTCTGGCAGGGAATGCTGCAAAATTGTGCTAATTTAATGGTACAGTCCATTGTTCCGTCTGCTGATACAACCTCTGTAGACACGGCTACAAATATAATCAGGGATATTAGGGCACAGTATGGCTCCTTTATTGGCACTCCTGGCAGCAATGCGCCAGAAGAATCCAAATATCACTTTGTAAATATAAATTATGTGATAGGTAAATGGAAGCTCATACAGGGAGAAGATCAAATACACACACAGGGATGAGCCTAAAGTAAGTAGTCGCTGGATAAATAGTTGTCAGGTTATTAGTATATTAGATATGAGAGGAACAATTTTGCTTTTATTTACTTTCAGAAACAGTAAACAGATTTTAATTAGGCAAGACAGTTTTAGTGTTAAGAGAGAATTTCTTCTATAGAAAGCTGTATTGATATTAGCTCCAGCTCCTGACAGAAATACACCAAATAAATCTGAAAATATACGGCTAATTCTTCATTTTTGTTTTGTTGGTTTTTGTTGTTGGAGACCTAACTCCAGTCCTTGTGCAGGACAAGCAAGCTCTCTACCGCTAAGCTATATCCCCAGCTCCAGCTGATTCTTCATATTTAGTTTTTAACCTACAATCTGAAAGGAGACTCCAACCTTGGGGAGGAAGAGATGAAGGCCATGGTTTTTCCAGATGATGCAGTTAAACAATGTCCAAATGGAGACTAGAAATCCCATCTTCACACAGCTGACCCTGCACTTTCTCAATCAGGGTTTAGAGATCTATAAAAGTAAAATATATAAAAGATATATTAATGACTTTAAGAGCCTGGGTCATTTTCTTATAAATATGCCTTCCCCGTATTATTATACAATTTCTAATTTAATAAAGTTTATATATTTGATATGTATAGACAAAAAGACCTTGAGCTTTTTATTTGCATTGATTAGTTGCAACTGCACCATTTTTTAAATGCAGCTTAGCTCTCATTCTTAGACACTCCAACCAGTTAGCTATATTTAGATGTGAGGAGGAGGCAGAGTAATTCTTAAAGAGTTCTATGTTTCTTACAACTGACTTGACTGACAGTCCTTAAGTGCTATTTCTTTCAAAGCAAATGTGACTCACAGCCCTTAGGTAGAGTGTGTGCACAGGCTAGAAATATTGATCTGTCCACATCCTAGAAACATTAAAACACAACAAAAAAGAATTTTAATCTAATTCTGAATAATGCAATAGTAAAAACATGAAGAGTACACAATTGACAATGGTAATGTACCTGTAATATTTTATAATGTCAAGGTTTTAATTTGAACTCCGGAAACAGAAACTGTCTTTCCAGCAAACTCACCTTCTTCAGCTTTGCTGTGACAGTTCTAAGAACAGAAGATGCCTAAGAAACTTATTTAAAGATATAAATAAATATGCATTAGTTAAGTTATTGAGTACAAGTTACCCACTTTGTCACTCTAGGTACTAGCTCAAAATTTAGAAATGAGAGCAACCAGGAGGAGTTTGGTAAGAATTCCTTTTGGAGTTCACTGATAATGGAATGAAACATTCCTCATTACACCAACACTGGCCAGAGTGTATGGAAAAAGAGGCAGGTTGCAAAAGGCAGTCTGAATCTGAGAGGTCCCAGTCCATGGACGCCCCCTCTCTCGTGCTTGGAACTACTAGGAAGCCCCTTTCTCTATTGCCTCTGGCCAGCCTTCTTGCTGCAATTATTTCTGGTTCCCACAGGAAGTGGCAGAGAATAATCAATACTGCTATGGGTTACAAAACACAAAGTTTCTGGATTTGAGCTCTGGTGGCTCTCACAGCCCCCCAGAGGTGCCAGCAGGTGGATTCTTCTTCCTTCCAGCAGTAGTTCAAAATGCTGTCACTGCCTTAAAAGTAGTATTTTCTATTTTTCCCCCAAAAGTTTAGTTTTCTACAATTAGTTCTGTTGCCATTTAACAAATGTATATAATCCTTTCCTACGGCAATGTAGATACACTTCTACACGATTGCATTATAGGGGAGCAGATGTCAATGGATGAGAACGACATGGGCTACGGGCAAAAAGAGCTGGGGAGTGGGAAGGATGTCACCACAGGGCTTTTTCCATGGCTGCTGAGTTCTGTTTCCCTGGCCTGCCCCCTACAAATCATTGCCTTAGTCTCTCACCCACACTTTTCCCAGTATCTCTCTAGAGTTTCTTGGCTTCTCTCGTGTAGATGGGAATATTGATTAGAAAAATGTCTGCTTAGCCTTCATCTGTAGGCTAAGACTTGCCCCATATGGTGAAATCAGACCAGTCCGTAGGCACAGGTAATTTAAGCATTCATATTTAAGAAATTGTCTCTCCATGTTAAATCGGTTTGTTATCATGACAATGTGATAAGTTCTTTAAGGCTGGATTCCTGGTCATTCCAAGTCATCTCTATTACCTGGGATCTCATGTGGTCACACGGACTGAATGTTTGTGTCCCATCCAATTTCAAATGCTGAAGTGTATTCCTCAATGTGATTGTATTTAGGAGGAAAATAATTAGGTAGAGGGTATAGCTCTCATGATGGTATTAGGGCCCTTGTAAGAGACATCAGAGATGTGACTTCTTGTTTCACCATGTGAAGATGTAACAAGAAAGAATCCATCCGCAAACCGGGAAGACCCACCTGACCATGAACCAAATCCGCTAGCACCTTGATCTTGGATTTCTCAGCCTCTGAAACTGTGAGAAATAAAAATCTGCTATTTAAGTCCCCAATATTTGTAATGGAACCTCAAACTGACCAAGCCTTCTAAATTGTGTCTTATCCCTACATCTGGTTTCTTGACAGCAACTACTGAATATCTGAATCCGTCCCTCTTTGCATCTCTGCCAGTTGTGCATTCTGCAAGCCACCACAATGACTACCTGCTCCCTGTCTGCTTAAGGTGATGCATATTCTACTTGTCTTTTCCCCTTTGGATAATCTTCCAATTTCGGAATCCCTTTCTGTAATCACATCCTTGTTTTCCCACAGCTAGATTAATACTCTGGACGGTATTCTGTCTTAGATGTCCTGGGGGTACCTACGCACTCTTGTTCTATCTTTGCTCTGTTTAGTTCTATGCCCCAGTAAAATAGGTGCCATACTGAGTAATAAAAATTTTGAATGATAATAGTAGCTTCTACTTGTTGACTACCTGCAAGGTACAAAGTACTGTGATTTCAAGCATGATTTTAATATGCACAACCACATTTTCATTTTCGTAGGGCTGACAGTTGATGGATATATGTGTATCCTAGTTGGTTAAATACTATGACACCTCCTCATGGATTGGTAAATAGCCACTGAACCCAGCGTTCCAAGTGCCCCTCCCCTGACTCCCCAGTTTCCTAGGCTTTCTTGTCACTACCTGCCCCCACTCCCACCCCCATGATCCAGCAGTTAAAAGCCTGATGCCTGGCAGTCCTCTGCCCAGTGTTGGTTCTGATTGGTTTCTGCCCCGCTGTACTCACTGTCAGTTATTATTAATGTTAGCTCCTCACTACCAGTAATATTCCTGATGTATACATCAGAGAATTGAAATTCAGAGAAGTTTACTAACCCGTGGTCACATGATTAGCAAATGATAAATCAGAGTCTCAAACCCATGTCTGCCTGTCTTCATAGACCATTCTCTTTCCCCTATAATAGGTGGTGCAAGGATACAGAGGGGTGTTTCCCAAACTTGTTGATAGTAACAGTAAGCATTTTGTCAAAATTACCAATTCCCACACCCCTCCCTCTGGAGATTCTGATTCAAATCAGCCTAGTTCAAGACTAGAATCAATATTTTCAATAAGGTGAATTATATGGTTAGACAAACTTTGGAAACACTACACTAGGGCATTTTATCCAGCCTAGAATTTGAAATGGACTAGAAATACTATAATACCTCCAAATGAAAATGTAAAGAATTTATCACAATTTCCCCATTTTATATTTTCCAAGCCGAATGGAATATGTGTCAGGTGGCAGGCTGCTTGCTGGCTATTTTAGATGCAATGGTGCAATTCAAAACTAGAACCACTCTTTGACAGGTCTGGAAACATCATTAGTGACAATCAATGATCAGAATGAAGCACCACTACAGTTTACAAATAGGTCAAATGAAAAGGACATAGGATGAGAGCTAAAATGAAAGTCATTCCACGAAAACTAGAAAGGAGACACTGAGTTGGTTAAGGAAATTTTTTGACTAAAAATGATCAGTTTACCCAAATAACACTCATAGATATGATTTGCAGAATAATAACCCATGAATAAAGGACTTAAACGCATGGTGCTGTGTGGGAAGGCTGCTGGTTCTTCCTGCCCAGCACGTCACTGCAGTTCTGCAGCAGTGTTTTTTCTGTTAATGCCTAACAATATGGTTTGTCACATAAAGCCGTCTCAGTAGCTTCTCTCTCCTGACATTTCTCTCCCATTTCTGATGTTAACAAGGCTAATCATGAAACATAAAAAATGTGTCCAGAAAAAGGGAAGCATCATATAGTAATTGCAGATAGCAGGTTTATGATGCAATTCTCTTTCATATGAAAGGGCTTAGGGAAAAAAAAAAAAAACAGGGAGAAAAAGAGCAAGATAGAGAAGCGATTATCTCTAGCCAGGTCTTACAATGGGAACTGACTCATTAAATATTTCTGAGGACAGCAGAGTCATCTAACTCAATAGAACCTCCTAGATGCTCTTCCTGACATGTAAGTCATCAATGAGCAGGAAAATCCTAGAGTGGAGCTGAAATTTACTACCTACCACAGGACATGGCCCAAGCTGGGTTGGGTCTCTTCCAAGTGACAGACCCTGCCAAAGGCTTAAACACCTGCTGCCATTATCAGTACACATATTCCCTTAGACAACTGAGAACCAACTCACTGGGTAAACCAATAAGTAAAATAAAGTGCCAAATGCACCCTCAGCAGAGACAGATAAAATAAAACATTTAAGTAAATTTAGCTGAATACTTCCAAATGGCACACCTGACAATGTAGAGAATGCACAGTAGTGGAAGCCTTAAAGAGAAAAAATGTGAGGTTTTTTCCCCCATAATTCTAAAAATTTAGACCCATATCTCTCTGTACCTCAATCATCTGCAAATAATGTAACTTCCTAACCTGCAATGAAGAAAAATAAAACAGAATAAAAGAATAACAACAATGGCAATAGCAAGCCTGAGAACTAGATGGTATAAGGGACTTTGAATAAGGAACACTGTCCTCCCTTGTTTATTTGGATGACATCTGAAGCTTTTCTTCACTTACTTATTAGGGTTTTTTTCTTTCTGGTGCTTAACACATATATGAAAGTCCCTGACTTAAAAGGTAGAGCTTAGCTAATGAGGTGTGTCAACACAATTGGAAGCCCATTTCTAAATGAAAATTGCCCTGTGCTGTGAGCACAATCCCTTCAGGTTGAAGAGAGCATTCATAAAGCAGCAGGGGTAGTCGCCAGTGCTTTCTCTTCGAGAAGGGGCCTGTAGGGTTCCCACAGCTGGGGGACAGAGAGGCTGACCTAGAGCTACGGGCTAACGTGATAATTCTCCTCCAAATTAGCCATCTTTCTCGGGGTTACCTTCCTAGATAGTGAGTAAAGGCAGATATAATCCCTTTCCTAATTGTAAACCAGCACCAGCCTAATTATATTCCCATTTACCCCCGATACTCTAAAATCATAGGCTTTCTGTTTGTTAATTCCTCTTATTCATGGTTTTATGACTCCAGAGGAGGCTTTGGGGAGTATGAATTGAAAAACAGCACAGTGAGTTAGTTCCACATAGACATTAACTATGAAAAAGTAATCACATGGAGGAGAAAAGGGGGTGAGAAGAAAAGAGCCTCATATTTAGTTTGGACTGATTTCAATCAAGACCTTGCTTAGCAAGCACAGGGTCAAAGCCATGGTTTCAAGAGTACACAGTAGGTGATCATCACCCAGTCTGCATTTCTTATGTATAAAATAAAGCCATTCTGCACTAAATTCCACTCCCTTTGTCTCGAAATGTGTCTCATCTTTATTCTAGTTGATATTTAAGATCCATGTAATTTTTCAGTACTTTTATGTCAACCTATTAACACTGGCCTGGAGAGAGACCCAAGCACTGGAGGTTACTAGGTAATGCTAAAGGTAACCTGGTGTTAGAAGACAAGACCTTAGGACAAAGGGTAAACGTCGAAAAGCCAAACAAATCCATTCAAGTCCTTTTAGATACTATTCATTCCATGCTCCTTTCACTCATCCTTGCTCCAGGTGATGTGTGTGGTTCCAGATCATATTAGGGGAAAGATCATTTGGAAGACTATATGATGATATGCTCAGAGAAGGTAGCGAGTGCTCATGTGTGTGCGTGTATGTGTGTGTGCCTGTGTCAGACAGAGTAAGAGAGAGATAACAAGCTCCGTAATTTTTGATTGAGAATGAAGTCTCCTAAGATAGGCTGAAAGGACCTTTT
>JAJEJO010004518.1:720337-774621 GCA_020662805.1 Glaucomys volans | reverse complement strand
ACACACACACACACACACACACACACACACACACACACGCAAGCACACACACATACATCCACCTCGCCTTACAATCAAATTCTTCCCTCAGGAAAAGTATCACTCTCAATCCCTCCAAACTCACTAAAGATCTATAGAGTTTTGATGAATTACATATATTGTTTCAGCTGCAGACCCACTAACTGTGAAAGTCAAGTTTAAACAAGGTAGTAGAAGAGCTGCTTCCTGAGACAGAGCAGCCTTACTGGTGCCTCTGATAGCACATCACAGCCAGGCCTGTGGATATATGTGGCCTTAGCCAGGAACGGATAAATGATAGATGATTTGGAGGAAATAAATGACAAGGGTGTTAAAATGTTTTAGAGCAAGGAACATTCAAATAAATGCTATTGGATGATTTATTTTCCAAAAGGTGTTATATTCTCTGCTGAAACACACCTACATGTCTGCCAGAAATGTGGCCATAAAAAATCTGTGTATAAAAAATGTACACTGTAGTGAGCTGACCTCAACCTTTCATTTACTAAAGCCACCACCTTAGCTCCAAGCACACATTTCCAACTTCATCCAACACCTGGATGTCCCACAGCTACCCCAAGCACAATGTGTTCAAACTTCAGCTCATTACCTTCTCTCCAAACGTTTAATATTTGAAAATTTTCAGTTAATGCATCATTTCAACAGGTACCAATGCTATAAACTTCAAACTTTTTGTAATTGCCTCTGTTCAGCTTTCCAATTCCAATTCCTTTCAATAGCAAATATGAGTAATTCTCCTTCCTAATTATTCCCACCCCTCTTTACCATCTGCATCGCAACTCCTGTAGGTAAAGTCTTTAACATAACTCAAGCACAATATCATAGCCCATGGATTCTAACAAATATCAGAGTTCAATGTAAAGTCATACATGCTAACACTTTATTGAAGGAAGAGTGAAGGGAAAGAAAAGTGAGGCAGAGAAGGAGGGAAAACAAATTTAAAATGATTTGCTACTGAACTGGCTACGGCTTTGCAAGGAAACCCAGGCAATGACTCAGCTGCACAAGGCAGAATAAATGTACTGCTAAGGAAAAGCCATGGGAGAGGAGGGGTAAGCAGATCTACTGATCCTGTCTTCCATCTCTCATTGGTACAATAAAGCCCTTGGGTTTTTATTTTCCCACACTTCCATCTTGGTTACTGTGTCCCCACTAGACAGCCATTGGAGAAGTTGGAGGCTCATGGTGCCCACTCAAGTAAGAAACAAACACTGAGCTAGGATGGCTTTCCCATGCCATTACAGAGGACATGATGAAGGTTGTCCTGAAGTCCAGACCTAAACAAGTGGACATGGAAACAATTAAAGGTATGAAACAGGTGGCTTAAACTGTAGCCCAGCACAGTGTGAGCAGTTGCTGGAGCAATCTGGACACAAGGCAAGGCCAATGGCTGAGTGTGGGGTGGGGCGGGAAGGCAAGGGGGGCCAAGCTGATCTGCAATGAGACACAGACTGAGTCTGATCAAGATCACTCAGAGCCACTCAGTTCTGTTCATATCCTCTAATAGTATATGGCTCTTATATGTGAGCAAGACGCCCTCACTTCTTCCCCAGAGGGGAATCACCAGTCTAATCTTCCAAGATTTTGCCAGTTGTCATCTTCTAAAAAACTAAAGCAGTTTGGCAACCTAAACTATATTCCCAATTGCTTTAACTGATCCTATAGTCATATTGACATTTATCATCTCTTTTCCTACCCAAGCTAGATTTTCCTCACCCTTGTTCAGAACTCCAGCTTATCTGGATTTCTAACCTAGTGGGATAACCTAGATCTTCACTCTGAAAGGGTCTGAGCTATTAGTTCCTTGACTTTATCAACCTACTTGCTACAAATTTCTATTCACAGTTACCATAGCACACAAGAGCTATGGTAGGATCCACTGAATCCCCTCTGTTCCAGACATGCTCCTTCCTTCCCCATTGTGTAGCAGAAGCACTAGTCCCTGAGAATAGCCAGATTCACTGTCCTGGAGTTTACAGTAATTCCTTTTTGCCTACTGATCTACTGGCATGGAAATTCCAAAGAAGCCAAGCAATATTCACAGATTTCAGTTCCAAGCTGGCAAAGTTTAAGTTTGCTAGGTAAGAGGCAATTGGAAGTTTAGTGAGAATTGACCAATCTACTTCTATCCATTCTTCTCTTATATATTCTTTCTATCAGCAAAACATCTCCATATACTAATTGTTGGTATAGCACATAGATGGTGCTAACTTCTTAGAGGTTGCCCCTGTGACTGGTCCCCTAGCTGAGATTTCAACAGATTCTCACATCTTTTCAAGCTTCTTCTTATGTGTTATGAGGGACATGTAGGAATTCCAGAGGAACGAGCCTGATGCTGCATCTCCTTTACCAAATAATGACTCTCCTGGCTCAAGGCTATGTTGCATGGGATACCACATCAAGGGATAGATAGAACTTTCTGTAAGTTCTGGAATATAATAGTGACATGGGCATTAAAGGCAGGAAAGACAAAAACATCTTATTTTCTATTGCAGCTAGGATAAATTGCTACAATTTAGTATTTTGAAACAATACAAATTAATTAATTATTTTATAGTTCTACAGATTGGAAATCCAACACAGATGTTATGGTTTGGATGGAGGTGTCTCCCAAAAGCACATGTGAGACAATGCAAGAAGGTTCAGAGGAGAAATGATTGGGTTGTGAGAGTCTTAACCCAATCAGTGATTTAATCTCCTGATAGGGATTAACCAAGTGGTAACTGAAGTGGTAAGGTGTGACTGGAGGAGGTGGGAATTGGGTCATGGCTTTGGGTATATATTTGTATCTGTTGAATGGAGACTCATTCTCTCTGCTTCTTGATCGCAATGTGAGCTGTTTGCCTTTGCCACACTTCCACCATGATCCTCAGCCTTACCTCAAATCCTGAAGAATGGAGACAGCCTTCCATGGATTAAGACTTCTGAAAACATGAGCCCTCAAATAAACCTTTTCTCCTCTACAATTGTTCTGATTGGATCTTAGTCACAGCAGCTGACTAAAACAATAGATTTCAATGAACTTATATCAAGATGTTAGCAGTGTATGTTTGTTTCTGAAATTTCTAGGAGAAAAATCTGCTTTTGTTCCTCTTCCAGCTTCAAAAGGCTGCCCAGATTCTTTGGCTTATGGCCTCCTTCCTCCATCTTCAAAGTCATCAATGTTGAGCTGAGTCCTTCTCACACTGCCACCTCTCTGTTTCTGTCTTCCAATATTGACACTGGGCTCAACTGAAAATCCAAGATATTCTCTCTATCTTAAAGCCAGCTGATTAGCAACTTTAATTCCATGTATAAACTTGATTCCCTGTGCTATGCAGCCTGACATGTTCACAGGGTTCAGGAATTGGAATCCTATTTGGGGGAGAGGAGAGCATTATTCTGTCAGCCACACCCACATCCAGAATTATGTATTTGGCTGAATCACATAAAATTGTCATTTATATAGGATAAAAATGTATTCATGCACTTAATTCTATTTCTGATTTGATAAGAATGAATTATTGCCCCCTCCAAGATGGAAGAGGTTGAAGGTAATCCATGTAATTATTCTCTCCAAAAACTGCTGCTAGTCCAAAGCTAAGTGAATCACTGCTGATGGAAAATTGTGCTCCACAGGGCCAGGAGCCAGATTAGCTTTATTAAGACGAAGGCCTTGCTAAACTCATTTTTAGACTCCATCTCCGCCACCATAGCCTCTTTATTTACTGATCCATTAAAGAAGTACTGAGGTACTAAGGACAGTGCCAGATGAAAGCCACAGAGTACAGCCACTTATCCACCTGGGTCCTTACATCCTCTGCTCAGGTAGGTGTTTCCCTGTGAGAATTCACATGAAAAACAAAGGTTAACTCACTTTGTGCCCACTCTCAGATGTCTACTCCCACATGTCTTGTTCCTTTTGTAGTGGTATTCGTCCCAGACCTCTGATCTACTAGACAAGTTCAATGATCACCATCCATGAAACACTTAATACCTATAACTCAATTTCCCTTCTTTCCTGACAAAGTGGACCATCAAGTGAACTGATCATTGCTCTGCTGTCTAGGAAGATTTCCCATTCTTTCAGAACCATTCCTAAGTGTGTTTAACGCAAGAGAATTTCATTTCTGGACAGTAACAACATAGCTTGACAAACCATCTGTGAAACAGGACAAAGTTGTCCTTTTCTCCTTATTAATTA
This sequence comes from Glaucomys volans, assembly GCA_020662805.1. Classification (NCBI taxonomy): domain Eukaryota; kingdom Metazoa; phylum Chordata; class Mammalia; order Rodentia; family Sciuridae; genus Glaucomys; species Glaucomys volans. Next base: position 770,399 of record JAJEJO010004518.1, on the reverse strand, counting down.
GTCTTAAGGAATCTCACGAAGTCATGGATACATACTGAAGGAGAGGCATTCATACATCCAATTTAAGTGACCTGGTAATCTGAATCCCATGTATTTCATTTGTGCTCAGGTCCAGTCCAGAATGTACAGCTTCCTTCCAATAATGAACGGCTTTGGCACCTACTTCATATTATGAAGACTGAAATACAGTAATATTCAATTCATAATGGCTAGCTCTGGTCTCATTCTCATTTGATGTTCCATGGTCATCCATTCAGTCTCTTCTAGGGCTCTGGGTTACACCGGAAGCTATTTTTAATAAGAAGGTCATGTATAACTTAAAAAAACCAATAAAATTAAAAAATGAAGAAAGAAGGAATGACCATGCTCCAGAACCCTAAATATTTTCCCAGAGACTCTCTTCCTGAGATATCTTTGTTCATCATGATGGTTATCTCCAGCACTACTGGAACTGCTGGGTCATGTGGTCCAAATGGCAGGGTGGCTTGTGCTATACCTATTGACAGAATCCATTCTTTCACTTATGCAATTATAACCTGAAAGTTTTCCAAAACACCCTGATAGATAAGTAACATTTGTTGTCTTCCAAATCCAGAAAGGATCCCCAAGTACTGGGCCTCTTTCCTTGTTGTAAGAGTAGAAGATACATCCTTCTTAGTGATCAGAGGTGAAAATCCTTTACCAAAGGTTTTCTGACCATGCTCCAAAACACTGGGCTCCATGACACTCCACTGATGTAACAGGCACTGAATCTTCCCAGAATTATTCTTTTATCTGCTTTGTCACACATGTGTTTTATGATAGCATCTAGATTACTTGCCACCTCTTACTCATTAGGTCCAGTTTATATGATGCCACAAACATAAGTGAGCAGCATGACAGTCTGAAGAATGGAAATATTATCCTGGTCCCTATATTATTACAGGAAGTAGGATAATTGAATAGCCCAAGGCAAAACAGTGAGAGGTATATTCCAATGTGGATCTAAAAGAAAGCATTCACCAAATAAAGAGTACCAGAGGTTATGTTGACCTACTGCAGTGAAGATTCTACATATGACACAGCCACTGTGATTAGGGCTCCAAATTTATAGTGATCCTACAGTGTGCCACCTGTCATGATCTATTAAGTTGTTGAAGAAAGGTGAATTAAGCAGGGCCAGAATGGAAACCAAAACCACTATCCTCATGTCTTTCAGGTCTTTAATAAGAGTACTAATTTCTGCAATCCCTTTAGGGATCCAATATTGATTTGATCCAGATTTACTTTCCAAGGGGTGGAGAAGTTACAGGGACTTACACTTGACCCTTCTATCATAATGCATGTTTCACTATAGGTTGGAGAACCAGTGATAGAGTTTGCCAGAAGCTAAGAATGTCTACCCCAAATATACTTAGATGGATGGAGAAATCATCACTGGTTGACTATATGGACCCATTGGACCCACTCTGAGTCAGTCCTGGACTAGCAATCCACTGATTTCCTGCTTTCCATAAGCCCAAAGTCTATCTGGGAGACTAAGCTGAAACTTCCCATAAGATCATAAATCTACTATGTTTGAAAAAATTGTATTCCTCTTTCACTGTCCTCAGTTAAAATGGGCATATGGTTTTGGTTCATGGTTCTGAGGAATATATACCATATCTCTGTGGTGATATTGTGAGGTTTTTCTTCACGGGGATTCAGTCTCCCCTTTAATCAATGAGATCTTGATCTATAAACGGATTCAATGTATAAACTGAGTAAGAGGCCTCGATTTTCCAACATAGCAAGTAACTTACCAGATTTTTGAAGTTATTATCCATACAAAAATAGAGTAATACTATCATGAGCTATTCCCATATTTCACTCTTAACAGTACCATGACCTATGAGCATTGCCACGGATTCCTGCAGGTAAAGAACCCTATCAAAATTGCTTTGCTATCACAGAACTGGAAGTTTAATCACAGAACTGGAAGTTCTGTGATTAAATCTATCTTATCTCTGATTGATAAGCACTGTCAACTGCCCCTGACATTATGGAATCCCAATATTGTGACAAGTAAGAGAAAGCTTAATCCTACCATATATCCTACTACTAACCACACACAGCAGAGAACAACCACCTGTAAGCTTCTTAAAGATTTTCAAGTGATTCTTTATTGTCTGAGTGAAGGAACAGTCCTTTCTTTTTTTTCCCGCTTGAAACCCTCTGAGGAACCATAGTCAGCTGGTGGGTCTTACCTAACAAAATTTAACATTCTCACCTCCATAAGCCTTCTCTCACCTTCCTCAGTAAGATTTCAAGGAAGCTCTGCTCTCTCAACTTTATTTAGTAAAGTCAATTATTATATCAAGCTTCAAAGAGTCATTGCTATAAAATACTACAAACATAAATAGTGCCAAAACATTGAATCAGGAGTTTTGTTGAGTACCTGCCAAGTCAATGGATTTTGTCATATTCAAATACTATTCTTCAAACCCCAGGCAAATAGCTCAAGATCAATTCCCATATGCACTCTCCCAAAATTCCTGTTGGCACAAAGCAAGTTCCATGATTTATTTGTCTTTCAGTCTGGTCTTTCTGAAATAGGGCTTTTAAACTTTTCCCACTGAGGCTGTGTTGAGATATTAGCGTAATATCAGGATTCAGGAATCGAAGGGGTGAAGTGGCACATCTCCAGAAGAGCAGGCATCATCTTACACATCATCTACTTGGCAGCTGAGATCATTGAATGGTGTTCAGGTGGTATCATTGGAATGTTTTCCCCCCAAATTTTACATCTGAAATATAATCACTCATGTGTTATTATTAGGAGATGGGGTCTTTGGAAGATGACTAGGTCATGAGGGCAGGGTCCTTATGAATGGGATTAGTGTCCTTATAAAAGGACCTCAGAGAGCTACCTCACCCTTTCACCATGTAACAACTTAGCTATAAGGTGCCCTCTGTGAACCAGAGAGAGGGCCCTTGCCAGGACCCAAACATCCTGACTTCAGATCTCCCAGCCTTCAGAACTGTGAGAAAAGAATTTATAATGTTTATAAGCCACCCAGTCTATAATAAAATACTTGGGTTCAGTATCCTGAACAGACTAAGACATCAGATAATTGAAGACTGTTCTTCTTTAACAAAGGAGAGAGGGTTTCTTCTGCCACTCAGGAGCATTCCAAGGAACTGTAGGGTTTGCTATTCTCAGATTTGTCTGCTTAAATGTCCCAGGGTTCTATTTTCTTCCTATGAGGCATCAAACTTTGACACAGGATACCTGACAAGCCTTGTCTATTTAGTTTCCTCTGCTGCACTGCTTTATAATAAGATCCTAAGCCTGATTTCCAGCACAGTCTTCCATGTGTCTGCCTGTGATAAGAATCTCCTTTAAAGCTGCCCGTGGCTTTAACAGAGGGCTTTCACTTGGCAAGATCTCCAGTATTGTCAAAAGTAGCTATCCTACAGCAAAATTCTTAGAATTACCAATACTCCCATATTGGGCAAGTATAGCACCATTTCCTTTCACAATCTCTTGCTTTGCACATAGATCTTTTCTCCAATTACATTTCAGAAAAGGTTTTTCCTAATCACTTATTAAGATAAGATTGACAGATAAAATGCTGTACACATTTGGTATATATAACTCAGTGGTATATATAACTCAGTGAGTTTGGGTACAAGGATACACCCATGAAACCATCTTCACCAACAAGAGCATAGACATAATCAACTCTCCACAGGAGTATGCTTTAAAAATTGGGAAGTTGTTGCATGCTTTGGAGTCTTAGGTCTTCTGACCAGTGGAAAAGTCAACTTCAAAATACTATCCTGAGATCCTGATTTCTAGGCTAACCCTTCATACAGTTGCCTTAGTCTATCCCACAAATTGAAGCAACCATGTAAACTAAAGTTCTACTCCATTCATTGAGAGATAAAGAAAGATAATTCCAGAAAGTAGGTGTGAAGAGAAAGAAAAGTGAAGCAGGAAAAAAGACAAAGCAAAACTAAGGTGAACTGGCTACAATATGCAACAACAAAAAAACAGGGAAAACCCACAGCTGATGGGCAAGATTAAATAGTACATCTACTTATAACTTGTCAAAAAGAAGAAGCTATGCATCTGTTGATTCGTCCCTGCCTTCTGTCTCTGGCCAAAATTCTATTGGTTAACTCCTCTGTGCTTCTGTAATAGATTACCTGTCCCCTATGGGCAGCTGTTAGAAAAGACAAAGTTTTCATCACGCATGGTTGGTTTATACTATGTAAGTGCTATGAAGGTTGGGCCAGAGAAGGTGGAGCCAATTGGTAGTATTTGGACGTGTGATGGTGCTTCTAACAAACGATAGCTTCTCCTTAGAACCTTCTATGACACCACTAACTTTGAATGAAAGGGCAGGCCTTAAGATCCAAGTCAAAGCTACCTCCAATGGGAACGTGCATCTGTGATGTAATAGAAAGAGCCCAGAACTTGAGTAATCCAGGCTGGAATCTGTATTAGTCTGCCAGGGTTGTCATGGCAAAACACCATAAATAGGATCACTTAAATAAGAGAAATTTGTTTTCTCATAATTCTGGAGACTGAGAGTCCAAGATCAAGGTGTCAGCAAGATCTGAGACGTATAAAGAAGAACCTGCTCCATGCCTCTTCCCTAACTTTTGGTAGTTTGGTGGCCATCATTAGTATTCCTTGCCACATAGAAGAATTGCCCTGATCTCTACCTTCATCTTCAAGTGGCATTTTCCTTGTGGTGTGTCTATCTCAAAATTTCCCTCTTATATAAGAACACCTGTATATTGTATTAAGGGACTCTCCTACTCCAGTAGAACTTCACTTAATTAATATACCTATAGTGATCCTGTTTCCAAGTAAGATCACAGCCTAAGGTACTGGGAATTAGGACTTTATCCTAAGAATGAGGGTGAAGAATTCAATCCATAACAGAATTCCAGTGTCTTTGGACACATCTCACAAATTTCTAGGGTCTCATTCTCCTAATCAGAAAAAAAATAATAAAAATAATACTGATAGAAGATATATATTAAATGAAGATCAATAGCATAATGTAAACTTCTAATGGGATAAAGGAGAGATTAAAACAAAAAGAAATATATCCAAATATAAGTTGAGTATTTTCATTAGCCAATTGGCTGTTTCAGAGTAGGATCTTGGGTTAAAAGTTTGGCCAAAAACCAGAACAGAGCAAGAGAATAAGAGTATGACATTAGAAAGAAGTAACAAGTTCCTCATTCACTGAGTTTTTCTTTAAATGGTTAGAGAAGAGAGCAAACGCTACAGCAAGCAAGAAAGAAAATAAGTGCCTATTACATAATCTTTCAGGGCCTCATTTTCCACATCTGAAACATGCTGACCTCCTGTGGGTGTGAGGAAAACAACTGGAGTGGTAAACTGGGTGTAGAGAAGCAGATTAGCAACACTGATCTCAAAGTATGTGCAGTTTTACTCCATGCACATTTCTTTTTGGGGGGTGTTGCTTATCTTTCATTATAGATGTACCTAATTCAAATTTTTACCTGTATCCACAGGTTCCACTCCAAAACAAATTAATTTTTTAAAATTTAGCATTTTTTTGTAAAAATTTTATTATGCAAGTAGGGAACAAAAATCTTTAGAATCAAACTCATTCTTGGGAGTCCTGGCATTGAAAAAACTTTGTAGTCATTGGAATCTGCAAGAAAAATTGTACATTGGAATCCCCAACAAAGACATTTGCATTATTCACAGTGTTTAAATGAGGCTGCAAATCTCATTACACAATAAATAAGGGGGTTATAATGGTTTTGCCTTGTCATTGCTATTAATACTTTTATCAGAGACTTCCTAATCTTCATTTAAATATTAATAAGGTGCATGTGCGCGCGCTCAACACACACACACACACACACACACACACACACACACATATACACAGCATGGAAGGAGACAGAGATTCTTCAGCCAGTCCTGACTTCTTGTACTCAGATAAATCAAAACTCACTACTTTTGCATTTCTACCTTGGATCTTCAAGTCTCTATCAACTCCATGAAGATTTCTGTTTTGTCATCATACCAGTCATGTATAGTCTTACATTATGTTAGTTGCTATGAGTAAAAGGAGAGGAAAGACTGAAAGTTGAGTGCATAAGAATCTCTTACAATCAAGGAGGTTGAAAACGTGCATAAATAATTACAATGTAAAGCAGACTACAGCAAGCAAAGGAGATTATGGTGTGATCAGCTGAGGAAGAAACACATTCTGTGGGTGGAAATGAAAGAAGACCAACAGAAGTTTGATAGAGAAACAGTATTTTAAAAGGGCTTTCAGCAATTAGCAACCATTTTTGGAAAAGGATCCAGAAACATTGAAGATTGACTAAAACTGGATATATATTTGTGGAGGAATTGGGAAAGACAAAATTGCATGTCTAAAACATAAAAATGCTATTTTTAAGGTCAAAATTTCATGTTTGAACCAAACTGTGGAAGATCTTGAGTGTCAGAAAAAGGAACCTTAACAATTGGGAGACTTTTGAAAAAAGAGCAGAGCTGTGCTCTGTTCTAAAGAAGATTCATTTGCTAATTATGAGCTCAGATGGAAAATAGGAAGAACAGTTGGAAGCTCTTGCGATATTGGGTACCAACCAAGTCGCATAATCTCTACTAAACTTCAGGCCATTCAACAAATATCTCCTCGTCCCTCCATGGACCTCCTCTCTATCTCTTGCACATGCCTATTTATTCAACATCCTTCACTAATTCCTTTGATTTCACCTGTTATCCCTATCTAGTCATAGGGATTATTACCTTTCCATACGGAAGAGCAAAGCCTAGCTCAGCAGATAGATGGAATCAGTCAAGCTAAACTTGCAAAGCCACTGTGGTGCAAATGCCATTTTTTATTTGTTGGACTATCTTCCTCCTACCCTCTCTCTCTCTTGCCCAACCCCTCATTCCCCCTCTGACCATGCTCTTCTGAAGGGCAGTCACAATGCTTTATCTCTGTGCCTAGGTCCTAGCAAAGCACCTGGACAGTTCAGATATTCAATAAAAATTAGTTTGGTGAGTAAAATTCTCACCATAGCAACTCAGGAAAAAAATGCATTAAAATCTTTCCTGACCTCCTACTCAGCCTCCTGATAGCATGTAATTGGTGAGGTTGTGGCCTGGGTTTTCCAGAAGAGTTGCAGCCTAAAAGAGCTTAAAATTATCTAATCCCTATGATATTTGTTTCATAGAGCCATATTACACATCTTTTCAATTTTCCTTAGGAATTACCATGCATATTCCTGGTCATATATAAGTGCTTGATAAATACGTTTGTTGATTATTAGATAAATGTTTCACAAATTTTGATTATCAATGAAACCAAAGAAAACCCTGAGTTAACCTTCTAGCTTCACTTGCTTTTCTCACCAATTTTAGAGGTCACCTAGCTAAGCAGTGTACTCCCACTAACTTTGCTTAGACAGCAAGTCTGGCAAACATATGGTCACAATGGTTAACAATTGCCTATGTTGTTTTTCAAGAATGTGAAGGTAGTTTGGACCTGTGTGAAACCCCAGCTCTTTACTTGTGCAAGAGTTTGATGGGAGACATTTTGATATCATAAAGTTCAAATTCCACTCCCAGAGCACCCTAATGCTGCCATTTTCTGAAATGTGTTCTATGAACAGACATGAAGTTTGGTTAGGCATGCACAGATCACCAATTACTTTACTTCCAATAACATTTCCCCATACCTCAGACCATTCTGTTTCTTTATCCCATGAACACCCCACAATCCTATCCTTAGGGAGGCAGATTTGAAGCTGTCTCTCCATTCTCTGTGGTTGGTCACCTCATGAATAGTCTATTTTGCAAAACTTGCCATTTCAGTAATTAGCATAATGGGCAAAACAGGGCTGGTTCACTAACACCAGATACCCAGAAGTACTTTGCCACATTTATCCAACATAATCACTGGATGCCTGCTATGTGTGACACTGTACTAGATGCCAAGGGAGCTGCATGCCTTGGACAGGATGAGGAGTGTGCCAGAACCTAAAAGGAGTTCCCATTGCATTTGGCCATTTGCATATCCAAATAAAACTTGAAACTTGACCTGATGAGGTGATCTAAATGTCTCTTCAGGCTCATAATTTTCCAAGGCTCATTATACAATTTCACATTAGAGTTTCCAGCTCTTTCGATCAAAAAGTAATAGACCAAAAACAAACTAAGAATATAAGCAATATTTAGATCACCATAGGAAGACTCACCCCCCTCTCAGCTAATTGACTGAACCAGAAAGCCTAATTAGTGCGACAATCACTTCCTGGTGGAAAGCATTCACTGTACATTAGAACAATCTAATGTTAACTAACACTGTACATTAAATCTAGATCATGTTCACTAGCAAGGAAATCATTTTTAATGGAAAGAATTCAGTTTTAATGCTCTGTAATGGGCCATTTATTAGTATACAAGAGGGTCAGAAGAACTAATTAGAGACTATTTGAGCAAGTGTAAGTAATAGAGTTTTCCCAGGTTGCCAATTGGGATTCCAAATCCCAGAGCAGAATACTTAGATGCAGATATAGTATTAGATTTTACATGCCTATGGGATTATTTGGCTGCCCCAAAGCTCAATTTAAATACCAGGTTGTGAAAATTTGCTTCAGTAAAGCAAGTTTAAGTCACATTTGTCCTTTTGATTTTTATGGGAACTGAGCAGCTATAAGCCTGCTTAGTTTTTAAAAAATTAGCTCTGTGGCATTCTTTTTTCATTTTATGTACTTCAGTATAAACACTGAAAAGCACAATCTTTCCTCTTCTTTACACCATCCAGTATTCATGACAGTAATTATCTGGATTGCTTAATTCCTGCTTTCTTCCTATTTACATGTTACACACTTTACCAAAATTTCCTCAATGTGAGACCATTCTAACAGTTTCTTTTTTCAGCAGTTGTGAGGAAAGCTGTCTGAGGAGAGGGAGTAATTTTGGAATTTGATAGCAAGGCCCCTGGGGATATGAAAACTAGCTCAAAATGCAAAATGCATTGTACAACTGCCTCAGGCAGGTAAGGTATACCCCAGCTATGAACATCTGGCTTGCAACTATTATTTACATAATGAACTCATTCTTTCCCACCCTCAGTATTTACCTCAAGATTCCCTGCTCTCTCCCTCAGGGAATGCTTCAGAGTGGAGCTGAGCCACCCAAGTCAATCTGAACCAGCTGGGAGCCAGAGTGACCTCCACTTCCTTATCTAGCTCTTCAAGGGATGGGGCACATGCTGGCTGCTCACTTCCATCTTTTATGATTTTAGCTTTTACTGTTAACATTTAAAGTTACTTCTTTTCTTCAATGTACATACATGTCCTTTAAGCAAAAATAAAAACTCTTCTTTTCTAGAACCAATCAACAATAAATAAATAAACAACAGGAAATCTAGTAGAGTAGAGGAAAGAGAATGGGGAAGGTAAAAGGGGGGAATCACGAACCAAAATAAAATTCCACACATGTATGAGTTTGTAAAGATGAACCCAACTGCTATATATAACTATAAAGCTCCAATTAAACAGAGAGAGAGAGAGAGAGAGAGAGAGAGAGAGAGAGACAGACAACAGGACCTCAGAGAGACAAGGCAAGAGTTCTATCACTAAGCCACATCCCACCCCCAGCCTTTTTGCTTAAACAGTTTGTTCCTGATTACCTCTTTCTTTCACTTTCTCTATTTAATTTTGAATCAAAATTGCAACCCATGTAAAAACAGGAAAGTATTAAAAGTCAGACAGATGATAAACTTACCTAAAAGGAGTGAGTTTAAGTAAATTTAAAACCTAGTAAAGGGCTCAAGCTAACATTTTGCTCCTAATTATTCTATAAAAGGAGTCTACAAATAAACAAATATGGTGGAACAACATGACAGTGTGATTCTGAAAATAAAATAAGAGTGGCAAAGAAAAAATAAATCTAGGACCACCTTCAACAGGAAGAACAACGAGTGGAAGATTTGTCCTACTGACTCTGACTTTTTATTAGAGCTATAATAGGAAAATATGGCATTTGCTTGGGGTTAGCTAAGCAGCATAATGTGCAAAAATAATGTCTTGGAAAAATCCTATGCAAAGAGTTAGAAGCAGAAATTATAGATCAGTAGGGGAAGGCAGATAATGGTAATTGAATTAACAAACCTGGGATGGTTATCCATAAGAAAATAAATAGGTTTGATTCTTAATCCATATAGCATTCAAAATCAGTTACTAGTTATAGATTTAACACAAGTATGAAAGGTAAAAATTACAGAAACTATAGGGTAAGTATAGAATATCTTTACAATCTTAAAATGCAGAAAGATTTACCAATAATAAAGCCTGCACACCATGAAGCCAAAGGTATATCACTACATTAGCTAAAAACTGTATTCATTACAAGATGTTAGGAGTTAAAAAGACAAATCACAGAATGAGAGAGTTTTGCTATACATATTTCTGACAAAGATTTCATATGTTGAATCAATTAGAAAAAGATGACCCAGTTGAAAATGAATCCAAATGAGCATGGACATTTCATGGCAAGGTAGCACAAATGGCCCTACAGTTGTGAAAAGATGTCCATCCTGACGGATAATCAGAAAAAATACAATTTAAAGACACAGAATGAAACAGTTTTTATGAATTAATATGATAAATTTTAAAATGAAAATTCAGCCCCCTAAAGTGAGGGGTTCTGATGCAAGGCTGGTGATGGTATAAATTGTTACAGCCACATGGAAACAAAGTGTATTCTGTTGTAACTAAGGAAAATTGAACATGGACATATCCTGGAATCCAGCAAGTCCATTCCTAAATATGTATCATAGAGAAACTTTATGAGAAAAGGAGTTTCATGCAAGTATGTTCTCAGTAGCCCTAAACGGGAAATGATCATGATCCTTGTCCATCAGCAGGACAATGAACTGTGATGTAGTCTTGCAATAAAATAAGACATGGGAATGAAAATTAATGAAATACTATTACATGCACATATTACCAGGAAGGAATACACTGCTTTGGAGGGTAAGAGATGAGGACACGACAGTAAAGGTGAGGGCTCATATGAGGGACTTCTGAGGCATTCCAAAATGTCATTCTTAAACTATGAGCTCACGCGTGTTTGCTGTATTATCATTTTTTAAACTATTCAGATGGGTTTCATATACTTTTATGTACATCACGTTTCCCAATAATCAACACCTTTTAAAAGAATCAGAATAGTCAAATTTTAAAACTCTCCAAAGTTCCCAGAAGTTCTCTTCAAACCTTTGTTCCAATTGTTTTAGTTAGGTGGAGAGTCATTAGAAATCGGTACCTCTCTGCAGTATTCCTTCAACTCAAATAGATTATAGAGCAGAAACACAGAGGCCCTTACTAGCAAGTTCAGATCCAGAGATTTTCTGAGTGCAAACATATTCCTTCAAGGTCTCTACCACATTGGTTTTGCTTACCACTTCATCCCTAATACTTGGCCTAGGATGTGACACATAGTAGGCTCTCAATAAATATTTGTTGATTGAATGAATGAAAGTGACACATCATGGAACTATAAAAGATTGGACCCATGATGGGTCCTTCAACTCTATTGGGGAACCCTCACAGGATAAGAGCTGAGACTGGACAAGGAGCAGTACAGTGCTTCTGCATCCCAGCATGCAGGAGAGGGAAATGAAAAAAGGTACAGAAAAGCAATTTCCTCTTAGGAAGCAAGTGGGAGTCACAAACATCACTTTTAATTGCATTGCCCTGGTAAGTATTTAATCCCATGATCACACATAGCTACCAGGGAAAATGGAAAACCTAATGTCCAGCTAGGTAGCCATTCACCCTTGGGCAGGGATGCAGGAGGGGGGCTCAAAATTGAACTTAGGGCCTGTGCATGGGACACAGGCATTCTACCAACTGAACTATACCCCCAGACCCATTCACCCTTTTAAACTCAAGATAAAGTTTCTACTCCCATGAAGAAGAAAGGGAGTAATGTAAGACGGCACACAGAAATGTAGCCTTTCCTGCCCTTGTCTAGCCAAGTCCATTCCTTCACTCCCTCCCGGAAGATACCCTCCATCCTGAATTTGCTGATTACCATTCCCATTTGTATGTATTTTTGCATGATAATTATTGGTTATTTTAGTTTTTAACCATGGTTAAAACCATGTTGGATATATTATTCTGAAAATTCCTTCTTCCATTTCACCTTATGTATTTGAGAGGGTTTTTTTTTCCCTTATTTCATTTTTCCATCCATGCAACTCTACTTAATTTACCTACTGTATAGTGCTCATTTTGTAAATGTCATGTAAGCTATTTATAGATTCTCCATCAAATCAATAAATGGTGAAAATGAGATTGCCTCCAAGTTTTCTCCAAATTCCTGAGCTGAGAGAGAAGCTGTAGTGATAGTCTAGAATGGGGACGGCTGTGCCCTGTGATGTGAAAATTAAGCAAACAGCAGATTTCAAAGAAGTAAAACTCTTTTTTAACCTCCCCTACTGGCACTTTTTCATCTTACATTTTTATTTTCCCCCAAGTTTTGTCCTTTACTTGTTCTGTGATTTGTTCCTAAGAATTTATCTGCATCAGTGAGTCAAAGTATGTGGTGGGCCACTGCAGAGATTCAGGCTTCAGTCTTCCTTCACTGTTCAGTCCTCTTCCCTCCCTCCTCTTTCCCTTCTCTGTGGATCTCTATCAAAACCAAACTCCACTTTTACTCACATGAGCAATTCAACTCTTTCTACTCCCTACCTCCACTTTTAGCTGTGTGTCTTATCTTTTGTGAGTGGAGCATATCCAAAATCTGAGCAGAAAATTTGAAAAACAGTATGTAGGAGATTTGATTAAGCTCTTGCTACAGGCCCTCTGTGTCCCTGATCTGTGTCTGTTTGTTGTTTGTGATGGGATTTTAAGGGTGGTTGTAGATGGAAATGTCAGGTTTCCAGTCACAAATGTGAGGGTATCTCTAGGTGTGTGTCTGAAAAATTCCCTCATGTGTCTCCTCTAAACATGAATAATCACTGATGGATTTAAGTACTTGAGTGTTTCAGCCACTTTCATACTTTGAATCTCAGGCTTGAATATAGTTGACAGAGATAGCACTAATTAATTAATGATATTTAATTTTGCATACCTCGAGTAGGGCCTCACGGATATTAATGCAGATTTATGTAAAAATAAGCAAATTAATACTCCTCTGGCACGTCTTTTAATGGGACCAGAGCCCAGTTCTAGACTGAAATGAGCTAAAGTATATACCTGCCCTTAGGAAATATTTTCTTCAACCAGAGTTGATTCTGATTTGTCTCATGGAGTTAAAAAAAAAAAAAATACAATATTCAGTGAAAATGCTAAGGCAATGAGAATCTTTTGGGGGTGTGACAAATGAATAAAAAAGGGTTGGGTTCTTCTCACTAAATTTTAAATTAGTTTCACAGTCTAGAAATCCTTGTTGCTACCAGTTCCTTCCTTACAGGTAATCTGCACAAGAATATACTCCAGATAGTACTCCCCTTCTCCTGGGTTTTCTGCAGGACCTTCCTCAAGCTGACTGCCCATTGGCCTGACTAATACCAGCCAGAAATCCATCCACTGTGTGGGCCTGGGACCCTCCTGCCCATACCACATACTTATAAAGCTCTTTAAACTTTTTAATATACCACACCCACATCCTAAATCCTAAGACTTTGTTGCCTTTTATTATTTGGGCAACAAAAAAGGATACAAAGTAAATACAAAGCAAATAATCAATCTCTGTAGACCTTAAAAATAAACCTGGAGAATAACAGAAGCTTTGAGACTGGATTCAGTCACATGGTATGCTTCTATCACTTTTTGCTCAACACATACCCTTTGCTTTCTCTGAAAATTTAATTAATATTACTGATCAATTAATTACAAATAAGAAAGGGGAAGGCCTCCAGAATGTATGAAATGACTTTTTAGTATGATGTATTTACATACTATTGACATGAACAGGCAAGATTGAAATGCTACAAATAACATTTGAGAATATAGTCAGATATATTAGAAAAAAGTTTAAAGGGCTTTATAGGTCAAGAAGGGGTTATTGAGGGGACGTGATCAGTAAGTGGATTATGAATTAGGAGTAGCATCTTGGACTTACATGGAACTTTCTATTTACTATCATTCATGGAAATTTATTAATAATTAAATACAAAGTGTACCTTGGTTTCCTATTTCTGTAAAATGCATGTTAAATTCATCCCAGATGTTCATCTGCATTTGCCAACATGCTCGTGTCTATTTGCGCAGTAGAATAGTCTTAGCAAAAAGGAAAAGGAAAAAGAAACCTAAATTTTATTGAGTATCTATCCTGTGCCAAGACACACTACATACACTGCATCATTTAATCCCCACAACAATCATATGAGCACTACATTACTATTCCCAATTTATAAATGAGAAATCAGAGATTTGGAAATGCCAAGGATCATTTTAATGCTACACAACTGGAAGGTGGGAGAATCAGTGTTTGAATTGTAGTCCATCTGGCTTCAAATCCCAGCAAGCTTTCTTTCCTTAGCGTTAAGTCCTCCCTAATGAAAGTGCTATGTAATGGTAAAGAGGGAGAATGGGGAAATTTTTCCTTATGGCCCTAATCTAACTTTGAGAATTATCTTAATGGGGAATGCTGACATCTATCCTGATAGCAAGGCCTGTTGGTAATGAAAGTCTTGGGGAAAACTTCTTGGAATTCCAGTCCCTGTGTGTAGTTAGGCAACATGGCTTTGCCTCCTACTACTAAGTTATTCACAGGCAAAGCCTTTCACTAAAATGCTGCTGATTACAAGTGACTTCCAAATCCAAACAAACATTTTAAGTCTATTTAATAGATCAATACAGTAATTCGCTCGTGGGGCTCTGAAATCATTTGTTTGGACCTGATGTCTATGTAGTCAGATTGAGGTGTATACATTAGCATGTGCAGGGAATTACACAAATAACTTGCATTGAAAGATGTTAAACCAATTTAAATCGTGCAAAGGAGGGAATAGTTAACTCATTTCTAAGTGACTGGGATTAAATGGGTCATTATAAAGGCATTGCCTTCAATGAACATCACAAAGGAAAATAAACCTTTCAGCCCTAGGATACCCTCCATCAGGTATAGATGCTCCGAAATTCAACTGAGCAGAGACTAGGAGGATAACAGTAAAGAAAACCTAATATAAGTTGTAGGATTTTTTCTTCTTCATTTTTTTTAACTCACTTCTACTTGACAGTGAAAACTCTCCCAAGGGAAATAGTAGAGGACCTGTTGCTTAATTCACTTAAACTCAGTGGACAAAACACCAGAGGGGAACAATTTTACCTTAATTCCCCAGAGGAATAGACTCCATGTGAAACTAATAATAATTTTTCATCTCTAATTTTGATGACACAGAAAACAGAGTTATGTACTTATTTGATCCAGGGTTGGATTGGATTCTAGCAGCAACATTTCATACCAAGTGAAGTCTGCTAATTATGTGTGCTGGGACCCCAGCCAAGAGACCATTACAATAGTCCAAAGGGAATAAAATAGAAGTTTTAGCATGGATTCTTCCATCAGGAACAGATACTTGGCAGTATAAGGAAAATTTCATTATAGCTGAGGTGTGACTCATTTGTCAGGTGTTCAAATAGAAGAGGATTCTCTGCTTAAAAAAAAAAAAAAAGGTGCCTTTGAAAAGAATAAAAAGAAGTTCTTGGCTGATGGATGAATGACTGCAGTGTGGTGTCCATAGATACAATGCCGATCACAGTGAAGTCCTACAAACAGTCATTCATTCGTGAATTCAGTCATTCAACCAATAGTTGTTTTACCACCAAGCATTTTGCCAGATGTTGTTGATATAAAGAGGAATAAGATTCAGTTCACCTACGTGAAACATGAGGTAGGGAAAAGAGATACGAATAGAACCTCAAAATATAGTATCATGATATCATTATAGGAACATAATTTCACTTGCCATGAACTGAGGGATGGGAACATCTTTCTGGAGGCCAGGACACTGGAAATTAATCTTGAAATACAAATGAAACTTAGCCAACTGGGGAGGGCAATATCCGGCAAGTAGGAGGCAGTACCTGGTAAAGAAAGGAAACTAACACCACAGCTGTCATGAACTACAAGTAGTTCAGTGTTGGTGAAGCAGACGATGCAGGAGGAGAAAACAGGGAGAGGACAGATCACTGTGAGCAGTGGGTCTTTTCCAGGAGCATGGACTTTGTTCTGCAGAGTGACACGGTAAATAGAAGACAGTGAGGGTAGAAAAGAGGCAATAGTCTGAAAATATTTAAAGATAAACTGAGAGCCTGATGATTGATGGCATGTAAGGGATGGTGAGGGAGGACAAATACCTGAACTTCAGACTTTTAAATGAGAAAAGAGAAGAGAGATAATGAAAGGCAACAAAACTTGGTCACAGAGCCAGGACATAATTTGGAAGAAACCATGATTAAGACATGGAAAGAGAGAGACATTATCTGAGTCATCCTGGGTAAATCGTGTCACTTCCCTGGCCTCATGTCCTTATTTTTACTTTATCAGATGCCATCTAATAACATATGCAGTCTATTACATTTGTTTTCTGGTTTTTACTTTTTCGCTAGATAACACATATCTGTTTTGCTACACATGAAAGTGCCTAAGCACATTTTGGTTGATTGAATTTCAATCTAAATCTGCTAGCACTGACTGTGCCATAACTACTTTAAAGTCACATGCCAAGTTAGTTCTATAATGCTCTTTCAGGACCATCGTTTCCCTCTATTTTTCTATCAGTGTCTCTAACATACTGAGGCGCAACTGAAAGTTTCTGTCCAATCTGATCATCCTGCAGCACAATTCTGATATGAATCAGCATTTTCATTACTTAAATCTCAATTTTCAGTTCAAACCACTAGGATGTAAGGCATTACATTTCCTGCCATTTGGAATCTCTGACTTATTCAGTTTACCTGTAAGTATGAGTTAGAAGAATGATAAAAATCAAAACATAATTTTGGTAGCTGTTTGTGCAGATGGAACAATGTCAACATGGTCTTTCTATTCTCATTTTTACTATTATGCCCTGACATATGTATTTTTCATTCATTTTACAAATATTCATTGAAAACTGTTTTGGAGGCCCAGGAATGCTTCTATGATCAAATTGCAAAAATTCCTACCATTATGGAATTTAATCTAGTACAGAGAAGTATTCAATTAAATGTATATGTGAGAGGGGAAGGTGGATGTGTAGATATGGAAGGATGGATGGATGAATGGATGGATAGATAGATAGATAGATATGAAGGAAGGAAGAAACTTTGGGTATACTAGGAAATATTGGAATGAGTTCAATGAAGATTCTTGGTTGTGGGACTTTCAGTTTTAAAACCAGAAACTTCTCAGGCAAATTAGATCATCCTCACAGGTGGAGTGGGGCAATGGTAAGCTATTTAAAATGGGAAGTTCAGTGTAGACCTAATTGAGAAGATAGTATCTGAGTAAAGTCTCAAGGGAAGTAAGGAAGTTGGATGTGTGGATATCTGTGAGAAAAGCATTATGGACAGAGGAAAGAGCTAAGGAAAAGTCCTCAGGTGAGTCATGTATATACATGGCATGAATACACATAGTGAAAGCATCTATTACAGATGGCCTATCTATATGGTACAAAACAAAAAAGGCAAGGTATGAATCAGAGAAAGAATCAAACCTAGCATCTTCCACTTCCTGATTCTCACAAACTGAACCTCTTCAAACTCTCTAGTAGTAGCCTCGTTGATTATGGGAAATAATAAAAATGACAGTTTAAATAGCGAATAGAAAAGGATTAGATAAAACTATTTGTAGTGAATCAACCAGCCAGATGAACTTGGACCCAAAATTTATTGGACTTTTTCTTCAGTATTGTTTGTTTAGACTTTTTCAAAATAAGTAAACCCAACATGAAACCAATCGATGCAATATCTTTCTACATATTTCCGGCACTTAGTTTCTGCCCTTTCTTAATGATAAAATATGGGCCTAAAGAAGACTAAAATACTCAGTAAATATTTGTTATGACCTTAATAACCCTAGCTTTCATCTGTATCAAGATTAGGTCAGCATTTTATAGGAAAAATAGAAGTTTGCATTTTCTTATGAATTCTTATTGACAGCTTATCTGACTAATTCACACCAAAGAAAACCTTCAGCTGAAAAGGACTCTGCAAAAACTAAAACTATTTCTTCAATAAACTATGCAATTGTATTGAATTTTATATTCATTTTGTGTGGTGTGGACAGTTTACCTGTTTGGCTAGAGTGACTACTTCTAATAAAACCAGACTTACAAAGACCAAATCTTTTTTTTCCTGGTCATTTTTTATTCAAGGATACATTTTGGCCTAACATACACAAAATCACAACACAAGTCCCTTTCTTTTCATTTTTAACCACATCCTAAGCAATTCCTCCAAGGACTTCCTCAGAGTTATCTGCAGATGGGAAAAGCAATTCACAATGCAATAAAATTTATAGCTCATAAAATTATGAATAAGCCAAACGTTAAAAAAGAAAAGTTAAACTAGGTTTAAAATGATTTTTATAATATCAACCACATGAATTGACACAGAAAATGAATTGCAAATGTAAGGGAGTGCAACAACTAAATGCTCCGTGTTCTCTGGGTGTTTAATGGAGACTGTCAGCACAGCACAAAGCAATTCAGGGAATAGTCATTGACTTCTCCCAGTAGAGGTGGCCAAAGGAAGGCCCAAAGTCTTCTTTTTTTTTTTTTGTAAAGCAGATTAACTGGTTATGACTGTAAGTACACAAGTCAAAAAAAAGGAGGAATCAGGAAACAGATGATGGAATGATGTGAATCAACCCAGCTCTTCACTGTAGTTTCTATGTTAGAAAAAAAAAATGTGTATATATATAATTTTTTTAGAGGGGATTGAACCCAGGGGTGCTTAACCACTGAGCCCCATTCCCAACCCTTTTTATTTTTTATTTCGAGACAGGGTCTTACTAATTTGCCCAGGGCCTCACTAAGTGGCTAAGGCTGGCTTTGAACTTGCGATCCTGCCTCCGCCTCCCAAGCTGCTAGGATTACAGGCATGTGTCACCAAGCCCAACAAGAAAATTTTTTAAAAAATGTATACAGACAGAAAGTGTTCAAAGCCAGACTCAGCAACCTACCAAGACCCCAAGCAATTTAGTGAGACCCTGTCTCAAAATTAAATTAAAAAGAAAGAAAGAAAGAAAGAAAGAAAGAAAGAAAGAAAGAAAGAAAGAAAGAGAGAAAGAAAGAAGTTGGAGATGTGGCTCAGTGGTTAAGCACCTTTGGCTTCAATCTCTGGTAAAAAAAAAAAAAAGGCAGAAATTCATAATAAAAAGATGATCAAAATATTTTTTTAAAAATAAAAAACTACAAAGAAATAATCTAAATTGTTCTATCTCTTTTAAAACTTATAGAAGACTTATAGAAGTTATTTTTTAAAAAGAAGTCTTAAAATACATGATATTATTTGAACAGTTTCAATTTCACTTACTGATCTACCAGGGATACCCTCAGCCACAATGCCATCAGAATCTGGAATGGTGAATGGTGAAAACAGATATTAATACTAGCCTATCCAGAACTTTTGGATCACCCACAGGGTTTGTGCTGCATGATCTTCTTTTCTTACTATTCACACCCTTCCTGTTCTACTGGTTGTAATGAGAATCTAAACATTAATGATTCCTATGTGAACATTATTGCTCAAATGCTTGTGTCCCAGAACCATATTTCCATCATTATCTGAATGATACCCAGTAATTTTGACCAGTATGCCCCAATTCAAGCTAAATATCAACCACACCCTGCTTTTTCCTCTAAATTGTCCATTCCAATTAGATATCACTCACCCAAATGTGTAGAGGGTCAGAGTGAGGCATAGCAGGGAAATCCTCTGGGCCCAATATCTCTAGCCCACTTCTATCAATTAACATATTTAGATATCAATACCTATGGCACCTCTATGGAATCTGTCTCTTTCTGTCCATTTTCAGTATTATTTTCTTTCAGGTCTATTCCCAGCCTTGCCTCTACTCTGGCCCCTGTATCTGGGGTGGAGGAGGTGGCTGACCTCTGCAAACTCTATTTCTGAATCTCCCTTTCAAATTGGCTTCTATTTCACTGTGATTAGTGGGTAGACCTGGAGAAGGGAGAGAGATTATTTCCAGCCATGTTGCAACACAAACATTCCATGTTTTTTCAGGCCTCTATGGTTTCTCCCATTATGTTTCTCTGGGTGGAGTTCACTTTTTTACCTTTTCCATGCGACAGATTACCTCTTTATTCATGCCCACTTCCAATATCACCTGACTCTCTACCTACCTCAATGGAATTAATCCCTCCTTCTTCCTGAGCACTTTGAAAACACCTTCAGTATATCACTTAATGTATCAATGATATTGATTCCCATAAAGATATCAACATCTGGATTTATATTAAATCAAATAAGTACATTTTAATTCTTTTCAATTTGACACATGACTATATAGTTCTTCCTACCAGGCAATCCCACGTCTGTCACTCTAAGTTTTTCCTATAATATCACAGAAATAACTTTTTCTTTCTTAAATATTGAAATCCTTCAAGATGCTTTGTTTTGTCCTTATTTCCACCTCCCAATTAAGTAACCTCAATCACTCCTACGGCTCCCTCTGCTCTCAGTAAACATTCAACTATTAGTCTAAATCTTTGGTCAGATTTTGCCTCTTCAACATCAGATGTGCATATTCTGAGCATCCCTTTCTGTATCTTCCATGGCTTCTCAAAAACGATATGTGGGACCCAGTTCATCTTTCACTTCCATGTAGTCTGCGACTGCCAACCCTGTCCACTAATCTATCTGAAGGAATAACACTGTGAGATTTCACCAGTCAAAACTCTAGGAGTGCTTGCCTCATAAGCACAAAGCCCTGGGTTCAATCCTCAGCACTGCAAAAAAAAAAAAAAAAAAAAAAAAAAAAAAAAAAAAAAAAAAAAAAATTCTAGGAGCTCAAAGTTGATTTCTCCTCCCTTACCACATACATTTAAATCAATCATAAATTTTAATAATTTTTTCCTTCTTTTAATGACTCAGTTTGTACCCTGTTTCTATTCCCAGTATGATTCCCATTAACAGACTCTTATCACTTATCTCTAAGATTCGTTCTATACAACCCAGTTTCTATGACCTCCAGTCCATTCTTCCCATTGCTGCTAGGAAAATGTTTTTTGCTCACTAGAATGTAGTTTTTGACCTCATATTCCTCAGAAACTTTTAATGGCTTTCCACTGAGTTCAGAACAAAATCTAAAATCCTCATCATGCCACAAAAGGTTGTTCACAATTTTGTTCCATCCAACTTATCTCCCACCACTCTTCCTCTTCACCGTACACTCAAGTATTATCAAAAAGTACCTGAAGGCTGGGTGTGGTGATGCACACCTGTAATCCCAGGAGCTCAGGAGGCTGGGACAGAGGATCACAGGTTCAAAGTCAGACTCAGCAACTTAGCGAGGCTGTGAGCAACCTAGTGAGACCCTGGCTCAGTAATAAAAATGCCTCTGGATTCAATCCCTGGTGCCAAAAAAAAAAAGTACCTGAAGTTCTAAACTTTATTTGGTTTCACATAGCGATGATCCCTTCCCTGCTTTGCCCAGATTACACTTCCCTACCTTTCTGGCACTAACAGTTCCTTCATCCCTTACTGAAATTTCCCTCAGATATCACTTTCTCCAGGAAATGTTGTACAGTCTTATTAAGGTTCAGTCTGTCTATTATCCCATAGTGCCCTGTGTGTACCTCTGTGAGAATAATTGTCCTGTTTTCTAATTGTTTTTATATGTGTTTGTTTCTGTCTACACACCCAGACTATAAATTCCTTGAAGGTCAAATCTGTGTCTTTTTCTTTGTGTCCTCCCTACTTTATACAGTATGTACTAAATAAAATTTCTTGAATGAATGAAGTAATTATATCACAGCCATGGCATAGCTGAAATACATAATACTTATGAGAGTAGACTGAAAGTTAAAGATCCAGGCCTTATTTACTTGTAAGTCCTTACCATCAGGCGGAGTACCTGTTCTGTCATAAGTAGTTACTCAATAAATGCTAAATATTGATTGGTTCTAACTGGTCTAATTGGAATGATTTGGTGCCCCAGTTTATTGGATAATCATACCAGCTCTCTACTTTTGGTCCTATGTCAAACTATTAAGTCAGTCCATCATTCATTGGAGGACCTATTCTTGGTGGGCACTATGAAATGCTTAAAAGTGGGATAAGGCTAGATCTTTGTTCTCTTAGAATTTGACAATCTAAATATACACATGAATGCATATGCAAACTTACTATCAGAGTCCATCATGTGAACCATACAATTAGGACTTTACCAGTTCACCATTACCCCCCCAATCCTTCCTGGATTTAGAGATAACATTGCTTCCATTTGTACATGTTGCACACAAAAACTTTTCAAGTTAAGAGCTAGGAAATGAATTAGAAAAAGGTATCTCACTCTATGAGATAACTTGCTCTAATTTCCTCATTAGTGAAAACGACATCATCATAAAGAATATCTGCCAACAATCTGATATAAAAATGTACATGCATCATGAAAAATAATTGCTGTTCAATTACTACTGAATTATAAAGCCGTCGTACAGGTGCAATAATGCAAGAGCCTTGAAAGTATGAAAAACTGCTTAGCTTAGGTAATTACATGTCTTTGAATAAAGTCCCTAGAATAAAATTTGCAGAGTTTGAAGAAACAATAAAATCAGAACCAAAGAGCTATTTATAACCATATTTTTAAATTTTCTGTTTTTTCTCCTGCATAAATTTTGAAAAGCCAGGGATAATTTTTTAACTTTGGGGTCCAGAGGGAGAGAGAGATGCAATAGCTCTTCCTCTGCTTTCCACTGTCCCTACCACTCAAATTGGATCCACAGGGAGAGAGCTACAAAGATAGAAATTTAACCATAGCCATGGTAATTGCATCTTTTAGAATAGTTAAATCTTACTTACACCCTGTGCATAGTTTACATATATGAAAAGTAAAATTTATAGGAAGATGATGCTTTGTAAATTTCCAGAGTCTTTAGCAAGGGAAATGAGACTCAGAGAACTAGAAAGAGTCTTAAATATCATTAAATCCAAAGCCCTTAGTCACTGCATAAGACACTGAGATCCTAAGAAGTTAAGTTTATTGTGCAAATTTGTGTAGATAAGAACAGGGTCTAAAAACATTTCTACAATACTATGGATCTGAATAGACATAAGTTCTATTGGTCCAGCTCAATTTCTATTTTTCAAGATACTCAAACTTCAAAGCTCCAGGGTAGATTTTCACCCAGTTGCAATAACACTGGACTGGCAGCAAAGAGCTATGAATTTTATTGTGGGATGAGCTTTAATTGTCAGGTTGCCTTACACTAGCCACTTGACTGCTCAGATCTTTAATTAAAATAAGGACCTTGTTCAAAATGGTTGCTTTCAAACCCAAAGCTATATACATTTGAAATTAGAGGACAGCTGGTCTAAAATGATGATCTTTTAAAATCAGATGCCACCAGTCTTAACTCCACCCAGCATCACCAATCTCCCTCCCCACATGGAAGGATGCCTTTCTTCAAGGGAGACATCATGTCAGAACATGTCTTTTGGGGCTGGGGATATAGCTCAGCTGGTAGAGTGCCTGCCTTGTAAGCACAAGGCCCTGGGTTCAATCCCCAGCACTGCAAAAAAAAAGAACATATCTGTTAACCGTTTTCTAAGCAAATGATGAGTTTAAAAGTGAGGGCTTTAACATGCATCAATACTTTAAATGTTTAAGTGTCTGGGTATGTCACATGGCACTGCCACTGTAAGCCATTAGTCATATACTAAAATAACTAGCACACCCCAGGCATGGTACTAAGAAAAGGAGAAATAAATATGAAATTGTACCCACTCTTCAAGAACTCAGTCAGCAACAAAATCAGGCATATAAACTAATTAATATAATTACACATTAAAAGAGATTTACACAGTGTTTTAAAAGCATAAAGAAGAGTTTAGCTTTGAGATCATTTACTCAGGATCGGTTTTTATGCTGTGGTTTAAATAATGAAGAGAGGTTCCCAAAGTGTTTGCAGCAAAAGAAACAGTGTATGAAATAGAACAGAGGGAAGAGCATGGCCCAGCCACAGAACTGTGAGTGTGTGGCCCAGCCCAGGCAGGATGGTGAGGAGGTGTCACCAGGCAAGAACTTGGTCTTAGAGGTCCTGATGCTCCAGCATAACTTGAACACATAGTCCAGAAGAGCTCTTTACAGATTTTAAGTAGGGGAGCACATTGAAAAATTAAGATGTAAAAAACAATCTCTGGAGATCTAAGAAGGATTAAATCAAACAGTGTCTCCCACTGTCTTAGAAATTGAATTGCCTTTATGTGACATGTGGCATGGGCATTAGGCAACGTGAAATCCTGTAGTCAAGGTAGTTGTTCACCCATCTTCTTTCAACCAGTTTTATCAAATAAAGGAAAAGTCATCTATTGAGTGTAGGTTTGGCATCAGCCAC
The DNA here is from genome assembly GCA_020662805.1 of Glaucomys volans. Classification (NCBI taxonomy): domain Eukaryota; kingdom Metazoa; phylum Chordata; class Mammalia; order Rodentia; family Sciuridae; genus Glaucomys; species Glaucomys volans. The sequence goes on along the minus strand of JAJEJO010004518.1, from coordinate 745,842 downwards.
CAAAGTTTCAGTCCCTGCTCTGCTACTTATTAGTAGTGTTAAGTAAGTTACTTACTTATGTGTCTCAGTTTCTACAATGTTAAAATGGGCTCATAAAAATAGTATCTTCCTCATAAGATGGTTTCCAAGATAAATGGATTCATATGTAGAAAAGACCACCAAGAAAAAAATGTTGATTATTCTTAATTCATTTTATGTTTGTTTTACCTTTTATTTGTGGAAATGATTCTATTTATGGTAGTAACTTAAAGTTTCCTTTTTAAACATACTTAATTGATTTTAAAAATCAAGGCATTTTAAATAAAACTATTAGGAAAATAATATAAGAGATGACAAGAATCAGGATAGCCAGGATATACAACTATTGAAAATGATGTGCAAATGACTGAGGTTTGGTAAAGAAGCATGACTGGAGTCAACCACACAAGCCAGAAATGTTCAAGGGCTCAAACTTAGGTCAGAGCACAGAGGTGAAGAAAAAGAATGAATGTATGAAATATTCAGAAATTTTAATTGATAGCCCTCTCCCAACCCCAAAGTCTAAAGTAGTGTCTGGCACATGTTAGGGACTCAATAAATATTTCCTGGGATAGCACAGAGGTTTCTCAAAAAAACTAGGAATGAAACTACCATATGAGCTAGCTGTACCACTCTTTGGTATTTAGCCTAAAGAATTAAAGTCCACATAATGTAGAAATGCAAGCATACCCAAGTTTACAGCAGCACAATTCATAATAGCCAAACTATAGGACCAGCCTATTTATCTGTCAGTGAGTGAAAGGATGAAGACAATAAGGTAGATATACAAAATGGACTTTTATTCAGCCATAAAGAAAAATGAAATTATGTCATTTGCAGGAAAATGGATGGAACTTGAGACTATTATGTGAAGTGAAATAAGCCAAACTCAGAAAATTAAGAGTCATATGCTTTCTCTGATATATGGAAGTTAGGATAAAGGACAAGAAAGAGGGGGAAAGGATATCATGAAAATCAAAGGGAGACCAGTAGAGTAGAGGAAGGGGACTAGGGGGAGGGAAGAAGGGAGAAAAAGGGAAAATAATGGGGAACAACATTGGCCAAATCATATTGTTACACCATGTACATGTATGAATATGTAACTATGAATGCTACCACTGTGCATAGTAATAATGTACCAATAAAATATGGAAAAAATATTTCCTGGGAAAAGGTAGATATAATAAACCAGGAAGAAATGAAGAGAGAATCTAGGACATTCAGTTTTCTAACCTGAATATTTGAGTAAGGGTGATGCTGTGAACCATATAGAAAGCAAAGAAGAGGAGCAGAATGTAAGTAACAAGTTAAACTTAGAACACCTGTTTGAATTTCAGTGAGAAAACTATGAGAAGATATCCATCAGTTTATTGGGAACTCAGGAGATGTGTCTCAGTTAAACATAAATTTGGAAGCTATGGATTCCATACTCTTATGCTCTTTCTTTTCCCTTCAAGAACAAAGAGAAAGAAAAAGGGGAGTAATATAGGTGGTATTTGTATTGGTCAGGGTTCTCTGGAGAGAGGGTATGCATTACAGGAAAGAATTTATTCTGAGGATTGAGTCCTGTGATTGTGGAGGTTTGGTAAATCCACACTCTAATGGGGGAGGCTGGCAGGAGGCTCAGGAAAGAGTGGAAGTTTGAGTTCAAAGCAGACTGCTGCAGAGTCAAGAAGAGCCCATGCTGCAGATGAATTCCCCAGGCAGTCACTGGGCAAGTCCCTCTTGCTTCATAAAGGTCAATCTTCTGTTCTACTCAGCCCTCTAATTGATTGGATAAGGCAATCTGCTTTACTCAAAATCCACTGATTTAAAGTAGACCTCATCCAAAAGCATCCTCACAGAAACATCCAGAATATTTGACCAAATATAGGAACCCTGTTGCCCAACCAAATTGACACTAAAATTAACCATCATAATGTGATAACTCATTCCCACCATACTTATACTATATAGATACACTTCTATGTAGAATTCAACACAATAGAAAGGTCCAGGATGGTCATTGTATGGTGTGGAAGAAAAACCCTGTAAGAGTACAACAACCTTCACTTTTTTGTCTTCTAGGAATTGAACCTGGAATGCTTTACCACTGAGCTTTTTCTTTTTTTATTTTTCTTTTTTCTTATTTTTGAGACAGGGTATCACCAAATTGCTGAGGCCAGCCTTGAACTTGCAATCCTCATGCCTCAGCCTCCAGAATTTCTGGGATTACAGGCATGTGCAATCATACCCAGCCAGTCTTTCCTCTTAGTCATCCCCAGAAAAAGGAGAATATACACCAAACTGGAGAATCATGAGCTTGGGACTATGTGATATACTATCTTCTAGGGTTAAAGTAATTTTCCTTCACACTGGTCAGAAGGACAAGTGTACAGATACTCTATAATTTTCAGAACCTCTTAATAATGGAAGAGTAGGGGTTTACAAAGAGAATGTTGTTTTCACAAAACAAAAATTAAAGCGTGGGTGGTGCTGGAACATCCACTGTGGTACCTTCAGGTCTGAAGGACTCTACAACCACCACCACCACCAAATTCTGACATGCAGCTGGTCTCAGGATGAGATGGAGCAGGAGGTGAGCCTATGACAGTTGCACATTGGCCCATCCAAGTGGGAGTTTTGAACATGCAGGTGGAAAAATTGTACATGATCTCTCTTCTATTCTGATAAGCTTGGATGATAGATGCAAGTGCATACCAGATATACACCACTTAGATGCAATCAGTGCTGCTGACAATTCCTGAGATCTGACCATCCCAAGCAACAGCATAGAATTCATCAGTGGTTGCAGGATCTCCAGATCCACAGACCCGTAGTGGACAGACTCAAGGTCTTCTTTCTCCTGGTCTTTAGTTCCACGTCCTCGTCCCCTCATTTTGGCCTCTGACCAGCTCATCTCTTTGGGAAATGTAGTATAGATGAGGACAGAAAAAGATTAGGAGGCAATGTTGAAGCCTAAATGAAACTCTGGTCCCAATTGGGGATTCCTCAAAACCCTCAAAAACTTTCCTGAAGACCCTGACCTCTCTAAGTTGATTGGAACAGAGTCTTTTACAGAAGGACATTTTCCTGCCTCCTAAAGGATAAGAACCAGAGAGGGGCTGAGTTTTCCACTGGAGCCTCATGGGCAATTTCATCTGGTACTGCATTATGAATGACTCAACTTCCTACATGTGCACTCTTGAGTCACTCCACACATGATTACAACGGCTGAGGAGAAAAATAAAAAGAATTTCTTAGGCCATGCATTGACCCCCCGCTTTCGTGAGAAAAACAGTGACACTCTGATTAACAGCCCCACTATTAATTCATGTAAAAAATGGGCATCATTGCAGGGCGCGGTGACACACGCCTGTAATCCCAGCACCTGGGAGGCTGAGGCAGGATGATCGCGAGTTCAAAGCCAGCCTCAGCAACTTAGCGAGGCCCTAAGCAACTCAGTGAGACCCTGTCCCTAAATAAAATACAAAATAGGGCTGGGGATGTGACTCAGTGGACAAGTGCCCCTGAGTTCAATCCCTGGTTCCAAAAAAAAAAAAAAAAAAATGGGCATCATTCCCCAAAAGTAAGTTGACACCATGTTGGAGTTGGCCCAGGACAATCCTAGTTTACACCAGTTTTTCAATAATAGCTCTAGGTAATATCATGTTTCATTCACAGAAGTGCTCAAGTTTGGGTAACAAATTTCTTGATCACTCTACCCACAGGAAAAATAGGACATGACTGACAAAGTGGGAAAAAGTGATGCCAAGCAGATACAAATAGCTACTAGTACGATAAGACTATTAGAAGGGGTCAAAACAAAGTGTTTTGCTCCCAATGTCTCAGGACAACAGATACAAATCAGAGTGTAAAACCTTTATTAGTCTTTTTGGGTTTTTTTGTTTTGTTTTGTTCTGTTTTGTTTTGGTACCAGGGATTGAACCCAGGGGCACTTAACTGAGCCACATCCCAAGCACCCCCAACACCTTTTTTTTTTTTTTTTTTTTTAAATATCAAGTCAGGGTCTCACTAAGTTGCTTGGAGCTTCATTAAGTTTCTGCAGCTGGCCTTGAACTTGCAATCCTCCTGCCTCAGCCTCCCAAGTCCCTGGGATTACAGGTATGTGTCACGATGCCCAGCAGTCTCCTGGTTTTGACTCCAACAAGAAAATAGCACTTCTGTACTCATGTGCTGAATTAGTATGACTTTAACCCAATAGTTCATTCCCTTGTCTTCCTATGTCCTTGCAGCTAAACCCCGAAATGTTAAGGTGGTGTTTTGATACCACTTTTTAAGCTTAATTGGTACCCTCCTGCTTTCTAAAGTAGAAAGCTAATATCCATTCACCCAGCTGGAGGGTCAGGGTAAGACCAGAACCAATATTCCCCAAAGCATGTGGGGGCTGGTTGCTGTATCCCTAACTGACGATTAATAATAAGGGAGTCAAATGGTGCCTTTTGATTCTGATTTCCTCTGAGAGGCTGTTCTACAAGCATGGGGTCAACTTAAAGGAAGTGGGGTTTTATTTAATATTTTCTCCTTTCATTAGTACACTTAAATTACTTTCTTGTAAACTCTGCTTGTTACCTAAATGTACTAGCACTTTTGTTACCTAATTAACTTTCTTATCAGAATTCCAACCAAAAATAACAAGAAATGTAATAATGATAAGGTATCCTGCCCTCTCAAAACAGATTTCCTTTTGCATTTTATCTCTTGGTACTGTTCTGGCTTGTTTAATTAAAATATCAGAAATTATTAGACTCAAATTATTTCTTGATCTCTGCTCAAATTCTCCTGAAAAACTGCTTCTTCTGCCTCAGTATTTAAACCTTTATCAGTGTGAGGCAGACAAGCTTCCATACATATGCAACTGGATTCATGTAATTCAATATAATTTTGGAGGAAGAGCCTAATTTAGTCTCTAAGTAATTAAACAAACAAATCAGATTTGACCACACTGAAGCATGAATGTTGAAATACTCAAGTCTCCTCTCCTGTGCTTCTGGATCATCAAAATGAATAACATTAAAGTGCAAAAGCCTTAAAAATTTTTTGCATAGAGACGTGAAATTCAAAGCAACAATCTTACTTATTTTCTCATTAGAGGGATGGGGGTAAAAATCACCAAGTCCAAACCACTAACACAAGTTGAATTTGAGGAGGGTGGTCATGTCTGTTATAGACTTTACAATAGAAGAAGAGGAAGTGGCCTTACATCACAGCATCGAGAAGGAGAAAACCATACGACATATTGGTTATTTTTCATCACCAAACTCTGTGAAAAAAATTCAGGTTGGAATCTGCTTGCTTCTGGTGGAGCTGTGTGAGAGATTCACCTTCTTTGAGGTCGTCTGCAACATGATCCCCTTTTGCACCATCAAACTGGGCTACCACAATTACCAGGCAGCCATTTTGAACTTATGTTTTATTGGAACTTCAATACTTACCCCTGTGCTTGTGGGGTGGCTGGCTAACGTCTACCTAGGAAGAAATAAACTGGTGTATATCTGCTTATTTCTACATTTCCTAGGTGAGTGCTCCCCTGCTGACTGGGCTGTTTTGCAATTTAACTGAAGAGATTTTGGTTAGACTTTTTGGTTTATGTTACTCTTATCCTGCTCTTAGCACAAAGTGTGATAAATGAAGTAAACGTGCTGTTTCAATCTATTTCATTCTTTATTTTATTTAAGATGCTGATAAATATGACTGTTAGAGGATGCTTTGACGCCTATAGCACTGCATTTATTATATTTTATAACAACTATTTCTTTACATGTCTGTCTTCTGTTCTCCTTAGAATGTCTTTGTTTCCCACTTAATACCACAAACCTAATTCTTTAAAAAATTCTGAGAAACATGAAATTAATTTGCCTCACAAAGATGAAATGTGATGGAAAGTTTTTTGTAGTTCATGTACAATAATTATAATAATTGAGGAATGTTTTTATCAAAAGATGGTCTTTTTTTTTTTGTACCAGGGATTGAACCCAGCAGTGCTTAACCACTGACCACATCCCCAGTCCTTTTTATTTTTTATTTTGAGACAAAGCACCACTAAGTTGCTTAGGGTCTTGCTAAGTTGTTGAGGCTGGTCTTGAACTTGCAATCCTCTTATCTCAATCCTCTTGCCTGTATTTAAGCCAGGTCCAGTGGCCCATGCCTATAATCCCAGCTATTCAGGAGACTGAGGAAGAGTATCCCAAGTTTGAGACCAACCTGGGCAGCTTAGTGAGATCCTGTCTCAAAATAAAGAATAAAAAAGGTCTGGGGATGTAGCTCTGTGATAGAGCACCCCAGGTTCAATTACCTAGAACCATCCCCACAAAAGGAGGGATCTTTCAGTTAACCATAGGGTAATTAAGAAGGCATATGAAGTTCTGACTTCTACATTTTTAACTATGGTTGTATGCTTTTAAAAATGTGTGCTTCATTACACAGAGAAATAAATATACCTAAAAAGTTTAGGGGCCTTGTGAGAAGTTCTGGCAAAATATCAAGATAGTCTGATAGGTACCAAGTTGATGAATAGTCTAGAATTTTAAGCTGGAATATTCAAGTTATTCTTCTTAGACAAGAATCACTGAAGATATCATGGGCATAACTTTTGAGAAAATGGTTTTCTTCAATAAACAGGATGGAAAACCACAGTGAGAGATTAAAGAGAGACCAAAAAGCCTCAGGATGATGCTTTAAGCAATAGAGAAGTGTCATTCAGGAGAGAACAAGTGAAAGCTATATAATCTTGGAAACTAAATATAGATACAAAACAATGGGGGAACCAAATTCACCTCCACAGTTCTGAGCTGAGGAACTTGGGAAGGCAGTTTGCTGTTCACCATTAGTGAGAAGTGTAACTGAAATGCATGTGGCAGGGAGAAAAAAGACGAAAGGATGACAGATTCCAGGTGCTCTACCTATCACAAAATTTCAGGCAATGGCAAATTACCATTCAGAAAACTGATTAGAATGTGATTCAAACTTGTAAATGTCACTGCTTAAGTTCTGAAAAATAAAAACAAAGTGGCTGCATGGCAAATACAGACTCCACGTTCAACAAATACTTCTTGTTGACCACTCTGTGCCAGTACTGTCCCATGATCTGGGAAAGTAGTAGAGGGAAAAACAGTCAATTTCTGGTGAAGCTGATTTTCAGGTAAGGGGAGAGAAAATAAACACTTAAATAGATATTATGTCAGGTGGTAATAAGTGTTACCATGAAAAATAGAGCTGGGTAAGCATAGAATGGAATAGACAGTGACAGGGTTGCTATTTTCTATCAGGGAATGCTTTCTGACAGAGAGAGACATTTAAACAAAAACATGAATAATTTATTCTGCTTGACTCAGTAACAGGCCACTTCAGTAGCATTTGGTAACTTCTTGCTTAACCTTGTAATTCGTATCAGTCTAAATTCCAGGGTAAGTCAACAGACCAGATCAGAAAACTTTACTTTGGACTTTGGCAAAAAAGACCAAACTCACCTCCATATCCATTCATTTCCTTACTACAAATTATTTCCTAGTCTCCCCACTCACAAGTACCATTAGGATCCAACCTGTCACTAAACATCAGAGGTTCTATCAGAAATGTGTCTTCTGTCTGAATTGCTACACTCAGCTCAAAAACTCAGCTTTCTTCTTAACCATGGCCTACTTACTGGGCTGCCAGTTGTCAGTCTAACTCCAGTCCATATCCCATTCTCCCAATGACAGTGATGTTTTTGAAAAAGAAACACATACGCACACACACACACGCACGCGCACACACATACACTTTATTATCTAAAAAATAAAACCCAACTTTATTAATCCAGCATACAAGGAACTTTACAATTTATACAAAATTTATCTCAGCAGGTTTCTTTCTCAATGTGCAACTCCAAACATGCTGAACTTGTCCTTAACTTCTCTACTGTTCTTTTCTCTGCCTGAAATTGTCACCTTCCCTTATCTTTCCACCCCACATTCAACATTCAAAAACTTCTGGATGTTCTTCCTAGATCCATGTAGTGTTGGTTACCAGATTCTCTGTATTCAACCACACACTGACCATCCCTATATGATTGCATTTACTTCTTTATTATACAATTATGCACCATCATGACTTCTCTGGTGGACTCATTTGTTCCTGGAGGAAAGAGCCAGGAACTCCTACCACCTAACAAGATAGGGCACATCTTGGTGCTTCAAACAAAACTGTCAAACACATACATGAATGTGTGGGACACAATAGCACACAGCAAAGAGGAGAATTTTAATCAAATGTGTCATAGATTTATATTTTTATTATGTCAATTTTGCAGCAGATAGAAATAAAATTTTGTTCTAACAAAAGCAATATATTATGACATTTTCTCAGAAGATGGAAATAAAGTGCCTTTTTAACCTACACAATGTACCATACAGACTAAAATGTCTTGTCCTTAAATAAGTGGTTGCCGCATGAAATAATTTCTCTGACTATTACGTTTGGTTAACCCTTTGCCTACCAGAGCTCATATTATTCTTCAGAGAAAAAAGAACAGTCAGTTCTACATCTGGCTAACTTTAGAGGAAACATTCCAAACTCAATAATATAAAGGGTCCACCCTTGAAGTAAACCAGCCTGTTATGGAATGATAACTGAGTCCATGTATTCTTCACGTTGTAAAAGCCACTAAAAGAAGACAGAAACATTAGACCCAATTTTTGTCTATATGAGAAACTAAACACATAAAACAGCTTATAAAAAATTCCTACCAAAAATGCTAGTGCCAAATTAATTAAAAAAAAAGAACAAAAATAACATGGAGAAACCATTCTTCACTAATCAAATTGACAAAAAAAAAAAAAAAGATGCTAACTAGCAAGTCATCTAATACAATAATGGTGGAAAGTAAAATTGTTACACTTCTAAAGAACATTTGTGAGTTGTATTAAAAGTCATAAAAATGTGAATGCTTTGGCTAAGAACTTAGGCTTAAGTTCTTAACTTCAGAACATAATCAATGATGTCTTCAAAATTTACATGTCACAATATTTATGCAGTATTCATTCACAATTACTAAAAAGGGATTTTAAAACAAATAATGATTAGACTTCCATCAGTAGAAATCATATTGAAATCATATATATATATAATTTCAAAGGCATATGTAAAGGCATTTAAATTTGTTCATATTATTTGGTTATGTTAAAGGAATCAGTCAACAGTATAATCTCAAATTTGTTATTTATATAAAATATACCATAAAATATAACTATAATTATAATTAAATATAACATAAAAAGCATAGTTAAAGGCAAAGATTATTTCTGGGTCATAAAAGTATGGGCTTTTTTGTATTATTTTGGGCGCTTTCCTATATTTCTCAAATTTTCTGAAGTAAGAATTATTAGTTTTATAATCTGGTGAGGGAGAGATATTTCAGAAAAACCTGATCATTTGACCACTTGTTGATAAGAAGCACATGAAGAGGGAGATTACATCTGGGCTGCTCTGTAACATTGAGCAAGTCACTTAACCTCACTGAACTTGTTTCTTTTTTTGAAAAATTGAAATAAGAAAATCGGTTCTCTGACATCACAAAGTTTTTCCAAAAGGGAACGATGTGAAAATATATACATATATGAAAATACGTTGCAAAATATAAAGGGTTAACTAAATGCCTATTTATTAAACAAGGGAAGTTGTCAAATATGGTACCTACATGTGGAGGTGAGAAGGATGCTCAAACCCACCTCTGCCACTTCATGTTCTCCCTCACTCCAGCTGGTACCACATCATCTAAGTCCCACTCCTGTCTCGGCAGCCTTCTCACCTCTGGGTGTCAAAGAAGTCTCCATGCAGTTGTATGAAAAAAAAGTAAGAAGAGCATTGAAGGAAGATAGAGACATAGAAATGGAAAACACTGGTTGTGCGTTCTTCTACTATCATGTTCTTCTCAAAAGTTTTTAACAGGTTTCTGAGATATCTGAGATCTTCATGTTTCCTATCACTCTATTAAAAACAAATTGCGTGTTAACAGTGATTTTCTCTTGCAGGGTGGGTGGGGTGAAGAATGATACAGATGTCTTAATTTTTTACATGAGGCTTTGATAAATTGCTTTAATTTTGTTAAAATTGACACAATTTTCTTATACATTGATACAAAAAGATAGCTCAAGCTTGGAGTAGGGAGAGGAAAGAAAACAAGAACTCTGGCTAATACTCACAATCGAGGAAAATTTTATACTTATAAAAATCAGGCTATCTCCGAAATTGTGATGATTAACATAAATATCTTCATGAGACAATCACAATTTGGTGATTCCTTGGGTCTGTGGTGTATGTAATTTTTTTCTCTCCGTACAGGCACTGCCTTGTTATCTGGGGTTGCCTTCCCCTCAGAAGATTCCTACGTAGGCGCTTACCACGTGATTAACCACATACCCACAAAGGAGCAGAACAGGCTGTTCCACGCAGCACTGCTGGCCATCTCCCTTGGCACCGGAGGAATAAGAGCCATCGTCTGTCCAGTGGCTGCTTACGGTCTTCAGGAGCATGAGTCAAAGACTCGAATGTCTTTTGTTAACTGGTAGGTAGCACTGGTGAGGAGAACAAACGGATTTATGACAATCGTCTCCCTTTCAGGTTCTCTCATTGTTCTGTTCCTGTCTCATGTTCATAGCAGCCATCTGGTGTTTGTCACAGGTTGGACATCACAGGTGTGATGATGTCTGTGACAATGCTTCAATAATCATGGGAACTTAGGGGACAGCCCAGCCAGCTGATCAACCCATTCCCAAGACACATTGATACATTCATCTTCCAAATGGAAAGATGTCAAGTGGCTTGCCATGTTGAATAGAATATGACTTTGGAGCCAAACAGGTCTGTTGAAGTCTCAACTTCACTTAATACAAACTCACTAACTTTGAACAAGTCATTTATTCTCTACTTCAGTTTACTCATTTCTGAAGGGGGTAATAATATTTCTCAGGTTTTATTAGAGGCAATATTATGCACATCGCCTACGGAAAACTTGGCACGTAGCAGGTGATCAAAACATGGTAGCTGTTATTATTAGTTATGTCTACATTGTAATAGACTAATTTGGCAGGGATTATAAATTCACAAGCCAATGCACAGAGGAGATGACAATATAAGGATGTATTTTACAATTTGTTAACATCAACCAGCACCAGCTTCTAACCTAATTCACCCCAAAATTTAAGAGTTTGTATTTCATGAAAACCGAAATACTTTTCTTTATAGCTTTGTCTCTTCCATTGTGTTATTACATAATTCATTATTTTATGTGTTTTTAAAGGAACCACTTTCTATTACTAAATAGAAATTCAAGAAAAATTTGAAATTGAAATTTGGGTCTTCAAGAAGGCTTGTTCAGACTTTGGCATAGATTTTCTTTTTGGTTTTTGTTAATCATAAGTAGACGGCAAATAGATGGGAGACACTCCTCCAGTTTGAATCTGAAATGCCTATGGAAAGTCCTTGTGTTGAAGGCTTAGGTCCCAGACTGTGATGCTAGAGGAAGGCAGCGGAATCCTTAGAAGGTGGCACTGCACTGGGGAAGCAGGTCACTGCAGGTGCGCCCATGAAGGGGATAAAAGGACCTCAGTCCCTTCCACTCACTCTCTTTGCTTCCTGGACACCAGGAGGTGAGCAGCTTTGCTCCCGAACGTGTCCCCTGTCACCATGCAGTGCCCAGAGACTGGACGCTGACTAAAACAGATACTTTAAGTCTTTTTATTCCCTCTGCTTTTGTGAAACGGATTGCCAACATTTCTCTAAAATATTTTGTCTTTCCATCCGTGTTAGCAATGGTTTTAAAAGCAAGGCACAGACAGCATCAAACAAAATGCTTAATATTTTCATTTTAAAAACATCAGATGAAAACATTTTAAGTGAATATTGTCTTGGTATATGTAGTCATCCAAGTCAGTTCCCCTTCTCTTTCTCCCCCACCCCCCAATTATATTAATATTACCAAGCACTCAGGCCTATTTTGGATTAAGTCCTAACGTCAGAGAAAATGTAGTTTACTGAAGGTGGAAGGGACTCTTTACTTCCTTATAGCAAATTCTGCCTCCTTGACCTGCCCAAAGGAGAAAGAAAAATCCTTCTTTTTTATTCTATTCGGAGGTTTTAATCCTTAATTAGCAACATCATTTTGATTAAATAAGACTCTGGAGGATTAAGACCGGAGAGCAATCAGTTGTTCTGAAAGATAGCTCTGGAGAATTTATTGTACTGTGGTCTTAGTCATTCAGAGTTGTGTTTAATCAAAGTGACATTTCTCAGTGTTGATTACAAAGGAGACATTATATGAATGAAATATTTCCTTTGGGAAACAGAGGGGACTCCCAATGGGATTATGCTTTAGGGCTTTGAGAAGGAGATGGGGAAGGGAGTGAAAATGAATTTGTGCCTCTGTGAGGAGCCAGGCCAAATGTATGACGAACACATTTAGATTTGCTTTTTATTATTCTGTAATTTCATTACAGTCTCTGATAAAAGCAATCATGTAGTGTTTTAAAGACCTAAAATTAAAGCCTCTATAAATGTATATAAAGAATCAGGATATTATTCTTTAATGAGTCAAAAGCTTGGACAGGAAGTTCCTTGAAGGTTGAACCCAGATGCTTTAGCTTTTCTTCTTCTCAGTTTGAATACTAAACTACAGGACAACCAATGTTTATGGACATCCACTTACTACACTTTACAGAAATGCATGCTAAGTCTGTTCCAGGACAAACTGCACGAGCTGGTGGCAAGATGGACAGAGACCTCACTGGGGAGCTAGCAAAACACCAGCTCTACTACTTAGGAGTTACATGGCCTCCAGCAAGTCTCTTAATCTCTTAGAGGCTTAGGTTCCACAACTACAAAACGGAATGCCTTGGAGGGCCATTGTATTGCCTCTACATACAGTATCATAACACATCTTAGGTATTAAATTATGATAATTATGATTCTTAAATGATAAATAAGTCATCAGCTAACATCATTATCTTAATGCTGGGAAAGAGGGAAATTATTTAATAGAAGACCATCGTTAAAATGGGCAGTCCATTAGTTCATTATCCATGTCTCCAAGTCCAAAATGCCCCTAGAAATTACCAGCCTGGAAAATGTGATGAATTTCAGAAGTATCTTTAAAAGACAACATACCACTTGAATCTATAACCACTGAAAGCTTCATTCAGTCCTATTTTCAGCACAGATGTCAGATGTTCATAGCTGTGAGACCTTTAATGAGACGTGTCATTGCATCCATACCACCCAACGCTTCCCCAGGATCATGTTAAGCAGCATAGACTGGAAGTCTTAGGCACTGAAAGCACCACTTCCGAGTAAGGCTGCCAAATGTAGGTGAGAAAACCACTCCTAGCCAACATCACCATCTGGTACTGGATCCTCCTCAACTGTGTACCTCATTGAAAGAATAAAGCTGAACTCCCTGAAATCAAGAAGCGTAATAACCTGCCAACATCCTTGTACTCTTATCCAGATCAGAACCTGACTCTTTCAGCATTTTCCAAAATCTTGAGTGTACAATTATGAGTCACCACCCTGGCAATAATCTAGGTAAATACACCCATGCAGATTCTTTTCTGGAAGCAAAATGATGATGGATAATTAAGTCTGTTCATGGCCACAATTTAAAATTCTATCACAATTAACCTCAAATTTTGTTTCACATTATTTACTTCACCTGATAATTTGCATCCTATCTGTACATACAATCTGTTGCTAAGGGTGTACCAGAGTGAATTATATATGATTAAAGGCCCAAATAAAATACTGATGAAGTTCTTGAAGAAGTCTAAAGAAGAACTTATTCATCTCAGAAATTGCAAATATCTGATATTCACATTGGCCCTATATGATAACTGTCCCATACAGAAATGGTCTAATTTTAATACTTTTATACTCAAATGCAATATCTTTCATTTTAAGGAAATGACAGAAGTAAAAATGTATTATCCCATAGAATTTTTCCAGAAGTCATTCAATAGTCACCTGAGCATTGTTTGAGAACAGTGATTCTTAACCCTAGGTGCACAGTAGAGCTACCTGAGGAGCCTTAAAAAATATAGTAATGCCTGGGGCCAGCCATCAGAGGTCATGTTATTGTTTTGAGGAGGGACCCAGGGAGCAGGATGTTTTTTGTTTTTTAAGTTGCCAGGAGACCCAACCTAAACCTGCTGGATCAGAATTTCCTAGAAGAGTTGAGGAAAGTATGTTTTTAATAGGTACTGTCTTAGTCTATTCTGGCTACTATAACAAATTGTCATAGACTTGGTGGCTTATAAACAATAGAAATTTATTTCTCACAGTTCTAGAGCAGGATGAGATAGATCTTCATGCCAGTATGGGTTGCAAATTCACAACTTCTTAGTGTCTTCACATGGTGGAAGGGGCATGGAGCTCTCTGGGCCTTTTTTTTTTTTTAACATATAAAAGCACATTTAAGAGACCCAAATATATTGTCTTGTGGAATTTAAGAAATTAAGAGTACTTAAATTTATTTTTAGCAGTTGATGTTTTAATTTTTTCACTTTGGATATTAACCAGATGTTTCTTTTAAACATTTATGAAGATTAGTACTACTTATGTTGAATTCAACATACTCATTTTTAACTGTTAACTTGGGCCTCCTTTTTAAAGAAACTAATCCCATTCAGGTGAGCTCCACCCCATGACCAAAGCTGCACCTCTAAATGCCATTACTTGAGGGGTCAGAGTTCAACATATGAATTTGGAGAAGACACTAACATTCAGAGTAAAGCAAGTTCTTCAGGTGATTAAGAAGATGGAGCAGATTTTGAAGCCAATTTCATAGCCATAGGACAGGGGATTTGTATACTTTTACTTGAAATAACTTTGAAAAGAAATGGAACTAAACATTGAGCAGAACTATGTGCCAGACTACTTTGAAAATTTTTCATCAAAACTTCATAGCATTTAGAAATATACTTGATGGAGAAATTCTGCATAATCCTTGAGAAGAAAGAGAAACAAAACATAAACCTACATATATTCTTCAATAGTAAAATAGCAATTTATAAGTTATATGTCAGCCAACAAGAGGAAAGTGGTGCATAGAATAATTTTATTAATACTAAAATATCCTATGACTTGCATACTACTGAGTAACCTCTAAATAGCTTTGAAAAAGTCACTACACCTTCTAAAATTTTATTTGTACTGGTGTTAGCTACCATTAACAAATGCTACCCTCTCAACCTAGTAACAGGAACTTCCTTCTCTACCTAGGCCAAACTATAAACTTTCAGGAAATGCACTCAGAGCTCCTCTATAAACGTAAATAATTTTGGAAACTAAAGAATATTGAGGGAAATCAATAAGTAAATAAAAGAGAAAAAAAAAAAAAGAATATTGAGGGAAAAAAAAGATAAAGTCCTTGCATTTCTTATTGTTCTTTTTTCCACTTACATTTTCTTAGTCCTTCTGAACCACTTAATATTGGTAGGTGCATAAGTCGGGATTTATTTTTATCCATCAATCAGTAAACATGCCGTGGTTAAAAGGTCTTAAACGCAGGAAGAAAATGGTACACCAAAACAACAGTTGGGGTGTTGGCCAAAGAAGAGAGAAGAAAGAATATAGAAGCAAGTCCAAAGAGTGAGAGAGGTATGAGAGAGGGAAGCAGTGCCCAACATTTGTCAATTAAAAATATGCCTTCTGTTTTTATCTTGCTGCCTATTCATCAGGATCAATGATCATCTTTTATTAAACTGATTTTTCTTTCAAAGCTCTGCTAAAAAAAAAAAAATCCACAGATAAAAACAAAGGAGTAAAAAAAAAATTCTATTTGCTCCTTGTTTCTCCAAATACATGGCTGCCAGAATATTCTTTGAAATACAATGGGCACAGGGTTTTGCTAAAAGAAGCAACCACCATGAAATCAGTACCCAAGTGTGTCATTGACTTTTCTAAACAGTTCAGTTTTATTCCACTGAAGAGCTACAAATGCCCTGGAGAAATATCTCAGTGTTGTTCAATGTAGAATTAAAATATTTGCTCTGAAGTCTTTAAATTGTCCACTAATGCCAGGAAGACCAGATACTTGCAGGAAGTTTGCCTCCACTCCTGAATACTTTCTCAGGTTAGAAAGGACCACCTTAAGTAATTTCTCCTAAAATCACTTAAAAATAAATCAGAAGCATGTCAAAATTGGTCAGTCTAAGAAATGACAAAAATATTCAAGGGACTATAAAATTATTACTAAATAAATTAAGTGAATATTTAAAATAAGGTATCTCAAAGAGGATTGATGGACTTTCTACAACAAAGTTTTTCCTATTTGTATTCAATAACATAGAATCATGAAGACAAGAAAAAATTGCTATTTACACACTATCAGTTATTTGCAGTTTCCAGTCTGTATTTAAAAGTAGACTACAGAAACATATTTTTACTGATGCTTTCAATTTTCCTTAATCGCCAGTATTTGTTTTGCTTTAGTGCTTTGCTCTCTGACTTTCTGTGTGAGAGGTGCTTTATATATTCAATTTGTTAGTGAGCTATGAGATGAAAGGCATCTTAATGGTGAGTTGGAAGATGGTGGATTTTTATTTCTTCTTTTTTTTTTTACTGACAATACATATATAATTTCACCCTTAATTATCTGTGACTTGTCCTGACCATGGATCAACAAAGACATATATAAAATATGCCCACACTCTAGGTATTTCTTTCAGAAAATTACACAATCAAATAGGTTGGATGGTTGTTAAAATACATTTAGTATTTTATGTGAAATCACTCCCTATGTATAGCTATGCAGCACCACAATTCTTTGGTTTCTAACTACCTTTCCCAAGTCTTAAGTTTTGGAATAATTGTAATTTTCCTTGACCCACTTTAAAGCAATTCATTCTATATCTCTGCATGGTGTATGGAAGAGTCACATAGTGTCCTCTTGGATTTCTTCAACAGTGCTGAGAATTGGAAGGTGGGGAGGGGTTCCTAAAGACTGAAAGAACTGTAACATTGCCCTCAGCTCCAGCATCTCAGTCACTGCAGCAAAATTCAACTGTACAGCTTGCAAGGGCATAAAAGGATAACCTGAGGCTGAGCCTAGGGACTCCATCGGTTGTTCTAGAAAATTCTAACTTTGTACCTTATCTGTATTGGGATAAATAAATTTCTCTTAGTACACTACCATAAATCAGTTTTCTCAGCATGACTATATTCAATAGTCTATTACGTTCCTATGTCAATCATTGAGAGGGATTTTTAATGTTTTTTGTTTGATTTAGTCATTTTTATAACAGATGGCACATTATTAATCCATTAGTTATCAACTCTCCATTTATTGTGGACCTAGTACTGTGCGAGTCATTTTTATAATGGATGGCATATTATTAATCAGTTAGTTATTTAATATCCATTTCTTATGGACCTAGTTCTGTGCTAGGTCCCATGGAGATAAAGAATCAGGTGTTGTCATCCGCCATCTTGATAATCTACAACTAAGAAGCAGGACAGACAAAAGTGAAATAATTGGAGAATGAACATTTGCTTTAGAAGATCAGAGAATAGAACAAGTAGAATATTCAAGGGAGTGTTGAATCAAAGACAAGAAACTTGACATAGAGACACCGAAAACCAATGAACATGAAAAGTCATAGAGACAAAAACGAGCGGGTACGTTTCTGGAACATTTAGGAAACCAGCCCAATTTGGCATGTCTCCTTTCCAAACACACTCCACATGTCTATCCGCCTTCATCCCTTTCCTTTGTTGTCACTTTGGTTCAGCTCCCTCTTCATTGTCATGCAGGCTAGTACGATAACTGTAAAGGGTTTCTTTACCATGCCTCTTCTACAATTCCTAGAACTGACACAATAATCTTTTTTTTTTTTCACTTAAAATCAGATTTTACTAGTCCACTGCTCAGATCCCTTCCAATGGCTTCCCAATGCATTGAAAATAAAATCCTAATTCCCTTCCATGGTCACCAAGTCCTAAAAAATGGAGACCACAGTTACCTATGTGGTCTTCTCTTCTAACATTCTGTCTGTTGTGTGCTAACTCCAACTTTGCTGCTCTTTTGTTCCAAATCAGGATTGAAGAAAACTGGACCATGACAACATATGCTAAGTACGACACAGCTGCAGCCTGTGTTCTCCACTCAGTTCTTACACAAACCTTGTTTAGAAGCTGTGATCCTCATTTTAAAAATTACCTTGAGCCGGGCGCGGTGGCGCACGCCTGCAATCCCAGCACTTGGGAGGCTGAGGCAGGAGGATCGCGAGTTCAAAGCCAGCCTCAGCAACTTAGCAAGACCCTAAGCAACTCAGTGAGACCCTGTCTCTAAATAAAATACAAAAAGTAGGGCTGGGGATGGGGCTCAGTGGTTGAGTGCCCCTGAGTTCAATCCCCAGTACCCTGCCCCCCCAAAATTACCTTGAATCTCCAAGGGGATAAGGTCACCATTCATGTGATTATAGTGCTGTGGCTCAAACTCACTGTCTTCTGACCACCATTTCAAAGAAGAAGGACAATATTTATAACTAATGGTATATAAAATGTGATGAGAAGGATGAATGAAAGGTAATTTCAAATGTTAAAGCCCATATTAATAAGGAAATTATAGTGTCATAAAACTATAACTACAAAGACCAGGAAAGATGTACAAAAAGGACATCCAACTCGATTACCCACTTAAGAGGTTACACCAGGACAGATGGCTTCTGTTCATGGCTCTGCACACCATAGCATGAATTTCCATAAGTCGCTTCAGTTCTCCAAGTCTCAGATGTCTTCTCCAAAAAGAGGGTGGGGGGGGAACCTTTGTGATCTTAGGTTAGGAAAACGTTTCTTAGACACAATCCAAAAGTATGACCCTTTAAAAAAAAAACTTCATAATTGCATTTCATCAAAATTAAGAATCTTTGCTTCTCAGGAGACACTGTTTAGAGAATCAAAAGACAAGTCACAGATTGGGAGAAAATATTTGCAAATCACATGTTTGATAAAGGACTTCTATCCAGAATGTATAAAGAACTCTTAAAACTGAATGACAAAAAAGCAAATCGCACAATTTTTTGATGGGCAAAATGCTTGAACAGAAAACCTCATCAAAGAAGATGCACAGACAGCCAATAAGCACTCGAGAAGATGTTCAACATCACTAGGGAAATGCACAGTACAACCACAAGAAACCAATGCATGTTTGCCATCAAGGGATGAGAAGTCTCATATACGTGTGCATCACAACTACTTGAAGCCATTTGGAAACCCCCTAAAATGAGCCAGGCACGGTGGTGCACACCTGCAATCCCAGCAGCTCAGGCTAAGAAAGGAGGATCATGAGTTCAAAGCCAGCCTCAGCAATTTAGCAAAGCCCTCCCTAAGTAACTTAGTGAGACCCTGTCTCTAAATAAAAATACAAAGAAAGGGCTGAGGATGGGCTCAGTGGTTGTTAAACCCCCCTGGGTTCAATCCCTGGTACAAGAAAAGAAAAGAAAAAGAAAAAAAATTCCTAAAATGTTAAATATGTATCTGCCATAACACCTACCCATTCCATTTCTAGATTTCTAATCCCCCCAAATAAATGCCTATGTCTATACCCAGAGTTGCCCATGAAAGTTCATGAAAGCTACTTCTGAGAGCCATGAGCTAGAAATAAAGGTCTGTCAACAGATGAATTAATAGATAATAGTATATTTACATAACAGAATACTACTTGGCAATAAAAATGAACTATTCATAAATAAAACAAAGATGATTCTCAAAATAAGCATGCTAAGTATGCTTATTGACTCAAAATAAGTCAAATATAAATATGGAAAAGGGACAATTTAATTTACCCCTCCATGACACCACCTCAAAGTCTCTGAATTGCAATCATTCTGTCATAGTGACAGAAAAAAGATCAGTGGAGATAGGGACTAGAAGGAAAGAAGTGGCAGAAGGTAGATTAAAAAGGGTCATGAGGAAACTTCGAGGAGTGATAGATATCTTCCTTATATCGAATGTGGTGATGATTTCATGGGTTCATAAAGATTCAAAACTTATCAAATTATACATTTTATAATATATGTATATACAATTGTATATTTTCAAATAAAGCAGTTCATCTTTATATCTCAATAAAGCTATTAAAACAAAAAAAAAGGAAAAGAGAAAACATCAGTAATCAAGACAGTATAGTATTGGCATAAGAATAGATTAGTAGAATAGAATTGAGTCAGAAAATAGACCTACATTTATATTGTCAATTGATTTTCAACGAAGATGTCAAAAAAAAGTCAATGAAGTAAAGACCATCTCTCTTCAATAAATTGTTCCAGAATAACTGAATATCTATGTAGGAAAAAAATTACCCATATCACCATACTGAAAAAATTCAAAGTGGATCATTAAGTTTATGTAAGTTCTAAAACCAAAAACTAATTTAAAAATTGTAGAGGAAACTATTTATGACCCAGGTGTAAACCGTATTGTTTACATAGGACACAAAATGTATGAACCAAAAGAGAAAAAAATATTAAATGGAATTTTTTAATTAAAAGCCCTTGCTTATCCAAAATTGTCATTGAGAAAATGAAAAGGCAAGTTGTTGATTATAAGAAAACATTTGTAGAACATATATCTAACAAAATACTTGAATCCAGAATATATGAAAAACTTTTACACATCAATAATAGGAAGACAGATTGTACAATTTAACAAAGTGGACAATTCCACTATTGGCCAAGATAGAGTGGCCCCATTTTTTTCTAGATACTCCTTTTTATGGGGTGGGGTGGGGGAAACCCTCCATGTACACAGAAGACAAATATAGGAAGATTCTGGAAGGTAGAAAGAGGACAGATGGGGCCTAGGGGCCTTGGAACTTCAGCAAAGGTGGCGATGAGTTTCATGGGATTTTTTTCTGCTCCTAGTAGGGGCAATGGAGAAGGCTGGACCAGGAGCCGCCAACCAGAGTTGAGAGGGGCAAGAACCACGGAGAGGGAGAGGGAACTCTGAGAAAAGCCTGCTCCCCTTAGTCAAAGAACTAGTTAAGGGTCCCTAAAATAGGAGAAACATTTTTTTTTTTAATAACACCTGCCCTGCTGAGGCAAAATACTCTGAAAAACTGCCCGCCCTTCACTATCCCTCACAGTTTAAGCAAAGATGAGTGGATTCTAGCATTCCCCACACACACCTGCAAAAGCAGGCCTGCTGCTGACTCTCCATCGAGACGGCCGTGGTGTTGGGCAAGCGAGGAGCTGCTCTTCCACCCTCGCCCTGTGCACCCGCCTGGTGATGGCAGGGATGCAGCAGGGGCTGAGCTTCCATTCCCAACCACCAGGTGGAATGAGATAGTATCAAATGGCGCTGGTCTTCAACCTCATCTCCCAACCCTCGCTTTGCCTCCTGTCACTTTGTGGCACTCTCCTGTGTGGCAGATGAAGCAGTCTTGGGTGAATCCACCTCCCCGCCGTTTCTCAGTGGGTTCGCATTCACACGCGTCTGCAGCAGAATGCACAGTCACGTGCTGTGCTCATATTAAGTTCATGACCACCAAGGCCGCCCCTCCCCCTGCTCACCAGGACTTCAAGCTGGGTATTTGTGAGCTTTCTATCTCCTTGTACCGTGAAAGCCAAAAGATACAGGAACATCCAACTCAAGCTTTAGACATTTTCCAGGCTCATGAGGGGTATGCAAGTGACTGGGCATTGGTCTAAGCTTCTTCAGTTCCACAGTTAACTCAAGTATGTTTTCTCTATCAAGCTTCACAGAAAGTTTTTTGAACTCCAATTTAGATACCAGGGCAGACACTTGTATATCTATTCTAAAGAGAAATAAAGGAAAGATAATGAAACAGATAAGACAAGATGGTGTGTATACACTTTTTAAAAAAATCTTATAAACAATATTTGCAAAATCTGGTTCAGCTAACATGCCACCAGTTAATACTTACATTTTAATAAAAGCATTAAAATCAGCTATTGTTATCTGAAGTAACTCAATGCTGTTTTCTTTGTGTCTCTCCGTGTCTCCTAGGTTTTATTGGCTCATGAACCTACATGCAACTGTTGTCTTTCTGGGAATATCTTACATCCAGCACTGGGGGGCCTGGACCCTTGTTTTACTTATTCCTATTATGTCTACAATCATGGCTCTGATAACTCTTCATATGATGTACTGTAACCTCATTTATCAACCAGAAAAATGTAAGTAAATCGCAGCCTGCATTGAACTTTTTGTGTTCTTTTTCTCCATGTAACTCCGTAATTTTTAATTTCCTATTAACTTGCTTCAACTTATAGAATTTGAAGATTTTGCTAATTATTACAATTGATAACAGAGTCTGCAGGAACATCTATAATTTCTCTCTCCTTTCTTTTTTCCTTGTTGAAACAGTTTCAGTCATGGAATATTTCAAAAATAAACAAAAGTAGAAAAGAATCATGTATGGATCCTACCCATCTCTCTCTCAGCTTCAGCAATGATCTGCTCACCTCCACACATCCTTTCTCCAGCCAACCCTATAATTTTGAAGCAAAACTACTTATTTTCATAGAATTTATAGAATTTTATTAGTGTACTTATACATAATATATATGCATATTACATATTATGTATAAAATACATTTTTAAAACAATCACAAAGTCATTATTGTTCAAACACACATGCCCACATAAGTATTTATGGAGAATTCCTGTTTTTGATTTTTAGCTGACTCATAAGAAAGTTGAAACTATACGGATTTGTGGGTACCAGGTGATGTTTGATATAGCCATATATTGCATAATGTTTAAATTAGGTTCAAAATACTTAGGTCTTCAAACATTCATCATTTCTTTATGGTAAAAACATTAAAGTCCTTTCTTCCAGCTTTTAGAAATAGTCTGTGATTGCTATTATCAACAGTCCCCCCACTCTGCAATAGAGCAACAGAACTTTTTAGTCCTTTCTAACTGTAAATTACTACCCACTGATCAGCCTTCCTTCCCCATCCCTCCTTTCCCCTCCACCCTCTCCAGCCTCTGGTACCATCTACTCTTAATTTCTATGCGGTTGACTTTTTTTTAGATTCTGCATATGAGTGAGCTCATGGGGTCTTTTTGTGCCTGGCTTATCTCACTGAAAATAATCTCCAGTTCATCCGAGTTGTCACAGATGACAGGATTTCATTCTTTTCTTTTTTATTTTTAGTTGTAGATGAACACCATACCTTCATTTTATTTATTTTCATGTGGTGCTGAGGATCAAAGTCAGTGCTTCCCACATGCTAGGCAAGCACTCTACCACTGAGTTAGAACCCCAGCCTGATTCTTTTCTTTCATTCTATAGTATTCCATGGTATCTGTGTTTAATATTTTCTTTATCTATTCATTAATTGATGGGCACTTAGGTTATTTCCATTCCTTGGCTGTCAAGAACAAGGCTGAAATGAACATGGGAGGGCAGAGAGAATTAAACACCATCAACTCTCTATCTCGTCATTGCTAAAATCTTGCTTTAATATTGTTAAATATTTGTTAAATATAAACACTATAAGTATTGTTTATTTTTTGTTTCAGGATTTGTTCAAATAAAATCCAAATAAGGTGCATACATTCCAAATGGCAGATATGTCCCTTAAGCTATATTGTTACCCATGCATCTCAGTCTCTAACTTACTGTTTCAAGAAACCTGAACATTCTGTAGAGTCTTTCCTATACACCAGATTTTGATGATTGCATCCACAGGGTGTCATTAAACAAAATTTTCCTCTCTGCATTTCTTGCAAATTTTCTAATAGAACCAGGTACTTGATCAGATTCTGATTTTTTTTTTTTTTTGTAAAATGCTGTGGTGATATTATCTATGTCAATGCAGAGGCACAGTGATATCTGCTTGTGCAGTGTGAGCACCTCCTGATAACTTTTGCCTAAATCCATTAGTCCATTCAGGAAAAAATATTAGATCTGTACTGAGCATGCATGAACTTTTTATTCTTGCCATTATTCCCTAAACAATATAGTGTAACAATTTCATCTTGTAACACTGAATTTCTGTATTGACTAGATAGGATTTTACCCTCCTCCTCCCAGCCCTTGATAACAGTCTTTCTACTTTTTGTTTCTATGATTTTAACTATTTTAAATATTTCCTATAGTTGTGCAGTATTTGTGCCTTTATGACTGCATTATTTTGTCTAGCCTAATATCCTCAAAATTTTCATCTGTTTTCTAGCATGCAACTGGATTTCCTTCTTTTTTAAGGCTATATAATATTCCATGTATGTATATACCTCATTTTCTTTATGCATTCATCTGTCAATGGATATCTGGATTGCTTCCACCTCTTGGGTAATGTAAATAATGCTATAAGGAAGATCAGTGGGCAAATACTTCAAGATCCTGCTTTGAATTCTTTGGGCCACATACTCACAAGTGGAACACATAGAATTCTTGGATCATGTGGTAACTCTGCTTTCAGTTTTTTGAGAATTGTCACACTGCTTTCCAAAATAGCTGCACCATTTCATATTTCCATTAATAGTTCTTACAATTTCTTTGCATCCTCACTGACATTTCATGTTCTTTTAATGGTGGCCATCCTGGCAGTGTAAGGTGGTATCTCATTGTGCTTTGAATTTTCTTTTCCTTAGTGGTTAGTGGTGTTGAGCATTTGCATGTACTCATTAACCATCTGTATATCTTCCTTTATGAAATGTCGATGCAAGTACTTTGTCCATTTCTTAAACTCAGGTTATTTGGGAGTTCATCTTTTTCTATCTTTACACCTCTGACCCAATAAAAATTACATAAAAATAGCCTACAGAACAGGAGAAAATTTTCACCTTCTGCACCTCAGATAGAGCATTATTCTCCAGCACATATAAAGGACTCAAAAAACTCAACACCAAAAAAACAAATAACTCAATAAATAAATGGGCTAAGGAACTGAACAGACACTTCACAGAAAAAGAAATAAAATTGATCAGCGAACATATGAAAAAATGTTCTACATCTCTAGCAATTAAAGAAATACAAATCAAAACTACACTGAGATTCCATCTCACTCCAGTAAGAATGGCAATTATCAATAATACAAATAACAGTTAATGTTGGTGAGGATGTGGGGGAAAAGCACACTCATACATTGCTGGTGGGACTGCAAATTGGTGCAACCTTTATGAAAAGCAGTGTGGAGATTCCTAAGAAAACTTGGAATGGAACCACCATTTGACCCAGCTATTCCACTCCTTGGTTTATACCCAAAGGACTTAAAATCAGTATACTACAGTGACACAGCCACATCAATGTTTATAACAGCTCAGTTCACCATAGCTAAACTATGGAACCAAACTAGGTGCCCTTCAACAGATAAATGGATAAAGAAAATGTGTACATATACATGATGGAATATTCCTTAACCTTAAAGAAGAATGAAATTATGGCATTTGCTGGTAAATGGATGGAACTGGAGAATATCATGTTAAGAAAAATAAGCAAACCCAAAGAACCAAAGGCCAAATGTTTTCTCTGATATGCAGATACT
>JAJEJO010004518.1:636861-720327 GCA_020662805.1 Glaucomys volans | reverse complement strand
AAGAATGAGAAGTTATACTCCATCTATGTGTCAAAATACATTCTACTCTCATGCATAACTAATTAGAACAAATAAAAATAATCTATAGAAAATAATAGGTTTTAAGAATAAACCCAATTGTGTCTTTTTTTCCAAATCACTATCAAGTTATATCATCTCATTTATTAAGTCTGTGTGTTTCCCGGTGATTTGAGATGCCTTCTTTGTTCCACACATGCACTTGCATTTCTGGAATTTCTATTGTCCCTTGGTCAGTCTTTCCATTCACCTTAACTCTGCTCTTAATTTCTAACTTATTTCTCTTTTACTGCTACCCTCATCTCTCCTACTTATCTGCACAACTACCACCAATAGCAATGCAGTGCGTTGGAGTTTTCATGAGTGCCATTCACCAGTGTCACACTGTTTCTACCACATTCCTGTGGGGCAGGTGGGAAGGACAGTTTGGGTCCTTTTGCAGAAAGACTCCTTAGACTGTAATAGACTGGCAATAAGCAGGGTTATAGGCCTCAGCTCCTATAGTACCCTGAGCTTATTTTTGCCTTTTCATTTACCTTCTAATGCTGAAATTGCCTCTTTAGGAATTAGAAATCCTGTGCCTCATAAATAGTTGGAATATGGTAAAAGCTCAATCAGTGTTTGTGATTGTTAAACTGAGTCATTTAATTCAGTTAAATGACTTGCTCACTTTGGATTGTGTAGAAGGAAATGGGGCAGGAGGGATGGGGGGAAGGATACAGTGGACTGAGTCAGACAACATTACCCTATGTACCTGTATGATTACACGAATGGTGTGAATCTACATCGTATACAACTATAGAAATGAAAAGATATACCCCACTTGTGTACAAAGAATCAATATGCAGTCTGTAAAAATAAAATTAAAAAAAATAGCTGGAATTAGAATTCAAGCCTTATTTTTCCTGGGCTTGAACTCATTCTATTACTCCACATATTAAGATAGGGAAACACTGAAAATATTATCCACAGAAGCCCCTGCCCAATTCTCAGAGCTCTGTGCTGCAGGCCACCACCTCGCCATATATGTCCTCCCAGTAACCCAGAGAATATGGTCCATATGCAAAAAGATGTCTCTGCCGATTACAGACAGCAAAAATAAAGAAAACTGTAAACATGGGGGTTTTTTGCTAAATAATCATGCATTTTCCAGAGTGTCTAATTATCAAGTAGTTTGGGGTTTTGCTGAATACTGATGCACACACGCAAATGCACACACATTTATACATATATAGATTCTAATTTTCAAAAGCACTATTTACGTTTATCCATTTGCTTCCCAGTATCTTATTTGAAAATATATTAATCTGAATAAAGAAATATAATTCTTTTTCAAACAGTACATATCTGTATAACCAACTCTGTTTATTGCCAGTCTATTATAGTTCATATATTACATTTTTATCATATAAGGTAAATGTCCTTTGAACTTTAACAAGAAAAAAATTTTATTAGCTGCAAGAATAATTCACATAGAAATTGTTCATCCATGGTTCTTGCTACACAAGGCTCTGTACCCAATGAATATTTGGGGTGGCTCTCTTTGTATTTTTGTTTTGTTTACTATTTCCAAATTATTAGATCACCCAACTATGATGAAGTAAAACTCTATCCTCCCTCTGGCAAAGTATATAATCCTTATTTTGGCTTCTTCTTTTCTGATGACTAAATTGGAAATTCCTCAAAGCTGTAATTCAAAGCCATAGGTGACCTTAAAGAAATGATTTTTTATATGCTACCTTTTATTTTAAGGTAACTTTTCAAATGTGGACCATGCATTCCATTATGTTTAGCTGTCAAGCACGGCCTTCATTTGCATTTCTTCCCACTGCTATAATTTTGAGAACTGGCAGGTGACCAAAGGAGAAAAAATGTGCATCTACCATCTAGAGTGCAATGTAGGCTTTTTTATTATAATTAAGTAGCATAGATATTCATGATTAGATCAAGGTCAGAGGAGCAGAACATCAGAGCCAAGGACTTAAAGGTACAAAGAATAGAAAAATTGCTTTCTAAAAGTTTTTTTAAATAGTAATAGCTACAATCTTTAAGTTTTGCAATAAAACATTTAAAATAGCTCATCTGTTTCATTTTAAAATGTGCATGCCTGGTGTGTTTGTCGTGCATATTTAAACCAGGGCTTGAAGTCTCAGTTGAATTTTTCATTCCAGTTTTTTTTTTTTCTTACTTCCCATTTCTGCTCCTGGTGCACAAAAGTAATTTGAGAATTATAATGACAGTGGATTTTTTTTTAAGGCTGAGTCTATATCACACCCAAAATTATTTGTATAAAAGGCATGATTTTCTATTAAGTCTAATGGATTAATCCAAGGAGGTGGTGCAGTGCTTAGATGTAGGTGATTTCAACAGAATATCCATCATGACATTCAGTGGTAACTACAGTTACACATGACAGCTGTCACTCCACTTGGCAGACAGATGACTGTCTCGTTCCCTTTCTTGCACTTTCTGGCTGGCTCGGTGGTTCCCTCTCAGTCTAGCTGATCAATTTAAGTTTATCACTTCACTGATTCCTTTCCCTGATATGACCCATCCAGCACATTGTCTCTCTCTTCTCAGGCTCTTGACCCACCCTCCTCCTTTGATAATTTTCTAACTGATATGGACACCTAGAATTCATTCCAGGGATCTCATCTCTTTTGTACATACCCTAGTCCGTGGCATTTAGTGTCATCTGTACACCAAACCCTCTGTCTCATCTTGACCTCTCTCCTCACCCTGACAAGACTTTGTTCTACTTTGTATTTGACATTTTGACTTGGTTATCTAATAATTTCACAAACTGAACCAAAACCCAGCTCCTGACTCCCCACTGCAAACTGGCACCATTTTGGGGTTACTCCTCAATAAAAGCCTAACACACGGTTGTTGAAGGAGAAAAAAAGGAGTCAGCCTCAAATTGCCTCATGTCTCCCACCACTTCCTGCTTTGGAAAATTCCAGTGATGGTTGACCAGTGCATCCCCTTCCATGCACCTCTCTTCATTGCTAACCCTGGGCTCATCTGTGTCACCACCATCACTTGCCTATCTCCCAGTTTCCTCACTCGTCCTCTAAAATTCAACATCCACACACCTACCAGAGTTCCAGGGTAACTTTAAAAATGTGTCCGTTATGGTATCTCTATTCTGGTGGCAACTTCTCGATGGTTCCCCATACTACTGAGGGTGAACTTCAGGCTCCTTGCCTTGGCCTGTATGGACTCACCCCTAACCACCTCTTAGACCTCATCTTTTCCCAGTCTTCTCCTGTCTCAGCTGCTACCCCATTCACTTTCACTGTTCGAGAACCTCTTCCAGATACTTTCTCCTTCCTGCCATGCCTGGCATGTATTCCTCCAGGCCTTTTGACTGCTCCAGTTCAAATGTTGTTTCTCCAGAGGCCCCCTCTATCCTTACCTCACAGGAGGGCTGTCATATGAGCCATCCTATTTTATTTTCATCATAGAACTTGGCTATCATCTTCCTGCTTATAGTACCTCTCCCACCACAAAGGAGACCAGCAGTTTACACATTTTGTACACTGCTATATCCCCAGGGCCTAGAATAGTTCCTGGCTCATAGTAGATGCTCAGTAAATGTGTTGGAAAATTGAACTATCACACTCACATCTCCTCGGCGTCTATCATGTGTACTTGCTGTGCCAAAGGGAGTTTCAAATCTCATTCGTGCTTAATCATTTCCTCTTTCTTGACCATTTTATTTTTGTTGCTTCATGACACTACATCAGATACATTTTGTTTAAATAAGTCTTTTAAAAGTGTACATTCAGTAGATGCCAGTGCTGCTTGAAACCCGATCCATGGAGCAGAGCTGATCTATGAACTGTTTGTCACTCATATATAACAAAACAAATACAAACATTGAAAGAAAATACATAGAAATACTTATGGAAAGTTACATTTTATGTCTGCTGACATAAAATGATAAAGTATAATAAAATAGAATATACTTTATGTTGACCATAACTTGAGAATTTTTTTTTAAAAAAGCTTATTTCTTTGTTTGGTTATTTATTTATTTATTTATTTATTTATTTTGCAATACTGGGGATTGAACCCAGGGTCACACACACGCTAGCAAGCACTCTACCCATATGCTATATTCCCAGTCCAATATCTTATTTTTAACGCAGCCTAAGAGGCACTAATCTAAGCTACCTCTATTTGGAAATAACATTAGTAATATTAAATTGTTTAGTAAGATCATATTGATTCAGGATGTATTAGGAGTAGATCCAAATTTATCTTGCAAAAATAGTGATTTTTTAAATACAGAACAAGAAAATGTGTGCTTAAAACGTTATAGTCAATCAATTCAGTGACATTATTGTCACTGAATTTTTTTATTTTTATTTATTTATTTATTTTTTGATGGATAGTACTGGATTTAACCCAGGGGTGCTTTACCACTGAACCCCAACCAGAACCCTTTTCATTTTTTTACTTTGAGACAGGGTCTCACCAAGTTGGCTGAGGCTGGCCTTCAACTTGCCATCCTACTACCTCAGTCTGCAGTGTCGATGGGATTACAGGCATGCACCACTGCACTGGGCCAAGTCCCTGAATTTTAAAAACATTGTGTATTGGGGAGGAATTGGGGAAAATATCTTTGGAAATAATCCTTACTACAAATAGTTGTCATTTGATAATAAAGCCTATATATTTGAAAATATAGAGTAATCTGGATCAATGCAAGTAATAACCTGCTGTTTATAGCACTGTTTTGCAAGAGTTGAGCAGAGGCATGTGGATGAGCAACAGAGACAAGACTGTAAGGAAATGTCAGGGATTTAGCCTGCTAGTCCAGGCCTTTTCAGATTTAGTCTCTAGACTGTTCATCAACATGTTCTCAGTTCTCAACTTACTTAAACCTTAAGTAAACTAATTGTAATAGCTAGGAAAGTCTCAGAGCAGTTCTTTCCTCAAAAA
The DNA here is from genome assembly GCA_020662805.1 of Glaucomys volans. Lineage (NCBI taxonomy): Eukaryota > Metazoa > Chordata > Mammalia > Rodentia > Sciuridae > Glaucomys > Glaucomys volans. The sequence continues at coordinate 715,359 of JAJEJO010004518.1, read as the reverse complement.
TAAAGAGCTGCCCGTTACTTCTTTTCTAAGAGACACAAACCTCAGCCACTCACAGATGCTTCTGTCCCCTTGAATGTGTCAGTCCCTGGGCCATCGCCTATGTCTGGCAGTGACGGAGAAGAAGCAATGACAACTATAGACATGAGCCCATCTCCTGCCAGTAATTATCCCAACATACTTCCATATTACCTAGATACACATCACAAAGGCCACCAAAGAGCCACAACTACAATCACTCTTGGTCACTACCAATTTGGGCTAGATTAGATTCAGTGACTTGGAGGTGAAAGGCTCCATATTCCATTACCAGGCCCCCAGCTTCCTCAATTAATTAAAGACTGACATAATGAATCTATTACAACTCTTAAAGAAAAGATCAGATCAAATCAACATAACCAACTTTCTAACTATAAAAAGAAATATTAACCATTATTTTTTTTTTAAATACCAAATCCAGGACTCTATGGTATTTATGGATCTTGTTAGAATACATTTTATCAAGAATTTTATTATAGGAAATCTGAACACAGCTAAAATGATGATCAAATGATATTTGGAGCTCCTATATCAGACTTCTTTGGCAAAATCCAAATGTTTTCACATTTATTGTACTCTTTATCCTGGAACCATGGTTTGGTGTCTGTGTAGTTGGAAGGATTTATCTGGTCAAAGGGAGTGCTGTGAAAAATTGTAACAATCATGGTGACACAGCTGAACTGCTAACCCTATGGGGGTATCTTATCTGTCATTGTATCAGGAAGTCCTAATGGAGTGAAAAAAAAAAAAAAAGGGCGAAATCTAAAAGATCATAAAAGAAGCAACAGTGAGGTTGCAAATCACTAGCAGTAACTGCTAACATCTGAGGCAATAAAATGCTCTGCACTAAAGCAACAGCCATATAAACCCAGGGGAAACTCCTGGAAAAGTCAAAAGCCAACTTATCCTATCTGAACTTTCAGTAACACTATCAACATTCATGAAGTTGTTAAAGAGTTCAAAGTTTAACATCATGTCTGATATTCAAGGATAAAGTCAAAGCAAAGAATACATTTCCCTTCATCTCTATGTCAAAATAAGAACCACCCTCTACCTGCCAAGTAAAGTGAAGATTATTTATATAATGATTTATATTTTAAAAAATAGTACTGGTTCTTTGTGTCGAGGATGTAAAAGAAAGTTCAGGTTATCTTATTCATTAATGAGTTAAAGTGCGAGACTTCTGAGAGACTCTGAAATCCTTTACTTTGGTGTTTTCTTTTGTCACCTTTCTTCCCTATTTAATATGTTCCCATTGATCTTACCTTTTTCATTTTTTACATCAGCTGTCAGGCACCACCCTGGGCTGGTCATCAGGATGCCAGAATCCTTGTCAGAAGCTTGTTCCTTTGAATGAACCCCCTTGGGTGCTGAAACCTTCTCAGTCATTTTGCCCTTCATCCTTTTAATTGTCATCTTTCTGAATGACATGGGGGGAAATTGAAGAACAATTCCTATACTGATACACATATCTCCAATTATTTGCAGGTTGCTCCCTCCTGGCAACATTTGGGGTGTTTGTTAATGCACTGAAAACATGCTGCCTGCAAAATTTTCATCTTGGCAGAGATGTGACAAACTGGTTAGACCATGCCAAGGAAAAAAATGGCGGCTGCTACAATGAAATCCACGTGGAAAACACAAAACCTTTCTTCACCCTTCTCCCGCTCCTCGTTTTTCAAATAATATACAGAGTGTGCATTATGCAGGTAAGGAAGGACAATGGATACTATTGCAATAACAATACACTGATCGCTTGTTAACATTACAAATAGACATGTGCTTTCACCCCAACAAGGGCTTTACATACACTGCATAGGCTATAATTCCACAAAAGCTTCTACTCATCAGAGGCTCTGATTTCAAGAGCTAAGTGGGGTTAGCAGAAGCTCCCTTAGGAACCGCTTAGCATGTGCTTCTTCTAAAGAACTATAAATGTCTGACATTAGGTGCAGATGATACTGAAGAGGGCATAGTCAGAAGGCATAAGAGAGGCACATGAAAATACCAGATCCGTAAGCAATTACCAAGCCTCCCTTTAGCCAAATGTTTGCCTTCCCCTCCTCATTAAATCTTTAAAAAGTGGCTCTAACAAGTAGCTAAACTGACTGATTTGAGTCCCACCTCCACCACCCTCTTAAGTATAAGGACTAATGAGCAAAGGATGCTTTTCCCACCCACTCTGTTAGTTCTATGGGGAATCAGTGCCTATGTTGTGAGGAAATCAAAGAGAAAACACTAAGCCCAAAGTATCTTTTATAGATACATGTGATTTTTTAAAAGTTTTAATGTAATTATGGTCAAAGACTAAGTTATTTATGGAGAAAAATAAATGATTTATAAAAATTTCTAAACATACTTGGGATTTTCTTCACTGCTGACCCCCAACTTGGAATTTAGAAGGCTAAAAGTGAGCTATAGGAATCAATCATAGAACAGTAGAGTTATAAAGAAACGTAGAGATCAATGCTGTAACTGCTTCATTTATTAAAGAGGAAACAAGCTCAGAAAAATTAAGTGATTTTTGAGAGGGAGATGGGTGGTAGGTCACAGTGAATAGTAGTGAAAGGAATAGCAGAAGGGACCCTCTGAGTCTCAGAACACTGCCTACTCCTCTAAACCAGGTATGCAAACTGATGCCTTCAGGCCAAATTGAGTCCATGGCCTATTTTTGTACATCCTGCAAGCTAATGAAGTTTTTATATTTTTATGGTTGGAAAAAATCAGAAGAATATTTTGTAGTGCATGAAAATTGTAGGCAATTTAAATTTCAGTGTCCATAAATAAAGTTTTATCAGAACATTGACACACTCATTGATCTGTTATATTTTTCTCTGCTCATGCACAAAAACAGCAGAGCTGAGTTGCTGCCAAAGAATCCATATGTGGACATATTTACCATCTGGTCCTTTACAGAAAGTTTGCTGACCCTTGGTCTAAACAATGCATGAAAGCTAGTCTGATGTAGGAGATTCAACCTCCCCCCTGATTCTATATCAGGAGCAGGCACAAGCAGAATATATCAAAAATATTATCTATGTACATTCATATCAGAAAACAGGGAAATTAATAACTGGTTACTAAGTGGCACATAGCTAGCCTCAAAACCTTCTATGAAAATAGTACAAATTTCTAATTCCTTATCTACATCATCAATGATAACTAATGTTTTTACTGTTGGACCCTCTCTGTAAACCATTACATATTTTTATTTACATAAATATAATAAATTTAGATAAATTAATTTTAAGCACCTCACCAAATCTAGATTCCCATTTTATTGCAAAGAACAAACACTAATATTTATTGATCACCTAGTATATGTCATAGCTTCAAAAGATGGTTTCTTAATGTCTAATTTAATCCTCACAGCCAGCCTACCTGCCTGAAATTATTATCATAAATCTAAGGTTCAGAAACACTAAGTAACTTATAACTTGCACATATATCAGAATGATCATTCCCACTCAGGGCTGGTATTAAGCCAGTGCTTTGCTGTTACCCACAGTGCCTGTCTTATACCGGTTAAAAATACCCAATAAAAACTATATAGGTTCCAAAATTATATACAGTAATGTTATGCTAGAAACTTTAAAGAAAATGTTAGACCTTACTTCTGCAGAGGAAGCTCTGCAAGGATAGGCTGATATTAGACTTTGCCCCCAGATGAAATAATCACCAGTACAAAGGCAATCAAACTACCAAGAATAAAGCATCAGAGAATTCCATATTTTAAATTTAGTAGCCATTATTGACCTTCAGTTCCAAGACATACATTTAAAATATGTTGATATTAAGGCCAATGGGGTTGCCATTTGACATTACTGGCCACTCAAAGGTGAAAATGAATCTCTATTGACAGCAATTATTTCTGAATAGTCAGAGGCTTGTATGAAATAAAAGTATTTAAAATTTTAAAAGGGGATGATTTCAGAACTTGAGGCAGAAGCAGAAATGATTTCAAGCTTTCAAGACACTGGAGCCTTTTCTTAGATTAGGCAATATATTAATATAGCTTCACTAAAGATTAATAGTACATTTGCCACATTATTAAGTTAACAGGTTTCTGTGTCTGTGATTCATGCCGATAATAACTTTATTCCTATTAACAATAATTCTCATTTGAAATCAGTAACAGAAACTTCCAAGTTATGCTGGGAGGCTTTCAGTCTTAGCGTTGTCTGCTGCCAACACTTTTTTTTTTTTTCAAACACATCATTCATTTCCCTCTGATCGAAGGACACATGCTTAATAATTTTCTTAAAGTAGGGCAGAACTAGCTGATGTTCCCTTCACTCTGGCCTCCCGTACCTAACCAAAACAAATCTTGTTTATTATCCCAAAGATCTAATTAAAACTTGGAAGATAAATTATCACCAGGATATGTTTTATGTAGATAGAAAAAAAAGATCAGGCCAAGGGCGGTGGCTCATGCCTGTAATCCCAGCAGGTTGGGAAGCTGAGGCAGAAGGCATGCAAGTTCAAAGCCAGCCTCAGCAAAAGCAAGGCGTTAAGCAAGTCAGTGAGACCCTGTCTAAATAAAATAAAAAAGAGGGGTGGGGATGTGGCTCCATGGTCAAATGCCCCTGAGTTCAATCCTGGGTACCCTCCCCCCAAGAAAGAAAAGAAAAAAAGAAAAATGAAGCTCTTTCCCATGGCAGTTAACTTAGCCAGAGACTCGTTTTACAATTAGTTGACTTCTTAACAACTGTACTGACTCTATGACCTCGATGTTCCTCTTGATCTGCACAATTGATTAGACAGAAGGAGTTAGTGGAACCTTCAAATAAGAAGTTCTGATCTGGTTGTTTGAAAAGGGCACCTCTCCCAGGACAATAGGCAGGAGTCCAAGTGCAGTTCCTACACTGTCAGGAAAAGTTAGGACCAAAGAACAGTTTTGAGAATCCACTCCTCAAGAAGACCTGGTAGTCTTTTCTCCATGCTACTCAGGATCTTTCTGTGCCACCAGGAACTAAAGATATAGTAGGTGCCATTAACTCAAGACCCAGAAAAGTGAGAGATTTGCTCTCATGCGACACAGTGCCTTAGTTCTGATATTATAACCTACCATGAGGCTTGGCATACATGACGAGGCTCTGCTTTAGGGTTAAGGGGTGCAGTTAGCATTGGGACTACTTTAAAAGTTAAAAAAAAAAAAAAACTAGGGACTGGGATATGGCTTAGTGGTAGAGCGCTTGCCTCGCATATGTGAGGCATTGCGTTGAATTCTCAACCCCATATATAAATAAATGAATAAAATAAAGGTCTAGCAACATTTTTTTAAAAATTTAATAAATAAATAAATAGATAAAGGTGTTGTGTCCAGCGACAACTAAAACGTATTTTTTAAAAAACTCACAGTACATTAAGGACTGGGATAGAGCAGTAGTGTTTTTAAAATGGATCTGTTACTTTATTATGCAGTAACTTTATTACTTTTGCCATGTAGTTCCCTTTGTGGTCCTCTAGTGTTATGTAATTCATTTAAAAGGAGACCACAAATGCAGGAGGATTTCTCTCCTTTTTCCTCATGTCACTCGGTTTACAATTAGAAACAAGTTCAATTCAAGGAGCCCACAAAGAAAGCCTACATTGGTCCCTTCTTCTTGGGAAAGACCATTCTTATCTATTTTGCCATTAAACCAGAGGTTAAAGAATCTATTTTAGACTCCAGTTTTTGCCATCAGGGTGAAAATTAACGTCACTAATATTTTCCATGTTATTTTTGCTTTAATGTTTGTGGGAGAAAAACTTACTTTGCTTTTGTGTAGAATTTAAGTGATTTGATTTTTTACTTGTCATCCTAACTACAAAATTAGGTTCACCAGGATTTTACATAGGAAAATTAAGAAGATAAACTAAGTAACAAGAGTCCTCCATAAAGAATAGTAGTATTGTCAGTTGACTAAACAGAGCTCCTACTGTCACAGATGAAAACCTTTTATCAGCTCATAATTAGGACCATGAAGAACTGGGGAACGTCCAACTCATCTGTCACAGAGTACATGCAAGGGGCAGGCATCTTATGCTTTGTTCAAAATTAAACCACTGTCTTAATGCACGGCTGCTTTCTCCCTTGAATGTAGATTCCTTCAGCATATTATCTGCAGACCATGAACTCCAACCTGAATCTGGATGGATTTCTTCTGCCCATTGCAGTAATGAATGCCATCAGCATCCTACCATTATTAGTTCTGGCTCCTTTTATGGAGTACTTCAGCACCTGCCTGTTTCCCTCTAAGAGAGATGGACCATTTCTGTCAGCCTGCATTAGTAAGTACAGCTCACCATTTCAAGTAAACTGTTTGCAACTTCTTTAAAAAAGAGAAAAAGCATTCTGTTGAGATCTAAACTATCTACATGCTCTTGAGTACAGTCGGATTTTCACAAATTGCAAAGAAGGTAAATTTATAAATGATAGCATGCAAGTTCCCAAATCTCTACCTATGCGTCCACATCTCCTCTCATAACCATCCTTTTATGCCTCCTCAGAATTCCTTATTGATAGAAAGAGATGGTAAAATTTCCAGTATCACCAAATGGCCTATCTTTCTTCAATAAGGCAGTTATTCCTCCTAAGTCAATGCCAATATGTTCTCTAAAATGAACACAGGCAATGAATTTTTTTTTATTTCTGAGCCAGTAGTGAAATTTATTAAAAATTAGTATTGTAGGACTGGAGATGTAGCTCAGTGGTAAAGTGCTTGCCAGCATACACAAGGACCTAGGTTCAATTCCTGGCACCACTAAAAATAAGAAAAGAACAGAACTTAGTATGGTGGTACACAACTTCAATATGGTGCTTCTAAAATAATAACGTCTACAGCAAGGATTTTCAAGCATTTTTAAGTGGAACAATTGAAGATAGGATATCTTACTTAGGACATAATCAGTAAATCATAAAATAAATTTCTGATTGCAATGGGAAAGAAGGAGCTTAAGTCCATTCTGATCACTCTGTCCTCTGCTTAACAGTGTTTCCTTAGGCACAGGTGCTGGTTCAGTAAAATCAGAATCAGAGATCTGCATCTTGGGCTCCGATTTACCACTGACCTGCAACTGGGTGACTTTGAATGGCTGCCTAACCTCTCCTGTCTTTAGTTGGCTTTTTTTCCCCTTGTGGGCATAGCCTAGATAAATTTTGGGTTCCTTTGTTCTGTAAGACATTTTAAAGCACTCAGGATGACATTAGTGTCCATAAATAGTCCTAACACACAGTGAAAGCTCTGTCAATGTTAGCTATTATTACGAGCCATCATTTGTACAGGACACATCTAATTGATGGGCATAGGCAGAAAGCAAAAGGAGTTTGGAACTCTTAGGAAACATCATGCAATGATAACCAAGCATCTTATTGTCTACTTGAGAAACAATTCACTGAGAAAGTCAAGGTCAGAAATGTAGAAGATTCTCTTCTGGTTAACCTGGGTTTTTTTTATTATTATTATTATTAGATCTTTATGGTTCTACATAGAACCTATTCTTTATCTATCTCTATACCGCCCCCACCCCTTTCTCCCTCTGTCTCTCTCTCTCTCTTTCAGTTCTGGGGAATGAATCCAGGGCTTCACACATGCTAGACAAGTGTTTCACCACTGGGCTGCATCCCCAGCCCCTTATTGTACTGTGAAGGCCATACAGTCTTCTGGTTACATATACTTCCTGCTATTTCTGTTTGCAGAAGTTACATTTTAATGTGAATGTTTCCTGGTATTTACTAAAGCTATCAATAAGATTATTCCAGATCATACCCACTTCTGCATATTTGAAATAATATCTATTCTTTTTTTTTAATACCTTTATTTTAATGTGGTGCTAAGGGTTGAACCCAGGGCCGCACTCATGCTAGGCGAGCGCTCAACCACTAAGCTACCACTCCAGCCCCAAAATAATAACCTATTCTTAATGAAGAGTATTTTTTTCTGGGTAAAGTTAAAGTTTTCTAGTATATTGTTCAATGTTGTTGATGAACTAAATATTCCCCTTCAAAATTGGTAATAAAACCTGTTGCACAGGAAAAAAGAAAAACTAGACTCACTTCAAAGAAATTAAGCTATGTTCCACTGGGTACTGAATACTAAATTCAGTTGTTTCTAAGCCTGACTTGATTCATTCATCATTTGCATACTTGTTCATTTATTTGCATAATATTTTGCTATGGGAATATAAAAATGTGGTGATATGCATCTTTTAAACTAGATATTTGCTTAAGTTTTCCATATTCTAGTTATGATTATAGAAGATTAACAAGTTTTATCAGGACATAAAAGTACAAACCTAGGGTACTTCTTGATACTAATTTACATAATTGAATTAGTCTAATATTAAAATTTCCTTTCACTTTGAACTCAAGTGCCTGAAAATGTGGGTGAAGTATAGAAGTATATAAATTATGAATGAACATGTATTTAAGAGTTCCTGGTTTGAACCTATGCAGCTTCGTATGCATATTATATTGAACCTCATGATAAACCATCATTTAATAGACCAAGGGTCACAAAGACAGTGTCATTTGAATTCAGGCATTCTAATTTCTAAGACCATTTTATCATCATCATTAAAATTTGTCCCCTCACCAGGCATACCTTGCTGTTACATTCTTGAAGTTAAATTATCAGTTTACTTGAGCTCTTTGCTGCCCTTTCCAATTAGCACAATGGCAGTTACTCCTTATACTCTCCTGACCTTCCACATTCGGTCATGTGCCTTCCAGGACTGCCATACTTCAAGGAGGCAGATGGTAAGGACAATGCCAATGGCTAAGGTTTGACATGCAGAAGCCCAGCTCAAACCAAGCCTGAGAGATGAGGAAATCTCACCCAGTTGGTCAAATTAAAAATTTAATAAAAGAAACAATAAAATTTATTTTATTTATGTTCATAAACAATGCAATGAAAGAGGGGTTCCTGATTCAAGATATGACATTCCTGAGTTCTTCACCTAATGAATCAAAAGTATGTCAAAATACCAACTATTTTAAAAAAATCTCTACAACCTTCCAGGTCTATTAAGGCAAAGACTTGATATGCTCAAAGTGTTTTATCCAGACTTTATTTTCCTAATATTATGCTTGCATAGAATTATTTAAAGGTCAACATTAATTTAAAAATCTAGAATTAGTGATATCATTGTGATTTATCCTCTGTCATAATTGATCATACTTCATTTTAGCATTTTTCAATTCAAAAATGTTTACACCATGAGTATTTCCTTTCCTTAGCATTAATTAAAATCCTGCAGCATGTGGCATTCAGCAGCTAGTGCTGACATACACAAATATTAATCTGACTAAAATTAGCCTAATTAAGACAGTTATTAAGTCTTACACAAAGCAGAAATGTACAACACAGTGGGTAGCAATTACTGTGACTCTTAAATATCATTTAAATTAAAATGCAGATGAAATATATTTAAATATCTTCAACATCTTCTTTAAATTAACCTGAAAACTCAAATTCTAACTAAAAGTCTTTTATGATCCAGGTTAGTCAAGCTGCTGATATCTACACATTCCCAGTACATCCACTTTTGGTTGGAACTAAAGTGATTGTAGACTGAAAACTGAGTCAGAGATCACTAAAATTATTATTATTTCAGGCAAAGTTATTTATTTCTACATAATTTTCAAACTGACAAACTTTCCCAATAATATTTATACCCATTGCAAAATATTTGATAAACTATATAAACACCAAAAGAAGTAACTTAAAAATATCTAGCCCAAAAAAGTTACTCATTTTAATTATTCCTTTTTTTAAGTAAAAGCACATAAATGTTCTTAGTTCTAAAAGTTAACATCAAATTGGAACTAAATGTGAGGTGAAGCAGACAATCTCAAATGCCATCAGAAGCAGTACTTGCTTGTAGAGATACGTCTGTGAATCTAATCTCTAGGTAAATGTGTTACGTGTTCTACATTCAGAAATTAAAATACTAAGTGAAGCTAAATTTCCTGAAATAATTCCCAATGATCAAACAAGAAACAAACAAGAGGGATAGCTCAGATCAAATATAGAAACACATCACTAATAGAAAAAAAATTTTAAAAAACAGTTAAAGATAAATATCTTCCCCAAAGGCAACAAATGCATATGAGAATAAAATCATAGCTGCCTCTATAGAGTGACTTGGGGACAACAGCATGTTCTTACATGACCCAAGTTCTTATTCCAGAAATTTGCCAAAATCATAGATCCAAAGAGAGTTTCTCAAGGACTCAACAGAATTTCATATTTATAGTTATGAAGTTACACATCAGAGACTCATCTATCAGACTACTCATGGAAACCTCTTAGTTTTCTCAGTGAATAAATTTAGCCAATACCTAAAGAATCTTAATATATCCTCTTTTGAGTATTAGATTTTGCTTCAATACAAAATGGCAAGCACAACCTTAATGTTTGAATGAATTTGAATTCTGACTTTCTTTTATTTCATTGTGGTCTAATTTGGAAAATTATTGCATGTTAAGGTGATAGAATAAACTATAAGAGCTTCAAGGCTCTTACAGGCTTGTCTGCAACCACACAAATATTAACAATATTAAAATATACATTATTTATCTGAATGTAATATCTCCTTTGGAACCATTGTGCTTTATCTTATAAATACAGATCTATAAGAGATTTAGGCCGGGCGCGGTGGCACACTCCTGTAATTCCAGCGACTGGGGAGGCTGAGGCAGGAGGATCACGAGTTCAAAGCCAACCTCAGCAAGGGCAAGGCACTAAGCAACTCAGTGAGACCCTGTCTCTAAATAAAATACAAACTAGGGCTTGGGGATGTGGCTCAGTGACTGAATGCCCCTGAGTTCAATCCCCAGTCCTCTCCCAAAAAAAAAAAAAAAGAGAGAGAGAAAGATTTAAAATGTGCACATTCTGATAAACTGCACTCTGTATTGGATGTGTTGTGATCACGTACAAGTTAAGAATTAAACATGGATTGTATTAAATTTAGGATGGAATCAAACTTTGCTTTGAATTTTAAAAAAAGTAATTTTTCATTGGCACCAGAGTACAATATCAAATAAAAAGTAAACACAGTTGACTAGATTCTTCAATATGCTTTGCCCTAAAATATCTGGGTAAATGAGGGCTATGATTCAAATGTTTTTGTCCCCTCCAAAATTCATGTTGAAACTTAATCCCAAATTCAAAAGTTTTGGGAAATGTGGCCTTTGTTAGGTGACTTACAGAGATACATCTGTGTATCTAATTTCTAGGTAAATGAATCAGAAATGTTCCTGTTTCCCTTCACCTTCTTTCATGTGAGGACAGAACACTCCTCCCTGATGGAGGAGTCAGCATCCCAAGCACCATCTTGGAAGCAGAGAGCAGCCTTCCCCAACTGCAAAACTATGAAAAATAAATTTGTATTCTCCATAAAATAAGCATTTTATTTTAGCAGTACAAAGGAACTAAAATTAGAGTTAAACATATGTTTTTTTGCTTGAAATTAGAGAACTATCTTTTATTGGAGGACTGATAATGTTCTATGCTAAAGCAGTCCTTCTCAAAGTTTAATGTGTATAGGAATCATTTAGAGATCTAGTTTAAATATAGTTTCTGATTCAGTACTGCAGGGTATTGGGGGTACTGAGATTCTTGCTGCCTAACAAGCTCTCAAGTGATACCCAGAGTAGTGGTCAGTCACAACACATTGAATGTCAAGAACAGAGGAAGAGGGCAAAAGATTGCTCTCTTAGGTTTCATGCATGTATATAGGCAACGGTGGTCTGAATAAAAACCCACAGTTTATTTTCAGGCCAGAGGTAAAATTCAGTAACAGTCAATAAAAGCCAATGACTGAACTAAAGGGTAGTCAGTCATTGTAACCCATGGACCAAATCTGCTCTACTATCTGTTTTTGTATGATTTGGTTTTCACTGGTGAACATTTTCTAATTATTTGGTGATAGGAAATATTAACTTTGAACCCAATTAAATGAAACTGTATCACCCCCTCAAATTATTTTTTTAATATAATTCATAAAAATAGAGAAATTTATTTTCCTTTCCTAATACTTAAGTACCTGCATGTCTTTGATTTCACCTTTTGGCTCACAAAGTTTAAATATTTATTACTGGTCATTTACAGAAAACAAAAATTGCTAAAAATGCTATAAACTTTCTGGGACAAAATGTAAGTTATTTTACATGGCATAGGTTTAATGACAATCAAAACCCAAAAATGTGTGATTTTTTTAAATGTAGATTGCCTTAAATTAGTTAGGTTGAGGGCTGACTTGGAAAATGTTATAGAATCTAAATTCTAAAAACAGTTCTCCTCTCCATGATGGGAATCAACCCAGGGTATCACACATGCTAAGCACATGCTCTACCATTGATCTTCACCCCTGGCCCTCAAAATCTAGAAGATAGAAACTCGAATTACTATTGAGAATTCCAGTGCTATTTTGATACTCATTTCTGTTTGTCCAACCTCTTTTCCTAACTGGAAGGCTCTTCTTTGTATCCATGATGTTCTAAAATTTCATGTTATTGTGCCTTGGTAAAGACCTCTTTCAATCACCAAACTGTTGACTCATGTGAACTCTTTCAATAAGGAAAAAAAATTATATTATTTTACAAAAATAATTTCCTCCTTCTATTTTGTATTTAATTTTTTATTTGTTCTAATAAGTTATACATGACAGTAGAATGCACTTTGATACATCATATATAAGTGGAGTATAACTTCCTTTTTTTTGGTTGTACATGATATAGAGTTACATGGGTCCTGTAACCATGTATGTACATAGGGTAATAATATCTGATTCATTCTACTATAATTCCTACCCTCATACCCCCTTCCCTTCCTTTCCTCCCCTCCATGAAATCCAAAGTACCTCTATTCTTCCCTAGTGCCCCCTCCTTATTGTGAATTAGTGTCCACATAATAGAGAAAACATTAGGCCTTTGGTTCTTTAGAATTGGCTTATTTTGCTTAGCATGATATTCTCCAGTTCCATCAATTTACCAGCAAATGCCATAATTTCATTCTTCCTTAAGGTTGAGGAATATTCCATTGTGTGTATGTGCCACATTTTCTTTTTCCATTCATCTGTTGAAGGACATCTAACTTGATTCCATAGTTTAGCTGCTATGAATTGAGCTGCTATAAACATTGATGTGGCTGTGTCACTGTAGTATGCTGATTTTAAGTCCTCTGGGTATAAACCAAAGAATGGGATAGCTGGGTCAAATGATGATTCCATTCTAAGTTTTCTGAGGAATCTCCATGCTGCTTTCCATAATGGTAACACCAATTTGCAGTCCCGCTCGCAATGTATGAGTGTACCTTTTCCCCACATCCTCACCAACATTTATTGCTGCTTATTCTGACTGTAGTGAGATGAAATCTTAGAGTAGTTTTGATTTTTTAACTCCTATTGATCAGATAGATGTTGGACCTTCCTAAAAATATCCAGCAATTCTCTTAAAATTTTCTCTTCAAATGGCAACTATCATGTGCTTTTTATTTCTTTGGTTAATTGGTTGTTTTTCTTGCTATTGTTGTTTTTATTTCCTCTCTGTTCCTTTTTTGGTTGTTGGTCTAATTTCTCACACATGTCTTTGACTAGGTCTTCCAAATGATCTACAAATTTTTAATTACAACAGTCATATTTGATTTCTAATGTTTTTTATTCCTTTATCACAGAAACATTTATATTCATAATCTCTCAGAATATTAGGTACAGATTCTCTACTTCCTGTTTGTCTTTTTTATATTGAAAGCTTTTCTCAAGTGTCTGATGATCTTCAGTTGTTCATTCATATGGACTATAAAATAGTATAACCAAGAATAGAATAACCATGAGGAAAATAGTATTACTGTGTATAGTATGTCCATGTACACATGTGGAAATAGTCAAATAGAGCTTCTGTAAAATCAGGTTTTCAGGGAACCACTCATGTTATATCATCCCCATAAAATGTGGAGAGTTCTTTCATGGAGTCATTCAATTTACTGAGAGAAGATCCCTTCAATTTCCTGATTTGAGACTATTCCCTGGTGCTCAGAATGAGGCATGTGTAGGTAGAGTGTGGGATTCCTCAACATTCAGAATCATAATTTGTCCCTCTTCCCCATTTTCAGTCTCACCCTTCCTCCTTGGGCTAGTTTAACCTAGTTAAACTCCATAGCCTCCAGGCTCTTGCAGGAGGAAGGGAGGGAATATGAGTACTCACCTAGCTTCACAAAAGAAGTGGCGATTTAGGAATCTTGTGTTCAGTGTGCAGAATTTCAACTAGTCCTCCCAATTTTCCTTAAGAGTTTCATTCCCTGATATTGTAAGTGGTGTCTAAAAATTATTTTCAGTTGTTCATTGTTAGTATATAGAGAAATATAATTGAGGTTGTGGGTTGACTTTACAACTTGTAACATTGTCAGATTCACCCATTACTTTTAGTAGAATTTCCTTTTTATATTTCTAAGGATTTTTTTCATATTCTGTCATGAATCATAAATAAAGACTGATTAAACTTCTTCTCTTAAAAGAGAGAGAGAGAGTTTTATCCCCACTTTCTGAAATACCCAATGTCTCCAAGTTGTAAGCGCCTAAATGACTCTATAAGGTGACTAGGGTTATGCTTTTTAAGTTTCTCTTTCAGTAATTTAGGTTGTAGCTCTCACTCATTTGCTAAATCAGTTACCACTTGTCTTCCTAATTTTCAGTTTTTTAAATCTCATGTCCAGTGTTTTCTATTTCTCTGATATTTTACCTTTCTAAAGGTTCTCTGCTATCATTTAACTGGAATTAGGGGAAGGAGACAAAATTGTATGATCACTTAGCCATCTTAACTGGCAGTCTTTATATCCCTTTAAATATTGGAATAGAGATAAAAATCTATTTTGTTGTAGAGAAGGATCTTGAAACTCCTAAACTTGCATAGCTCTTTCCAACCTGCAAGGAACCTTCACCATTGCATATCAGCTCATACCAAACTCTACAAAAGATATCAAGGACTCTGAGATAAAGTGACTTGACCACCAATAGTCACAGACCTAGCTTGAGTTGTACTCAGCTCTGCTGGTAGAGACAATTCAATCAGAATGATGTCTAGCCATTATCTAAGTCCTAACCCTGATTATTCATGAATTGAAGAATATATTTGTTGGAGAACTTTTTTCCCTTTTCTGAATTAAAAATAAAAATCCTCCCATGTCTCATTCTCTTGGTGAAAACATCTAAAAAATGCATCTAAATTTTGTAAAAAAAAAAAATGAATAATGTATTATCATTCTAATTGTTTGCCTTAATGTCAAAGGCAAAGTATAAATGGGAAAAGTATTGAGTTGTATATCCATTGTCTGGGATAGTTCACCTCTTGCACTTTTAAAAAAAGTCTTTACAGACTTCATTTTGATTCACTGTACACATATGGGGTACGAATTTTCATTTCTATGGTTGTGCATGATGTACATTCATACCATTCTTGTTAATCATACATGTGCATAGGGTAATGATGTCTGTCTCATTCCACCATTTGAGAACCCAATCAATAAATGGACTAAGGATCTAGACAGACACTTTACAGAAGAGGATGAACAGGCAATCAATAAATATATGAAACATCTCTAGTAATTAGAGAAATGCAAATTAAAACAACTCTAAGATTTCATCTTACTCCGATTAAAATGGCTATTATCAAGAACACAAACAATAATAGACGTTGGTGAGGATATGGGGAAAAAGGCACACTTTTACATTGCTGGTGGAGTTGCAAATTGTTATAGCCACTCTGGAAAGCAGTGTGGATATTCCTCAGAATACTTGGAATGACCCACCTTTTGACCCAGTTATCCCACTCCTCGGTTTATACCTCTTGCACTTTGAGAGGGAAAGAAAGGCTCAGTAACATAAGCTACCAATCACAGGCAACAGCTCTAATTTTACCAGACTTTGGCTAAACCCAACAGTGGTTGTTGAAATATTCCCCCTCTGTTTTTTCCATTTCATCCCCATCCACTCGTTCTCCTCAGGTAACCAGCCTAAGTTGCAACATCAAGACCATATGGTACTTATCTGCTCACATTCACCTTTCTGTTCCCCAGTCTTCTCTGTGTTCTAAACATTATGTGTATTTTTTCTGTTAAGGAGTTTCTTTTATTCCTTGCTATGATCACCTTTTGGGGGCTCACAATCCTTTTTCCTCTCTTATCTTCCTCAGGACATTTCTGTATTATTTGCTTCTTGCTCTTATATCTTTAACTCTTCCTCATCTCTATTGGCTCTTCCTCTCTGCATAGAAACAGGAACAAGCCTTCACCTCTTACAAAACAGCTTCTTGTAATCCTGCTAAATTGTTAAGCAAATTGTTTAGCAGTGTTCTCCATTTCTACATATCTAACTTCCTGGAAGATTAAATGACATAACTTTATACTCACAACTTACACAAACTCAACTCCACTTGAACTTCAGAAACCTTTGCTTTCTGATTTCATCATGGGAGTTTTGTTGAATGTAAATGGTAACTAATTGTCCACTCATCAGCCCAATTGATTGTCATGAGTTTCCATATCTTCTATGTCTCAACATATTTAATTCTGTGCTCATTTGTGTGTGTGTGTGTGTGTGTGTATGTGTGTGTCTGTTGCGTACAGTAGACCAGGACACTTGTCTTGGTAGTTAAGAGAGGAAAACAAATCAAAACCATTTCCAATCTTATGAAACTTCCAAACAAGTAACTGAAATAGGCATTGTACAAATGAACACATTAAAAACATTTCAAATTATTGTAAATATGGTAGAAATATGAATATAATAAGGAGAATAATTGGCAGGATCTAATTTAGATTATGAAGTGCATATCTGAAGGGCAAATAGGCATTCGACACATGAAGAGTTGGGGGGAAACGTTTTAGAGGTAAGACCAATTTAAATCCCTAAGGTAGGAAGAGTTTAAGATGTACAAGAAAGACAAAGAAAATCAATGAGACT
The DNA here is from genome assembly GCA_020662805.1 of Glaucomys volans. Taxonomy (NCBI): domain Eukaryota; kingdom Metazoa; phylum Chordata; class Mammalia; order Rodentia; family Sciuridae; genus Glaucomys; species Glaucomys volans. Next base: position 698,382 of record JAJEJO010004518.1, on the reverse strand, counting down.
GAAACATGGTCAGAGAGGAGAAAGTAGCGAGCAATTAGAGAGAAGTGACAAGCAGAGGCAACATCATGTAGGCTATGTTACGGATTTGGGATTTCCTCTGAATTGTAAAAGGGATTGAAACTGAAGAGTTAAGTTTCAATTTGAAGTTTACAGAGGATCACTGGCTTCTGGGTGCTTGATAGGTCACACATGGACAAGAGTGGAAGCAGGAAGACCTGTTAATATGCTCCTGCACATAGTCTGGGTCAAAAATGAGAAGTTTGGCTTAGAATGATGGCAGTGGTCACGGAGAGAAGCAGGTTGGTTTTCCACGTATTTTAGAAATAGAATCTATAAAACTTAATGATGTATTTGGAGATATGGGGAAGGAAAGGGCACTCCTATCAGCAAACCTGAAGGATGTGAAGGAATCTGGGAAGAGTGGAAAAGAATTCAAGGAAATGATCAAAAGTTCTGTTGGGTATGTCTTCCTCCTTGAAAAACCTTCCTTCAATCTTTATCTATCTTTCTGAACTTTGTTTTAAAATAGTTTTATTCTTTTTTCCTGTCTCAAATGCAATTGCTTAGACATTCTGTTCTCTCCCTTTTCAATCCTCTCTTGATTTCACCTGACCTAAACTCCCATTCTAGCCTATGGTCATACCACCCTGAACATCTCCAATCTAAACTTCCACTCTAAACAAATGATACAATTAATCTTTCTCTTGATTCAATCCATGTCCAGAACTATGATTCATATTTTCAATTGTTCCTAAGCATTTCTATATAGAAGATCCCTTTGTACCCTCAGTTAAACCTCAAATTAAATTCATTTCTCTTTACCTACTTGTGGATCTCATTTACATTGTCAGTACCGCCTCTCCTGGACTCCTCCCAACATTCGCATCTGCTTCCTCTTTGCTCTTTGCTTCACTCCTATGGTTTCATCAGTGGACTCCATCCCACCCTGTGTCTACCTTCTGTATATTTCCTTGGAGTACTTGGAAGTCTTGATTGTATCTCAAACCCCCGTTATACTTTACAAGATTATTCCTATAACCTCCTGTCTTCCCACCTCCAATATCATTCTCATTCTATCAACCAGCACCTGACCTTGAGAGTAATCATCCTAAATGGCAAGGCCCATCATTTCACCTGTGTCTAAAATCTTCAATGATTCTATTATCTTCAGAGTAATTTTTAAATTCCTCCAAAGTGTATTAAATGCCTCTATGATCTGACCTCAATCTATCATCTCCCCTGATTCCCAAATAACTTGAACTTCTCACCATTCTGGAAATTTATGATACTTTCATAGCTCTGTGTCTTTGTTTATGCCATTTGTGATGCCTTCACTTTTTCATACAGAAAACTTTCTATAAAGCAAAATGATGTCTTTCAACTCTCCAATGAGAAATAAGTTCTTCTTTTTACATTCCCCAAAAGAATATGAGTCTGCAATGACTGAGAACAGATTTTCCTTTTATATCCACCACTGCACCCAGCATACTACCTTGCATGTAGCAGCTATGGAGTAAATATTAAATATGAAGTGACATGTTAATACTCCTTCTGATGAGTTTATAAAGTGTTAAGTAATGAAGATAAATGCAATTTGTGAGGAATTTTCTTAAAGGTGATTATATATGAAATTGACATTTTTATGAATCATTTACAGAACCCAAATCTCTGCTTCTCTATGAATGGACCTATATAGAACTAAATTTAAAATAGTGTTAAGTAAAAAATTCTTCAAACAGTTTTGAACTGTCATTCAGGTTTCCTCTTTTAAAATATCTTCCCTTTCTTAGAGACCCAGTAAAAAGCAGTCTTCATGGATACATTTAAATGCTGAGATATAATCTAAAATTTACCTACTAGTTTCTCTATCAACCAAAACAAACAAGAAGCTATTTAAACATTAGATTGATTTTTCTGAATTGAAAGCTTCGCCTTATCTAAAATTTTATGCAAGTTAGCAAAATGTGACTATCTCTAAATTTCAAGTAAATTCCATCAAGCCAAAGATTGCCTCTGTTCCAATGATAGGATTAAGTCCAGTAATATGAATGGTAAATTGAGAAATGGAATGGTCAGAGTAGATATAAACTCTGCAACAAAATCCCTACTCGTTTGCAACCAAAATGTCCTATATAATACCTTAGAGGCAAAAGGGAGGGAAGAGCAAGAGTGTGACCACTGTCTGAGCAACTGCTTGCATTTGTACCCTTCTCCTCACTAATTCACCTCTTGCATCTTGTGTGTGTGTGTATGTGTGTGTGTGTGTGTGTGTGTGATACTGGGGATTGAACCCAGGGCCTTGCGCTTGCGAGGCAAGCACTCTACCAACTGAGCAACTAATTCACCTCTTTAAAAATCTTTTCTAAACAAAAGTTTCTAGTTCTTAATTCTGGAATAGCTGCTTTACTTTTTCTGTAGATAGAAAGGAAGGACAGAAAACTAAGACTCATAATGCCTTTAAGTTATTTGAAATCATTTTTTAAATAATAAAACTATATAAAGAGATAATTTTATTTCCCCAAAATCATTTTTTATTCAAATATATATCTAATTTTTTAAAAAACAGCATTATCTAGAATGATGAATTTTATCTGGGGATAAAAGTTTAAAGCTATTGCTTTATCTGCAATCATAATGGCTATTAAGTGATATCAGGAACCCTTAAAATACCAGAACATTATCTTATTGAAATCTCACAATCACCCTACAAAGTAGTCATCCTTGCCCCATCTTAGAGCCAAGGAAAATGATAATGTCCCTAGGTAGCTGGCCTGAGGTCATATAAGCAGTGAGTTAGGCAACAGAGTGAACACAGCCCTTTTGGAGGCCAGATGCTAAGCACTAGGTGACCAACCACACAACAGTTAGCTGAGTCTGGACATCCTCAGGGCAAAAAAAAGTGTTGGGGAAGCGTTTCCCTAGTGTCAACAAGAAAGAAACACTGTGGCCCATTACATTGATTTCTAGGTCTTCCTTTAATTTTTAAAATTCTTTTCCTTCAGTTGCTGGAAATCTTTCTGCTGCATTGTCTGTGATGGTAGCTGGCTTCTCTGAAATACGCAGAAAACACTTTCCCCCGCTGGAGCTGCCTGTTTCAGGGAAAGTTCTGACTGTTTCCTCCATGCCCTGTTTCCACCTGGTTCTTCAGTACCTTTTACTTGGAGTAGCCGAAACTCTGGTCAACCCCGCCCGTGAGTAAGAATTTTACAACTCATGTCAGAAGACACTGGACCTTTACACAAAGCACTTCATGACAGGAAAAACTGAAGTGGCAGGTGATCTATCACTGCTGGAGATTTCCCACAGTGCTTCAAACAAGCCTGTTTAACACCCTCATTGAAAAAAAAAAAAAAAAAGCTTCATTTTTCTTCATTCCTCTACAAATGACAATTATTTATTCTGCTTGGATACAGATGGAATGAAAGATTTGCTAAGCTGATTAGAGGCAATAATCATTTGGTGAGATACAGAACAGAAAAAAGCAACTGCTAAAACCTAGGAGACAACCCCAGTAGGCTTACATGAAAACTCTTCTTACCTCCCTTCCCTCTTCCCACTGCCCTCTTCCCTCCCTCTCATTCACAGATAAACTCATAAATAGACTCCCTCTAAAAATGACATTTAATGTACTTTGAGAGTGTATAAACATGCAAATGAAATGAATACTTGACCCAATTTTCTTGATAACTCAATGTCTTTAAATTAAATTATACTAGATTAAATGTGATCACTAGTTTAATAAAATAAGTTTATTAAATATCAAGGGTTTCTCTATTATCTAGATTGCTTATATTAATTAAACTAACCACTTTAAAATTTGTCACAGAGTTTTAGTAACTTCCTGTCGTGCAGTAAAATGTGTGTATGTGTGTTTGTGTGTGTGTACATACATCCACCAGGGTGAGCTACCACATCTTGTGTTTCTACCCTCCTTATATTTCTCTGCAGTGGGAGCCCTAATTGTAGCTCAAGCCTGCATTATACTTTACTGAGAATGTTTTTATAACCTCTATCTTCCTACCTCCAATAAGTCTCTCATTCTATCAACCAGTACACGACCTTTAGAATAATCATCTTCAATGACAATTCTAATCATTTCATTTGTGTGTAAAATAGTTATGATTCTATTTTCTTCAAAATTATTTCCAAATGCATTAAGTACATATATTTAATAAATATGTATTTACACTCACCCAAACAATTCGTTTTTAAAAATCAAAGTTAAATTAAATTTGTGTAACTATAGTTACAGATCTATATGTGCATCAGTTTCTTTTTATCATGCTAAATCATTTTATTCCACATATTTTGCATAAGTTGTTTTGTGATAGTCTATGATGGGAACACCATTGTTTAACACTGCAAGGAATACAAAAGGAGGGTAACTGACTGCCACTATGCAAACTTGGTTATCTTCCCTGATGCTGTTTCTAAAAGACCCTTGGAAGTGGTCAGCCAAGATTTTCTGGGCTACATGTGGAGTGAGGTAAGAAGTGAATGAATACAAGAGGAAAATCCTAGCCAGCTTAGCAACCATGGCTCAGCATACTCACAACCATAGCCGGTTAAAAGGCACCTCATGTAATAAAAATCACTCAGTCCGTCCTCTTTTGATTACCCATCAAGAAACTAAGCCAACTATGTCAAATATTTCTCTCCTACAGGGGACATGAACCAGAGTCCCAAAGTCTTGGTTTGACTTTCAGCTTTCCACTGACTACTTAGTGACCTTGGGAGCTCACTTTATCTCCAAGCTTCACCATCCGATCTTTAAAATACAAATAATGACCATTCTTCCTTATATCACATCTGTTGTTTGGATCTTTAAGGTCACCTAGAAAGTTCATGCTTTGAAAGCATGGTCACCAATACAGCAAGGTATAGAGGTAGAGCTTTTAAACATTAATTAGATGGTGGGGCTGTACCCTCATTAGTGGATTAATAATTTGAATGGACCACCAGGTGGTAACCATAGGTACATAGGGCATGACTGGAGGAAGTATGTCCTGGGGGTGTGACCTGGGACTGTATCATCTGGATAAGAGTCAATCATCAGGGTAAGAGTCGATGGGAATGAGAGGCCATTCCTTGGAAATCAAATGGTATAAAATACAAACAAGTGTTCTGAATCATAAAATAAAGTATTACTCTCCTGGGAGGCAGTGCAGTGTAATGGGTAAGCTCTTTGTTCTTCAAGTTGGACAAACCTGAGTACAAACCCATTTCTTCAACTGACTAGTGGTGTGAATTTGGGAAAATTATTCAGTATTTTTGAGCCTTTGTCATCCATAAAATGAGGATCTATTCGAAAGACTAGTGAAGTATTTTATATGAAAAAAAGAACAATGCCTTATATATAAACTATATGGTATATATGGTTTATATGGTATATAAAATATACCAGTTGTCCTGTGAGTCGATATTACTATCTTCTGATATCCCATCACTTTCCATCCCAGTACTGGTTTTTCCTTTTCCTTTTTTCTTTTCTTTATTTTTTTTTTTACCTTAGTTGGACTTACCAAAATTTTAAATTACCTTACTTGTTTTTGCTTGTGTTACCTCCTCTCACCAAGAAGATGAATGCTTCCTGAAGGCAGGATTCTTGTTCCCCTGGGTCATACTCATATTTCTCTGTGTTTCTTCTTCCTGAAAAGTACATACACAGAGTAGGTTATCAATAAATGCATTTTTATTAAATAAATGAATGAATGAAATCTACAGCCATTTCTATATTGTACTATATTTCAAATTATTGACAGTGTCCTATACCATTGGTATTGAGTAAAACAGCACAGTGGATCAGTCCACAAATGTTGTTGGACTTCCCTACCAAGCCATATGGTCACTGGGGATAAGCTACATGAAAAAGGAGAAAAAATTTAGAAAACTTTTCAAATTTTGTGGGTTTTTTTTTAAAATTGTAGTGTGTACTCCAGCTGTCTCATAACCTCTATTTGCTTATTCAAAAAATACTAAAATGTGCCTAAGGCTGTTCTGGGATCCTTAATCACATCAGCAAAATACAATGAAAAAAAAAAAAGCAAACAACCAAAAGAATTCTGGCCTGTAGTGCTTGCTACATTTTAGTGGTTGAGTAGTGGAGAGTATTGGAGATATAGAGGATGGTAATCAGAGGGCGGTGCATGAAGCTGAGATTATGGAGCGAGCAAGTACTAATTCAGAACATGGGTTGGCAAATATTTTTAAAGTGTCAAATAATACATAGGTTTCACAGACCAGTTTCTATTATGTGTATTCAACTATGTCATTATGGTTCAAATGCAGCCGTAGGCAAAGTGTAATGAATGGCCGTGGCCAAGTTCCAACAAAACTTTATGGAAATAGGTGGTGGGATGGACATCTCTTGGCCATAGTTGGCTGCCCCAGATCTGGGGCACAAGGTACAGTCTGTAACTATGGTGAAAATGGAGTGGAAGCTAAGGGGGTGGAAGGCAATGCCATTAGAGGTCAAAAAAGCTAAGGAACAAAGATTTGGAACCCTGAAAGTTAGATAGTTAGATGATTTCTATGTATGTTAAAATTACCAAGAATTAACACCGGAGCAGTACTAGAGAACATGAGAAGGAGAAAGGATCTGGCAGCTTTTAGAAATAAAGGGAAATGTCCTAGATGGTAAATGACAGCACAAAAGAAAGGTAATACATAATATATTTTGATAACACAAGATTCAAAACTGAAGTTTTTTAGAGATCAGCGTCCAAAAGTAAAAATAGGACCAAGTTCCATTTTCTGCAATTGTAGTACTTCTGTATGTTCAAAATAACTTCTTGAACACAATAAACATATTTTTACTGTTTTAAGAACAACTGGAGTCAAAAAGAATTCCAGCAATGACTCCACAATACCAGGTGCCTTAGGAAGGTGCTTATGGCCCTATATTTTATAGATTCTGCGTATACTGTTAGGCAGCATGCTTGCAAACAGTAACCAGCTACCACCTGGAGGCACATTTCTAGGTCCCTTTGGCAAGAAGAACAGCTTTCACATATGCTTTGAATATTTTTTATTGTGTCCTCATAGTAGAAAAGAAATTTTAGAATAGTGATAGATTTGTTGATAATATCTATATTCTAATGGGCTGCAAGAAGTTCCTTGTAGCCTAAAAAATCAAGTTAATGATCACTAAATTTGAAAAAGATCAGAACACACAAGTAGATGCCTGAAAATGGAGATTTGAAGACTTGAAAAACTAAGTCCTATAAAAGGGAACTGGAGACGTTCAAAAACGACTAAAATGACACCAAAGAGAGATTAACCAGCAGGCAGAGAGCTGGCAAAGTGTGTTCATGAATTATACACCGCACCAGAAGTTCTAGCAAGAGAGAAGCATAGGATTAATAATTAACCAGCAGAGTAATAATGGGCTTGTACGTTCTGCTTTTTCTCAGAGAAAGAAATAGACCTACTTACTCTTTCTGTCCATTGTTTGTCTCCTCATATTTATAGAGAGGAACGTTCATAAGCCACATCTTTTCTATAACTGTGAATCAATTCTTTCCAAGGCCCCTTCAGCATATCCTCATAGTCCCATTTGGACTTTCTTGAAAATACTCCAGGGCTTGGCATCACGCTCCTGCTGGTGATTTGCACTACACGGGAGCAGTGGGGCCTTGCCAGGATATTAGAAGATCTTCTCCACAGTATTTTATGCATCACCCTTATTACCTTCATCTGCAATCACTGTGAGATTGAATGCCTTCTTAGCCCTGCCCCGTATGAGGTGCATTCTTCCACTCTCTGCCCTTCCAGAGCTTAAAATCTGGGAAAGATAAACTGATGATATTTTCCATGCTCAGCCCAGCACCCAGCACCTTTCCTGGAGCCCAGATTGGGACTTCCCTAAATGTTTATTGGAAGAATAAATAAATACATGTAGAGGACACACAGAAAGTAAAACAGAAATGTTTCATCAATGCAAGAAAGAACATTAGTACATTTGTGCGTTAGTACGTTCATTTAAAAATACGGGGCAAATGTAGAGTTTTTTGGGGGAAAGAACAAGTAAACCAGGGGGAAATATTCCTAAGAGGAAAGGAAAGAGATAATAAGGTTTATTTCTTCTTACAGACAAGGAAACCGAAGATTTGGTGTTTACAGTACATCCTTTTTTCTATTTTCTTTTTAAAAGAAGCTTTAATATTTATGATCTCATAGGAAAATTTGCAAAGTGCAAGAGTAAAAAGAAAATTAGAAATCCAATCATTCAATCACTCAAAGCTAAGACTTTTAATGCTACTTAATCTATTTCTTTACAATTTTTCTGCATAGATAGAATAGAGATTAGCAAATAAACTCCATGTATACATTTTCCAATTTCAACAATTTTCAGCTCATGATCAAACTTATTTCATCTCTACCCTCATTTCCATTCCTTCTTACTCTCTGTTTTATTATTTTAAAGCAAATCTCAGTTGTCACAGTATAATAAATATTTTAATTTGCATCCCAAAGATGGCCATGCATATTTTAATATGGTTATGTTAATGTGGTATATTCAAAATCATATATACTTATTTTGTCTATTTCTGATTTTAAAAAATAATTTTAGTTCACATTTTAAAAAAATGTCTTCCATAATTTTCTTTCGGCAGTTGCCACCCTCATTTCTAGTACCCCAGCAATGACTTGAGAAGAAGAAATAACCATTTTGGAGCCCTAATGATTAAGTTATTGTCTCTCTCTAGGTACCCTCTCCTTAATGTGATAACACATACAGTACCTAGCACAAGTAGGAGCTATTTGATTTGTTAAAATTACTATTGTTAAAAATAACTAATCCTCATTCACTATCTACAAGTTAGCATTGTACTAAGTACTTTATGTAGCTCTTGGTAGCAGTTAAGTCTCACAGCACCTCTGCAAGTGAGTAATGACATTATTCCCATTTCATTGAGGAGGACACATTGAAGTTCAATTGAAGTAAGTTACTTCAAATCACAGAGATACTAAATGGTGGACATGAGATTTTAGTGCATTCCTGTTGAACTCCAGAGCCTATTCTCTTAATCTCTATGCAAATTTTATATGATAAATGCAAATTTTCCACAAAGATCCTAATGGTTTATATAGAATCACAGAATCATAGATTTCATACATTGTTGTGATACCATCTCATACAGACCTCATGTCAATCCAAAATTTATCAGAAATATTCAAACTGGAGTGAACTAGGTGAATATAGTAGGACTCTCAACCACCAAGTTATCAAATTCTTCTCATAGTTGTATAAGGGAATATTTTTGCCATATTTCATTCATTGAAGACATTTATAAGCTAGATCATATCTTAGAATAGTAACCTTAAAGTCCAACCTAAACTTTGATCACATTAGAAAATTTTCTTTGATGCATGATCAATATGAAGTTGAACAGTACCTATGTCCAAAATTCTGATCTTCTCTTTTTCTCGCAGTCTCCATAATTGCATACAGATTTGTTCCAAGTGCCATCAGAGGAACATCTGTGAATTTTCTGACACTGCTCAATGGACTTGGTTGTTTCACAGGGGCACTGCTGGTGGAGTTGGTTTATCTCACCTCCGAAGGTAAAAATAAGTTTATAGTATGTATATATACATTGATTTGATGACTAGGGAACTGGGAGACAAAACCTTAAGAGAGGGGCTTTGCCAGTGTAGTCTTTTTTTAATTGATCCACTTTTGCAATTAAGATAGAATTAAGATAGGGACTAGACTCTTGCTGTATTCATTAATTTCTGGGAATTGTTTTTCTTTTGATAGGAGTAGGTAATTACAGAATGTCACTTCTCATGAGACCCTGTCTGCTGTCTTTCTTTAGTGCATTTTAAAACAAACTGGTCATCGTATTTGTATTAGGTCTTTTAATGAGGCCATATTCAACCGTGCCTCATAGTTGTCACCGGCATCCCACAGAGGAGGCAGCACCTGTGCGTTCATAGGAGAGTGGAGGAGGGTGGAGTACCCGGACAATGTTTTTCTCATGATTAACCACAAATCTTGTCTGTGTCACCAAAGATAAATCATAAGTTAAATAACAAATGATCTTGGAAATTGTTTTCCAGTAGATTTTTAGACAGAAACAACCAATTGGAAAAATTCAGATGCAAATATTAAAGTCCTACTCTTAAGTTACATGTGTGGGTGAAAAAAACTTCAGAGGATGACAATGATGATTAGTGGTCACAGTGAAATGTCTTTGGCTATCTTTTAAATCCAAAGACTTTTTTTAAATGTCCTAAAATGCCACCATAGCTTGTATTTTATTTTAACTTGCTTATTTTATGTAAAATATCACAAACTTATTCTTTTCTACTTTCAAAAATACTATGGTTGTGCACTTTAAACAATGCAAAGTGTTGATTTGTGTTCTTTTAGAAGAAACTATTTTAATACACCTGCTTTCAAACTATGACAGAAACAACTTCTGTGAGTGAGAAACTCCTCTTAGCACTCTTAACACTAAGTCTCCATTCAAAAAGTGTTTACCCAGGACCCAAACCTTTCCTGGCACCATACTGGGTACAGGGAATACTCTAGCAAACAAAATAAAATTAAGAATGCTGAATATGGTAAGTATAGTAAGTTCAGGGGAAAAACCTGGCAATCTTGATTGATGTCTGAGATCAAATCCTGCCATTTCACTAAATATCTGAGAAATTTACATATTTAATATTTATGCCAATATTTATGCTACAGAATTGTGTGAGGTGTAGTTGAAATTCTCAAAGATCTCAAACCCAAACTGCCATAATGAACTGTAAACTGCAATGTTTCTGACCTCAGGTGATCAGATCCTTTGTGTATGAACAAGGGACAAAGCACCAGCATTAAGATTTTGTAAAATAACCTGGAAAGATCTCACCTATATCTGTATCTAAGACATTTTAAGTATTTAACATGTTTCCTTTACATAACTCAACAAAGATGTTTTTGAAAGTTTTATCTTAAATTTTTTTTTCCATAATCAAATCAACTTGACATATTCTAGGCCAATTACCTTTATATAAATCTAAATTTTTCATCTGTATGCCAAAGCAACTTACCCAGAGTAAGACCCTTCATAGATTAAGTCCTCCCCAAAACCACCCTCACTTCAGCCATTAGACATAAATTTGGAAGTCCCCATTGTTACTGACTAAGTTCATTTAGTCATCACTCAAAAGGGTCCAGTGAATGGAGGACAAATTGATGAAAGGAAAAAGATTTGTTTGCTAAGCCAGCAAGACCAAGAATGGTGGACTAGCATTCCGAAAGGCCCTCTTAACCTGACACAGGTTCCAAACTCCTTTTATCCTTAGGAGGAAATGATAGAAGAAATCTGATAATTCATAATCTTCCAGTCTGCAGCAGTCTTGAAGGGGAAGGAAAGAATTCAGGGAAGTCTGGGTAAAAGCAACCCTGTGCTACCAGTTTGAAGGCTTGAGAGCTGTATGCTCAGGGAGGCACCATATTTTTCTAGCAAGGATAACCATAAGCATGGCTACTCTAGGGCTGTCATCACTTCTGACAAACGGGCTGTTTGGGGTTCCTCCACAGACCCCCTTAGGTTGGACAGTTTGCTAGAATAATTCAGAGAACTCAAAAAAAATAATTTTGATTTAATTTTATTATAGCAAAAGAATATAAATTGGAATAAGCCACCTGGAGAAGCACACAGTGCAGAGTCTGGGAGGTCTCCAAAACTGAAGCTTTCATTTTCATGGCTGCAGCACCCTCCTGGCACATCACTATGTGACAATAAGGAGAATATTGCTAACCAGGCAACTCACTGATCTTCAAAGTCCAGCTTTTGTTGAGGTTTTACTGAACGGGCACAACTGATTGAATCCTTAGCCACATGGTTGAACTCGATCTCCAGGCTTCCTTTCCTCCCCAGAAGTTGGGCTGACATCATTACACTCAAAGCCCCAACCCTCTAATCAATCACATGATTGGCCTTTCTATCTGACCTGCCCCTATTTCAGGTCATCTCATTAGCATAAACTAGAACTAAGGGCCCACTATAAGTCATCCCACTAGCATAAATTAACAGTTGGGGTCCGAAGGACCTACTATAAATAATAAAGACACTCTAATCTTTCAAGAAACTCATAAGATCCAGCATTTATCTTCCAGGAACCAGGTCTGGCAAATTCTTCATTGAAAACCTAAATTTTTATTAAGAATCTGCATAGTATGGTAATGAGTTCTGACATGCATTATTGTGTTTATGATAACAATTTTGTAGCGGAAAGATACTTATTCTTTCAATATAATCATTAAGGCAGAAAAAAAAAATAAAGTCATCACAATTAGTGTCTGACAGAAGTGTGACTCCCTCTGCACACCAAAACCAGGCAACTGTTAGAGGTCGCCAAGTTACGATGGCATTTGTTACTTCTACAATACAACCTCCTTGGGTGGAGATGTGCACAGGACATAGTATTGATAATCTAGACATAGCATAAAGGTGGAGAAACAGAAGTTTAAATAACGTTCGCAGAATTTGTTGCCCAGGAGAGAAAGGTTACCAAGGATACCCAGTGAGGACATCTTAGAAAATGGGATGTGGGGCACTCCTAACCTTGTGCTCAAGAGAACACCATTTAAATCGCTACTAGTTGACTTACTTCGTTTAAGTTTTTTGTTTTCTGTTCATAATAAAATTGTGAAACATCAAATCATATCCCAGGAAATCACAATGTTACAGTGGATGTTGCCTACAGCTCATCTGATCTAACATTGTACTAAAAAAAAACAGAAGATGTGCTATCGTCTTCTAGTGTCCAGAAAAATTCTCCATGTTATGATATAATCTTTGTCTGCCGTTCTATTGATAATAGTTTACACAGAATAAATCTAATTTTTCAACACATAGCAACTTTCCAAACATTTGATAACTATTCCTAGAAATAACATGGTATAGTGGTTAAAAGAATAGGTTTTAGAGTCCGACCACCTCAATTTTAATCCAAATAGTCTGTTTCCATGTAACCAATGATAATATATAATTCACTTCACATTTTTCTAAGAATTAAGTAATTAATACCCATAGTAATTGCTCAGTAAAGATTGCAATTATGATCTATTTACAGACAAGTCACCCCTGTTTTTTCATATTGCATGATTTCCTGATTTTTCAGTCTCAAAGCCCCTCCATTCATTAAACAAACAAGTTGCCTTGCTCTTTCTTAGAATATAGTTTCCAAAATCAAACACAATACTCAAGATAGGTACCAACAGGATAGATATGTAACTTTTATCTTCCTGGACACACACACACTCAGAATGTCAACAGAAAGTGTGTTGATTTTTTCAGTAGTTACATCATGCCATCAGGTCAATTAAAACTTGAAATTTATTATTATTATTATTATTATTATTATTATTATTATTATTCAGCTGCTCTGGGTTCAGCCTCACAATTTTTTTCTAATTAAATGCAGGACTTTATCTTCCTCCTTAATAAATGTCAGTCCATCATTCTAAATAACAGACATTTTGAAACTTGATTCTGTCATCGGTGCATTACTAATATTCTTTGCTAGCTTTGTGTCATCTGCAAATTTAGTAAGCAAGTCCCTAGACTTCTTCCAGGTAATTGATAAAATTGTTGAATTGGACAGGACTGAAAATAGAGCCTTATGGAAAATTCCTACAGACCTCATTGCAAGTTAATGACAATCAATTAATTCCCCCCTTTTTTGTTGTAATCAGCTCCCAATTCACCTAATTATTCTCATTCAGCCCACACACTTCTCAATCATTCCCTAAATTACATCACAGGAGACTTTGTCATATATTTTTCTGGGATTAGAATATGTCTGTGTTTGTGACAGTCCCTTTTGCCATCACAATATCTTTCCTCAAGGAAGGAAATGAGGTTCATTTCAATGATTTGATTCTCATGATCCTATACTGACTTGTAGTGACTAATTAGTATCCCTAAAAGAGAGAGACCCTTTGACAATAAATATCACTTTGGGGTAGGTCATTAACTCTCTAAGGATGTCTCCCCTTAATGAAAAAAGGGGGCCATGTACTTTACTTTTGTCAGAGCTGATAAGACAATAACATTAAAGTGTTTCAAAACTTCAATGCCAGAGACTTTTTTTAACATAAAATTAAGTCATACATCAGGATGGCCCACTTAGCTTAAAACAAGCCTATTCAGTCAAACCACCAGACCAATTTTTTTTAAACAGAACTGATCATAATGAAACCAACACTACAAGTCTATATTTAGGCACCCTACCCGCTCAGCATTCCATTTAGCATTTAGGATATTTTCAACCTTTAAGGATTCATGTCAGCTGAGCGTGTCTGCCTGAGAGTGTGTGTGAGTGTTGGTGTATGAGTGGAAAAGAAGATCAGCTATCACAGTCTCCCAGTCTCCAAGCTACATTAGTCATTTTTAGCACCATGATGGAGAATGGTGTGAATGCGGTAAATTCAAAAGATTTCTCAAAACTTGACTGTGCAGACAGATAACTGTTAGAGTGACATTTTCAGTACAAGTGAGAAAACTGATCCTTCTGGGATCTCTAACTCTGAGTGCTTTAAAGGAGAAGATACAAGACTAAACCCATCCTCCTACACTAATCATTTCAGGAATAGTTTATCTAAAAGTAGCAATGCTAATAGAGAGTGAAGAAGTCAGTCAAACTGCTTATTTCAACTCTATCCCATTAGCAGCAAGATCAATTTTCTCACACTCATGACTTCGAACTTACCTTTTGACAAAAATAACAAAATAGAACTCAGTGAAAATGACATCTTAGTTATGGACATGCAGATGATGTTTAAAAAACAAAATTTTTTAAAAAAAAAAAAAAGATAATTGGGCAGAATCGAGAGGTCAAATTGTTAGCCTTCTTGTCCTCACTAGTCCTTCCTCCTTGGAATTCAGGAGAGGCGCAAAGAATTTAGCTGTTTAATTCAAATAAAGAACATTTTAAATTAAAAATGAGATCTTTTAAAATTCTCATTTAAATATCTGTGAGTATTGAGGCCACTGACAGCCACGTCAGCATGAATCACTGAGTCGCTCTTGAAACGGAAATTTGCAGTTGCAGTAAACTTGAAAGAAGAAAATATTTATGCATCTACAAAAAATATTCAACTGGACTTCATGGGCCCATGCCTATTTTCTAAGAGATATGTTTCTTCCAATTCAGATCTGTAACTCAGGTCCAACTTCTTATGGGTTTTGAAACTGCAGATTTTTAGGCCCAGAGCAGAAAAGCAGTGACCTGCTTACTCAATAACCCACCTTTAGCCAGAAACATGCCTATTTATTTGTCAACTGACTGAGTGCCAGTGTTCCTGTGGCTAACTGGACAGGCCCCCAACAGCTCCCACTGGCAAACTCTGTTCATGACCATCAGTCAGAATTAGATGCAATGTCCTCCATGCACAAAGGTGTAAGGGATATGATATGTTGGTAAGTCATATTTTGGTATGACATTTTAAAATTCTTCAGAATAGAATGTATTCCATAAATCCAAAGTTCAGTTACCCTACTCAACTTCAATTCCAGGTCCAGATTGGAATCAGATGAAATAAAGCAGTGCTCTGAGATTCTTCACGGCCTCGTGGACCCATGTCATTAGTAGAGCATCCTTTGCATGGCAAATTTCTAAGTCTAGGTAGAGTTAGAGACACATGCATATTCACACTGAGTGCCTAGAAATGGCACTGATACTGAAACAAGAAGGATGTGTGGTATTTAACATGTTGAGCCTAGGTATGATAAATTTCTGATAGCACATCTAACAGGGCCCTTAAGTAGAGAATTGCTAGATGCATAAGGGGAACTCAGAGAAGACTGAATTTTTTTTTTCCAGAAAAGGAGAGAATGCCATGAAGTCAAGTTGGGGAAATCATGTGGAACATCTGGCTTTCAGGGATTTTTTAAAAACTTGAATGTAATAAGAAATCATAAAGACCATTAGATGAATGACGTGTTCAATTGGTGTTTTAAGATTGCTGAGGAGGTAGCATAATTTGGAAGGTAAAAAGAATGATTTGGGAGAAGCAAGAAGGGTTTAATTGAAGCAATCTAGTCAAATCTAAGATGGTGATGAACTAGAGAGGGAGTAGGCATACTCCCTCTCTAGTTCTATGTTAGAGGACAAGTTCTATGTTAGAGGTAGTGCTTAGTGATAGTTTTTATTTTTTAGTTGTAGATAGACCCAATACCTTTTTTAAAAAATTTTTATGTAGTGCTGAGGATAGAACACAGTGCTAGGCAAGCCTCACATGTGCTAAGCAAGTGCTCTACTACTGAGCTACATCCCCAGCCCTTGGTGATGGTTTTGATAGTTAAGAGGCAGTAGGATGCAAGAGGGAGGAGGTGGCCAACTAAGGAAGCCTCCTAGCTACCGTGAGCAACTAACTGGGTGGCAAAGATACCATTTATAAATGGAAGACTGGAAGAAGAATGGATTTTAAAATTTGTCACTCATTCACTTTTTCACACGTTGTTTGGCAAAACTATGAAAACATCTAAATAGGAATATCTAGAGCTCAGAAAAAAAAGACCTTGGTTAGATACATAAATATGGAAATCTGTGTATAAAAATTAAACCATAAAACTAAGTAAAATTACCTCAGATGAATATTAAGAATGAAGAAAAAAGAAGCCCAGGGCTTAGACCTGAAAGCTCAACATTAGAGATCAAATGGCAAAGCCATAGTCTGGCAAAAAAAGGTAGCAGCTGGGGATAGGGAGTATTCTATATATTATATCCACACATATGTATATTTACATGTGTATGTTTGTATGCATACGTGTGCATATATATGCATATATTCACACAGGCAGTGTGTGTGTGTGTGTGTGTGTGTGTGTGTGTGTCCACTAAATATAAAAGAAGATTGCTTCAAGCAGGGAATGGTAAATGTGTCAAATACTACTGTGAAATCAAGTAGGATGAAGAAAGTGGCCATAAAATTTAGCTACATTATGGTCACTGATAACTTTAATAGAAGCCATTCAGTGGTGAAATGGGAATGCAAAGATTGCAGTAGGCTGAAGAATATCTAGTAAGTAAGGAAATAAAAGCATCATATTCAAGTAACTCTTCTGAAAGACTTGGGACTGAAGAAGATTTAAGAAATGAGTAGTGGTTAGAAAGAGATGTGGGCAGCATTGCTGGATTTAGCAAATAAAAATACAGGATAAGTGGTTAAATTTGAATTTAAGATAAACTGTGAATGATTTTTTCAGTACTTAAACATGTCCCATGAAATATTGGGAGCATACACAAAGCACTATTCACGCAGTATTTAAGACATGGTAAATAAGTTAATCCACAATAACTCATTATTGTTCTGAAATTCAAATGTAACTGGGAATCCTGTATTTTATCAGGAACTTTATATGTGGGTTGAAGATACTTCTTTATTTTTTAGATATGCCTGAGTGTATTTAACTGATGATAATACATGATATATATGGAGAAGTTCAAAATGCAAGAGAAAGAAGAGAGAACTGACAGAAGTGAAGCCCTTAGAAAGTGGACAGGGAGTTTTGTGGGGAACCAACCCAGAGAGATTGATCTCTATCCTTTTTCCTGCAATGAAACAGAAGACAACAGTGAAGATGGTACAAATGCAAAAACATATGTAGCTCTAGTATTGGGAAGATGCTGGAGGATCTCTTTGAAGCCCCCAACCCCTACCTTCCCTTATAAAATATCTAGGAATCTATCTGTGAGAACAAAGGGGTGAGGATGAGGATGAGGAGTAGGAGAGCAGAGATCAATGGACTTGCTGAGAGCAAGAAAAGATGATTTAGAAGCCAAGTTTTAAGATCACTGTCAGTGTTGAAAGCCCACTAGTTGTTGGTGATCGTGAACAGTGATTCCAAACTACCGAAAGCATGATTACAGTCACTGATACTCAGGTGTTCAAGGCAAGACAGAAGATGTCCTCTAGATTTTAAAATGACCCAGGATGAAAGGTATGAACTCCATATTTGAATTAAAGTCATTTGGGAATAAAGACTTTTTCCTCCAAATATGCAAAGGATGAGAAAGGCTTTCTTCTAAAATTCTGAAATTAATAAGTCTATGCTATTAACTAAGTAGAGTTGCAAATGAAGGACAGACTATACTAACAAGCAGCTCCTAGGCAAAAAATCAATTTTTGTTCTGTCCATGAAATTATTCAAATTTAATATTTTACTATTTTAAATAACTCCACTTAAAGACTGATTTATTAATTCAGTCTACACATACATATTGGGTTCCTACTATGTGCAAGCACTGACTAGATACTGAATTAATAATGCCAAGGCTGATGTTTAATTAACAAGAAGAATCTTATAGAAATATTTGACACTCAAATTAATATCAGATATATTCATTTGACTAATGCTATTACAATTACAGTTCATAGCTAATGGCATTATCGGGCTATTATCACAAAGCATTACCTCTCTTCTAAAACTCATTTCCATGATAATTCATTGAAATCATCATGAGAACACACTATCTTGATGGGTTTTTCCCTCCCAATGCTCTTCAAAAGAATGAACTCACCCTTACAAGAAAGCTTGTTATGGCAAATATCATCCACGCTTGTTCTCTCTGCAGTTCAGATGAACAATGCCTAGTGATTTCTCTCCAATTTTGAAAGACACAGTGTCCCTTCCTGGAAACAGCAACCTGACTGCATTTTTATCCACAATTCCCATGAACTGGAAATGCAAATTGAAGTCACAATGCAGACTTTATGATCCAGAGCAAAGTATTGAGCATGTGTGGATCTGAGGCCCAAACTCAGCTCATCCATTCATTCAACAAATATTTATTCTGTCTCCTTTATATGACTTTAGGCAAACAGTTCAGCTGCTCTGTGCCTCTGTTTCCTTGTATTTAAATTAAAGGTAATAATAACTTGAGTTCTTATAGATAAATATGAAAAAATTGTAGAAAAGTCAAGTTAGAATTCAGTTGTTAGGTATTATTTCCTTCAGGTATCATGAAAATTAATGTGTTTTAAAAATTAACTCAGGTAGGAGAGCTATGAATCTCAAATGAAGCATTTAAATCAGGTTACTGAAAGGAGGAAGGAAAGAAATTAACATTTATTAAGTGTCAGTTATATGCAGACCTTGCTATATGCATTTCACAAAGATATTATTTCATTAAATCGTCACTTTTCTTTGGGGGTAGATTCTTGTAGCCCCAATATGTAGAAGAGGATAATGAACTCAGAAAGTTATGTAAGTTGTCACAGTCAGGTAGCAACAGTGGGTTCCTGATTCCAAAGTTCTTTTTACTACCCTGGATTTTTTCCTGTGGTGCAGAAGTATATCCACCCTGGAGAATGGTACTTCTTTGTAATTGCACACTTCTTTGGTCCCAAGCAAAAAGCAATAGTGAAGTGAAAGGTGTGCCTAAAATAAAGCAGGGTATAAACCCATTTTAATTTTGTTTCAACCATTTTGTGTGTTTGCAAGGGTACCAGCACCATGAAATTAGGTCTGTAAAAAATATAATGGGCTGGGTGTGATGGTGCAGGCTTGTAATCACAGCTGCTCAGGAGACTGAAGCAGGAGGATGGCAAGTTCAAAGTCAGTCTCAGCACCTAAGCAACTTAGCAAGACCCTGTCTCAAAATAAAATACAAGAATGGCTGGGGATGTGGCTCAGTGGTTAAGCACCCTGGATTCAGTCCCTGGTTTCAAAAAGAAAAATCTAATGGATCTATGAGAAATAAATGTACATGTGTCTTATCATTTGAAGAGGTTCCAAAAGACATAATTTAAGATTTTTCCAAGTTCTATTACATTCAAAATGAAATAGTAGCTAGCGAAAAGGAGAAATATTGTATCTTCCTCAAAAAAAAAAAAAAAACAAACAGAAATTTGTTTTGAATCAAAAGAAAAATGGGGTAGCCCTTACAATAATGCTAGGAATCCTTCAGGTATTTGGTAAGTCTGTGATTTCTTTCCAGCAATGTCTTGCTGATTTAGTGAATCAAAAGGTTCAGGATTAAGTATTTCTTACCACTTGGGGCATTAGGATTTCTGTACTAATATCTTAGGACAATTTTATAATGAGCACGTAACTTCCAAGTTACAATATCAAGGCTACTAATAACAGGCCTGCTCTTCAGAACTTCAACTGCTATAGAAGAGTTGGTGGTGGGAAAAACCAACCTTCTTTGTCATTTCACAATTAATCAAACATGATTTTTGGAAGTCAAATTTTTCCAGTAGGTTTGATGAATTGACTTTAAATTTATTTTTTGCTGTAAATGTATGACTAAATATATTCAAACAATAAAGGAGGGGGGAAAAGATTTTGAAAAGATGAAGGCTAAATTATGATCTGGGCAAATTTTCTTCCAATATATTTCTGTTTGTGTATGTGCATGTGTGTAGGTATTAAACTTATATTTGTATAGATAGATTTTAAACTAAATCAGGATCTACATAAACACTGCTGAATGCTCATTCAACAAATTTGTATCAAGTCCCAACCTTTCATTCTTCCCTTAAATAGTATTGTGAGCATACAATACATTCAGAATTGACAATTGTGTTGTATGTATCTACGCACATGCACACATGCCCTTTTCCTTTTTATGGAGTGTTTAAGTTGTTTCCAAATTTTCAATCTTATAAATATTATTTTGAGTGAGGGGTTTTTGGTATGGTCTTTAGGTACATCACTTGTTTTTTTCCTTAGAATAGTATCTTAAATATGGGAATATTTGCTCTGTGAATATAATTGTGTCAGACAATAAAGAAATAAAGCAAAAATTGTTTTCTAAAAGGTTGCAGTCAATTATGTTACCATTGCCATGTAATACGTGTTCCAAGGTATTTATTTCAATGGAGCATAGTAATATTTTGATCTTTGAATGGATAAAGAAACTGTGGTGTATA
The DNA here is from genome assembly GCA_020662805.1 of Glaucomys volans. Classification (NCBI taxonomy): domain Eukaryota; kingdom Metazoa; phylum Chordata; class Mammalia; order Rodentia; family Sciuridae; genus Glaucomys; species Glaucomys volans. Next base: position 677,498 of record JAJEJO010004518.1, on the reverse strand, counting down.
TATATACAATGGAATATTACTCAGCCATAAAGAATAATAAAATTATGGCATTTGCAGGTAAATGGATAAAGTTGGAGATGATCATGCTAAGTGAGATTAGCCAATCCCCAAAAACCAAAGGCCAAATGATTTCTCTGATAAGTGGATGATGATACATAATGTGGGGTGGAAGGGAGGCAAGAATGGAGGAAGGATGTATTGCATAGGGAAGAAAAGGGGGGTGGGATCAGGAGGGGGGTAAGAATAATAACAGAATGAGACAAACATCATTACCCTAGGTACATGTATGATTGCACAAATAGTGTGACTCTACTTGTGTACAACCAGAGAAACAACAGCTGTACCCCATTTGTGTACCATGAATCAAAATAAAAAAAAAAATTTGATCTTTGACATCTGACTGGCCAAAATGATATTCTATTGTTACTTTAATGTGTATTTTTTAAAATAATTGAAAATACTTTTAAATAGAATAATTGAAATTTTTAATTTTCATAAAATTTTTGTATCTTTTCTCTTTCATGAAATGCTTAATCATGTCAATATTTTTAAGATGTTGATGTACCTTTATTGTACTCATTTATTTATATGCAGTGCTGAGGATCGAACCCAGTGCCTCCCACACGCTAGGCAAGTGCTCTACCACTAAGCCACAACCCTGGCCCTTTAGTCATGTCTTTTGCTCACTTTTGTTTTTAGACTATTCTTTTTTTTTTATTGGTTTATATGTGTGTCTTCCGTCATATTTATTGCTAATAGTTTCCTAGTTTTGACTCAATGTTGTAATTTTATAGACAACTTTTTTTGCACAGGTTTTGCTGATATATGTAATCAAATCTGTCAATATTTTTCATTGTGAATAATTTTATTGTATTCATATTGGTTGTGGAACTTTAATGGCTTAACATTTTTAATTTAATTTTCTTATCCAAGTGAATTTTATTGTGATGCTAAAGTTAATAAGTTATTTTACTTATTTTACAATATAATTGGTGTATGTTGTGAAAAGTTGGTTAAATCATAAATATTCCATAACAATAGAATGAATGGAATTAAATTAATCAATTAGTAATATATCCCAATATGTTGTTAGTTCTGATGTGATCATAGAACTATTTCAGGACTATTCTGAATGATTCCCTTTAATTATCTCCTGACTCTAGCTTCATATCATACTCCTTTTAAGTATTATAATTTTATGATATATTTTGTATATGGTATTACTAACCACTCTTCTATTTGTGGTTATGCTTCATTTGTTAATACCACATTCTATCTGGTTTGTACTTCCAGATGAATTTTAGAATTATTTTTTATCAGTTTTACCCAATCTTATCTTGTTTCAACACAATGAAAAAAAATTTTTACAATGTTTTGTGTTCCATCTAGATAGATAACTTAACCTATTTCTTTGTTTTGAGGTAGTGGGGTTGGAACCCAGGACTTTGCTCATGCTATAAGCAAGTGCTCTACCACTGACTTATATCCCCAGCCTGCATGGCTTTATCATTTGTTCAATATTCTTAAACTCGTTTTGGTAAGATTTTCTTTTCTTTATATGTATCTCAAGAATTTCTTATTGTCAATGTTGTAGGAATTTATGATTTTTTTTCCTTTTGCAATTAGTGTTTCCCCCTTACTACAACTTGCTGAAAATATCACTATTATAAGTGAAATTATTAATGCTCATGTCTTCATCTGTGCAAAATTTTTTAAGCTTTCTTAGCAAATTTTAAGGGTGTGTAAATTGATTCAAGTTTTTAGCAAAATTTTCTCATCTTTAAATATTCTTTTTATCCTTATTTCTAATATATTTTCCATAATTTATAGGTGCATTATAATTGTACGTAAAGGTGAGGTTCCTTGTTACACATTTGTACATGATACAATATGACAATATAACTTGGCCAATATCATTCCCCAGTATTTCCCCTTTCCTTCCCCATCTCCCTCCTTATTCCCTCCTTTTGCATCTCTATCAGGATGCAGAGCTCCAGACCAGTAACATTTTATCTTTGTCAAGACCTTAATATGGGTCTCTAATATTTTTCTATGAAGTGTATTGTAGGTTTATAAAAGTATCCTAAAAGATATGCTTTAACATAAGAAATTTCTTGTTTTCTGAGATTTAAATAAATTAGATTAAATTTTATTGGAGGATTCATAAACAACTCTTGAGATCACCTAATGGTTTTTATTACTGACTCTATCGTTATTGTATGTTTTTTATTGTATGTTTAATTAATAGGTTTTTTTCCAATCTTAAATCATTATGTACAGGAAAGGGATAATACTTGGTAGCAATGATTATTCTTTTACTGTGTTCTGGAAAAATCCAGATGAAAGATCCAGTTTTTCCATAAAAATTAAGAGATTCAGGACCTACTGTCTCCTTATTTTATTTTTAATTGATAAATAATAGTTGTACGTATTTATGGAGTACAACGATATTCTGATACATGTAGACATTGTGAAATGATCAAATCAAACTGATGAACATATCCAGTACCTCACATTCTTATCATTTTTTTGTGTTAAGAACATTAAGAATTCCCTCTTATAGTAATTTTAAATATTCAATTCATTATATTAACTATAGTACCATGCTGTGCAACAGATCTTCAGAACTCACTCTTCCTGTCAAAATGATATTCTACCCTTTGACCAACATGTCCACATCTCTGGATCTATCCCTCTCCCACTGAGCTTCTGGTAACCACCAGTCTATTCTCTATTTCTGAGTTTGCCTTTTTTAAATTCTATATGCAAGTGAAATTATGCGGTATTTGTCTTTCTGTGCCTGGTTTATTTTGCTTAAAACAATAATATCCTCATCCTTGTAATTGCAAATAACAGAATTTTCTTAAGGCTGGATAGTATTGTGTTATGAATATATAACACTTTTTTAAAAAATCCATTCTTGGGCAGTTTGGTTGTTTTTATGTCTTGGCTGTTACAAATAATGCTGCAGTGAACATGGGAGTACAGACCTCTCTTCAATGCACTAATTTCAATTCCTTTGGATATATCCCCAATAGTGAGATTTCTGGACCACATAGTAATTCTATTTTTAGAGTTTGAGGAACCCCTTACTGTTTTCAGTAATGTTGTACTAATTTACTTTCCCACCAACACAGCCTCACCAACACTAATCTTTCATCTTTTGGTTAATAGCTGGTTAGTGGCAAAATACCTGAGATAATCAACTTGTAAGGGGAAAAGGTTTACTTGTCTCAGAATTTCAGTCCATGGCCATTTGACACCTTTGTTTTAGAGTCTGTTAAAAGGCATAGCATCATGGCGAGAGCTCATGGTGAAGGAGGCCTGTTCACCTCACTGCGGTGAGCAAGCAAAGAGAGAGAAGAGATCTGCTTGCCAATATCCCCTTCTTTGGAAATGCCCCAGTGACCTAGCTCCCTTCCACTAGGCTCCAACCTTCCCAAGGTTCTACCCACTCCCAACAGTGCCGCAGGCTGGTAACCAGGCCTTTAAAACATGGACCTTTGGGGGACATTCCAGATCCAAACTATAGCAATAGTCATTTTAACACATCTGAAGTGATAGCTCATATTGGTTTCAGTGTTCATTTTCCTGATTTTTAGTGACATTAGGCATTTTTTTCTTGTATCTGTTGGTTAGTATGTCTCTTGTGAGAAATATCTATCCTTTGCTTTTTTTTTTTTTTTGCTAGGGATCAAACTCAGGGCCTCACACTTGGTGGGCGAGCATTCTACCACTGAGCTTCAGTCCCAGTCCCTTAGCCTATTTTTTAAAAATTGAGTTATTTGTTTTCTTGCATTTGTGAGTACTTTGGAGTTCCTTATATATTTTAAATATTAGCCCTTTATCCAACATATGATTTCCAAATAGTTCCTCCCAATCTGTGGATATGAGTATTGTATCTCCACTCTGCTAATTATTTTTGTTTGTTTGGAGTTTTTGTTTTCTTTTGCTGTGCAGATTTTTTAGTACGATGAACCCATTTGTCTATTTTTGTTTTTATGCCTGTGCTTTTTGGGTCATATCCAAGATGTTATTATCCAGATCAGTATCACTGAAGCAGCTTTCCTTCCCTTCTTAATACAAGAAAACAGGTTTCCTTGTGTTAATTTTATATTTCATATCTTAGGTTTAAGTTTTTAATCCACTTCAAGTTGATATTTCGTGGGTTAAGTCTGATTTCATTTTTCAGCCTGTGGTTATTCAGCTTCCCACAACCACTTGTTGAAAAGACTATCCTTTTTCTATTGCATGTTCTTGATACCTTTCTTAAAAATCGGTTGGTTGCAAATGTGCAGGTTTGTTTTGGGGCTCTGTTGGTCTATGTGTCTGTTTTTATGCCAGTACCTTACATTTGGATTATTTTAACTTCTTGGTATGTTTGGAACAAAGTCTCCAGCTTTGTTCTTCTTGCTCAAGTTTGCTTTGGTTTTTTGGGGTCTTTTGTGATTCCATATGAATTTTAGGATTTTTTTTCCATTTCAATGAAAAATTACCATTGGAGTTATGATGCTACTTGTACACTTTTTGTCAACTGACTTTCTTTTTTCCCCCAGTACCGGGGATTGATTGAACCTGGGGACACTCTACCAATGGGGTACCTCCCCAGCCCTTTAATTTTTGTTTTTATATTGAGACAGAGTCTCCCTAAGTTACCCAGGTTGATGTCAAATTTGTGATCCATCTTTCCTCAGTCTCTCTAGTAGCTGTGATTTACAGGCGTGTGCCATTGTTCCTGGCCTAATATCTCATTTGAAGATCATTCCTTATGATTTTCCTCATTATTATTGGCTATTAAGTATTTCCATTTCTTCTTGGCTTAATTTTGGCAATAAATATTTTCACAATCACTCCATTTCCATAATATTTGACTCTAATATTGCATATTCATAACCAAACATTGTTGCTTTCTCTGTATTTTTTTTGTTATGTATCCTGATTGGATTTGTCAGTTTTATTTATTTTGTTACATTTTCTTTCAATTAATCATTAGCTCTTAGAACCATTAAATCTATTTTAAGGCATTGATTTGCTTCACTCATGTTTATTTCCTTCCTCCTACTTTCCTTAGATCTATAATATTCATTTTTCAATTTTTAATCTTAAATATTTAGTTTATTCATCTTTATTCTTACTTTAAAAATGAAAACCTGAGCTGGGCACAGAGGCACATGCCATTGAGGCTCAACCAGAAAGATAGCAAGTTTGAAGCCAGCCTGGGCAGCTTAGTGAGACTCTGTCTCAAAATAAAAACATAAAAAGGGCTAAGCTTTTGGCTCAGTAGTAGAGCACACCTGGGCTCCATCCTCAATACCTAAATAAATAAATAAGAAAACTTGTATGCCTTTAAATGTGTATCTGAACAGAGTTTGCATATATACATTTGTAAATATAGTTTTCTCATTTTCTACATATTTTGTGATTATAGATTTTATTTATACTTTGACCAATTTGTGATTGAAGAACAGTATCTTCAATTTCTAGGTGGTTTTATTTGCCATTGATTTATTTCAACCTCTGTGAAAGGGTATGTTCTTTGTACTAAACAATGTTGTACTCTCTTTAAAAAAATTTTTTTTGTTGTACATGGACACAGTACCTTTATTTTACTTATTTATTTTTATATGGTGCTGAGGATTGAACCCAGTGCCTCACAAGTGCAAAGCAAGCATTCTACCACTGAACTACAACCTCAGCCCTCTCTTTAAACTTTTATCAGTCGTATTATTCTGATTTGCCATGTTATTAACTATTTTGCCTGTTCCATCAAAAAACTGACAGTGTGATATAATCACTCACAAAAATTGCTTATATATTCTATTCTATATTTCTAAAAGATTTTGATATGTTTTTATTACTTAAGATATGTCCATTGACAACTCTTCAATTCAGATTGTGCTTTATATCAATATAAAAAGTTCCTTGGGGTTCCTTTGAACTGTTTTTCCTTTGAATTCAACTTTTCCTGAAAGCTGTAGAAGGTGGGGGCTAGTTAGAGGAAATAGGTCACTGGAGGTGTGTCTTGGAAGGATATAAGGATATACCTGTCCCTGGCCTTGTCCTTCTCTCTCTCTCTCTCTCTCTCTCAGTCTCTCTCTCTCTCTCTCTCTCCCTCTCCCTCTCCCCCCAACACCCCGTTCACCTCCTGCTTCTAGCTGCCATGAGCTGACAGCATTCCTTTGCCACACCTTTCCACCATGATGTTCTTCCTGACAACAGGCCCATAGGAATGGAGTCATCTTACCAAGGACTGAAACCATGAGCCAAAATAAATCTTTCCTCCTTAAGTTTACTTTCTCTAGAATTCTGTCACAGCAATGTAAATTTGACTAACACACCAGTATTTTTTTCTTCTTATGAGTTCCTCTTCTTTATCATCAGTTTCACTATTTTAACTTTGTCATTCTGTGCTATGGTTGATTCTTGTAAGCAGCAATAATAACAATACGTATTATAGTCACTTTTATTCCCCATACTGGACTTTTTTCTATTTTCTCATCTTCAAAAGAAGAGATTTACTGAGGCCAAGTTTATCAACTGGAAGCATGTGTAGATATTTTTGCTAGTCTACAGTGAAAGTATACCATTGAAGCCCAAGTTACTGTAGCAACTAGACTGCTTGGCTGAAGTGAGAACTTCATCCATACCTCCTTCACATTCCCTAACACTGCTCAGATAGAATGATTATAGACTATGGTCTCAAGCATCTCTGGCTATCTTGTCTACCCATAACTCATCCCCACATTTTAGTTCTGAGTACAAAACTTCCCTGATGGAGTATCACCTAATTGTCTTCTGTTCCCATTGCTTCTTGTCCTGTAGTTTCATGGGAGTTGCTTTCCCTGATATAGAAGTATTTGGTACTAGGTAGTGGTGTAGAGGAAAACCTGGGAGGGCTTCTTCCTTCTCCCCCCCACCAAAAAAATCAGTAATTATGCATCAGAGCCATCACTACTAATATTCTTTCTAGAACTGACCTTGATTTCTATGGTGGGGGCATATTCTGATCACCTCCTAATGATCCACTTGGTGGGGAAGTCACTCCTCACTGCTCCCAAAATAAGATGAGGTAGCTTAAAACATACTCCTGAACTGGACATAAGCAAATTGCAGCAGTTTATTAGTCACACACACTCACATTAAGGGAGAAGAGGATACAGCTTACCATGCAGGATCCCTGGGGGTGGCACCCAGGAATAGAGTGAACAAGCAGGACCCATAGGGTACGGGTTCTGCAGTAACAGAGGGATGTGCTGAACCCTGCTTCCTGCAGGAAGATGTGACTGGTTCGTTTGAATAATCTTGTGGGCTGGCAGGGAAGTGAAAGCTACTAGCTGGAAGCCTAGAGTGCAGCTGATCTGGCTAAGAGGGGAACTAATCATGTGGGAACATTTCCTTCTGGACCGGGAGCATATCTAACGAGGACTGGGAACCGCAGTTAGGCCTTTGGGGCCCTGGGAGGCTGAGACATCAAAGCAGAACATGAAATTTAGGGTCTTAAATATAGGGCAAACAATTGGAATAGAATAAAATGTATTTCCCTTTCATATTAGCAACTTCTTGTTGTTTACAGTAATATAGCATGTGTGGGCTTCCACATATGTTTCTCAATCCAGTTTTTAAAACTTCAAATGTAATGTAAATTTCTTCAAGGGCCACACAGTTGGTTGAATGTGAGTCCCAGGATTTGTATTGTATTGTTTCGGGTGTTTAAAAGAAACACCCAAAAGAAAAAATTTGAGTAAGGCAGTTTCGAGGACTGCCATCCAGACATTTTTAACCTGTAGAGAAGTAGTCAAGGAAAGTCATGCCAAAGGCAACTCCATTAGGAGGGAGGCCACAGCAGAACCTTTGTTGTAAGGGCAGGAAGATGAGGGCTCTGCTGAGTGGTGCCTGACTTTACCTCTCCGTGCCTCAGTCTGTGAAATAAAAGAACTGGTCTTTAGGATTCTATGGTCTGTTTGTTACTAAAATGACCGTGATAAGTTAAAATAAATAGAAGCATCTTATTTAGTTTTATTTAGTCCAGAGTCATTGCCATTTCATGTCCCTGACTAATCAAGTGCTTCTCCCAAGCAACTTGGAATGTCCACTCCCTGGAACATGGAAATTTCTAAAATGTGATTTTCAGTAAACAAATAAATGGATCTGAGTAAGAGCTATTTGGGGGAATTCTGCACAATGCCAAGTATTTTGTGAGTGCTCCACTACCTCAATAGTCTAACACTCATTACTAACTAGCAGTTTACATTATTAACATACATAACTACGGTTTGCTGTGAGCATTGATGAATGGCTCATGATGAATGAGCCACCAGACTCTTATGTGGACCCTTCTTTCTCATGCCGTCCTTTTCCTGTCCACATGAGCAGAGTTCTGGAAAGTTGAGTTCATCCCATTCAAGACCTGAAGTCTTCACTTTGTCTCCTTTTGCAAGGATGCTCCTGGTTTCAATCAGCTACTAGAAATGTCAGATGAAAAATGGCACAAATGTGAATTACGACAATAAAAGTTTATAAGCTACTAAAATAAAGTTATAGTACCTAAGAGCTGAGTCAACTGACAATGTTAAATGGAACATTTTACAACCAGTTCTGAGATAATGATAAAAAAAAAAAAAAGGCACACAGAACATGAGGAAATATCTGACAGAAAGCAAGCCCAAGATCAGGTTCTGACTACCTGGTTTTTGTGTTTTTGTGTGAGCTACCTCTAAGGAGGACAGGGGAGGTGATATGCTGTTTATGGAGGGCCTCCTCTGTGTCCAACCTTGACAGCCATCATCTCTTCTACTTCTCACAGCTACTCAGCAAAGGAGGTATTGGTGTCATCATTTTAGGAGAAACTGAGGCTCAAATGGTCTAGTTACTAGCTCAAAAACAAAGTTGCTCAATAATAGAAACCAGATTTGACTTCAAAGGTCTGTCTGCCTGAGAGCCCATATTATATCCCATATTCCTCTTCACATAGATAATATCCATATAGGTAAAGCCAAGCTTTAGGTTGTCCATCTTGCTGCTAGTGTTTGTCCCACACTGTTCATTCAAACCATGGTTCTCTTTACTGTGGAGCTCACCATGTAAGCTAGCTCTGTAGACAATGTTAGGTTATAACTAAAGAATATGGAACCAGAGTGAAGACCAGCCCTGCCAAGACAGCTGACCACTAAAAATGATATCGAAGAATACAAGAGCATCATTGGGAATTTGAATAGGTGATATGGCAGTCTTCCATTTTATTTCCTAAATAACCCCTCTCAAAAAATGTTTTGTGTATACCTTCAAATTTCTATGACCTTTCTCTAACCTTTCTAGCATTACATCCTTCTGTACTGTCACCCCGCATTGCATATAACAAGTCACAGTGCTTCTCATTTGTGCCTGCCACGGTGTCCCCAGTGACAGATGCAAGAATGTTGGCATGCCAGCTGATCTGGTATTGTCTCCGGAAAGGCTCGTATTTGCTGTAATTGCAAAATCTCTTAGAAATATTATGTTTTACCTTTAAAGATCTTATAAAATTTATATTCTTCTCCCTCATCTGACTTTGTTATAATATAAAGATAGTCTTTTCAATTACTTATTATGGACCAAAATTCATGCTCCAAGAAGAATTAATGTCATGTTAATTCTGAAGCTTCACATACTCTGTGCAAACTCCTCTTACTCTAGCCAGAGAAACACGGTGATAAAATGGTATAATCGCATGGCATGCAAAGTGCTGATGTGAAATGAAAAGGACAGAAATATGATTGGGATATTAATTCAAGAGAAAAAGAAAATAGGACTATTTGAATAGGCTTAGCAGATAGTTTAGTTCTTCCTGAAAATGAGTGGAATGTTATCTCACCTTATCTTGACCTCTATCCCAACTCTCCCCATTCAAGTGCAACCAAATGTTTTGTTCCTACACACACACACACACACACACACACACACACACGAGGGCCACCCACTATCCAATGCACAGACATATAGGGAAACACTCAGTCAAACTGCTCATTTAAACACCAGATGAAGGCATCATGTCAACACAGCAATAAAACCATAAATTTCCTTTGTAATGACCGCAAATTAATAAAATGGGGAAGTGGAACTTACAGAATAGCTCTAAACTCAGTACCAACTTTTATTTATGGGTCCAAGACTATAATGGACACAAGCTAATTTTCATGGTTGATCCACAATAATGGTCATTGGGAAGTTAAATGACAGAAGAGAAACAGCTTTAAATGGGAAATGGCACAATTAATCACAGCTGTCGTGCTTATGCACTTGCTGGCTATCAACCTTGAACAGAGCATTTAACTCAAATCCCACTCGAAAGTATGCACTGTCAAGGGAGAGACCAAAAAACAATGGCCTCTCAGTTGCTACAGTGCAAGTAGCAATCCACAACCCATTTGCCAAGATGGTGCTGAAGGTCCATCCTTTTGCACATAGACTGTTGTGGTTCCAAACTCCCCTTCACCACCCATTGGAGGAGCTTTTCCTTTTAAAAAGGCAACAAAATGCCAAAACATTGGCATTTGAATATTCAAGGTTGGTCTGTTTCTGCTCTCATAATGCATAAGTTTTTTGGAAATATTCTACCTATTCAGAACTATAATTGTATTAAATTCTCTCAGTAAGGATAGAGTTTGTCCTTAAACATTCTATAATATTACATATCTGTAGTGTATTTGTTAATACTAGATGTCATTGCTAATTCTGAAGCATTGCTTTAAATTAAGTGCTGTATATATAATATATTGAATAGTAATATATCAGAAACCACTGGAGATATGTTGAGTGTGTGTGTAGACAGATGTAGCTATAGATATGGAAAGAAAATTATAGCAATGATCCAAATCAATAGTCAAAATTTAGGAACAAACTAAAGCATTTTCCTTGAATCCTGAATAAATTCATATATACTCAGTTTGTCCTTATAAGGAAGAGGGGATACATTTTGGGGGGGTATTAAATTGAAGAAAGTATTCATCAAGTCAAAAGAAAATCTCCATGTCAACCAGTGATTGAAGTAATTTGACTAATAGGGACATTGTATTATAAAATAACCCTGGGTTTATCTAAGTTGTTAAAATAATGTAAGCCTATCATCTACCTGTATTATCTCACCTGTCTAACAATTAGCATATGCAACAGACTCTCTAATTGTGGAAATATTTTTCATTCATTCAATACATATTTACTAAACAATTCCCATGTGGGAGACAATGCTTGAGATACTGAGAATATAAGGATAAATAAGACAAACATACTTCCTACAAGTTAATAGCATAATCAGGATTACCCTCCAAACCCAGAGTTTTGTTTTTTACCTCAAAATATTTGGGGTGCTTTGCTTATCATTTTACTGTTAATTAGAGAATTAAATGAATGTTGACAATAAAGTCTTAGATGAGTTTTTGCTTTGTAGATATCATTGAAGCGCATAAAGCTCTATGAATTGTGGAATGATAAAATATTCACAGAAACGTACAACTCTGCAGTTGAATAACAATTACATTTGTTCCAAACAGGCAATTGGTTTCCAAACACATTAAACAAAGGCAATTTAGAAAGCTTCTTCTTCTTACTGGCATCATTAGCATTGTTGAATATCCTGGGATTCTGGAGGGTTTCGCAAAGGTGAGTAAGTGTGTGGTAAGATGAATAATTTCTGAAATATTAGTCCAGGAACCATCAGTGAGCCAATGGGGATCCGGTTTGCTGTGAATGGACATATCAGCACATTATAGAAATTTAAGAGATTGTTCAGAGCAAGAAATTTCACTTTAGACTTCACTTTCCCATTGATCCTCATAATAAAATAGTACTTTACTCAAGTTTAAATGCATTATAAAATAAGACTTTTTTCTTCATTACATAGTAACACTTTAGAATTAGAAATAACCATATTGATAATAAGAGTGGATGAATCATTACCATTAAAAGCAAATTTTATTAAACAAATAGCTAGAAGTCTAATGATGCTTGAGATTTGGATTCCATTCAAGCCTTTAAATCAGCAGTGACCATTTCAAGGTCAATAGAAAATGGTGCAAAAATCCCTTAGCCAGTCACCTGAGACCATTCCATGGCTGCATATGCATCATCTACCATCCATTCATTGTCATTCCATATTGCTCTCTCTCATATTCTTGGATAGCTATGTACTCTCTAACCTCTCTGAGAGTCTGTTTTCACACGTGTAAAATAAAAACAATAATACCGACCACTTATGGGTTTTAGGGAAATGAATTTTGTAAAAGGTGGAACACAATGTCTACCATATAGCAGGAACTATGCATTTTCCTCACTTTCCTCCATTTATCTATTGTGTCATAAATTAACCCCGTTATTGTCACTTCTCCCTTGCCTTAATCCTTCATCCTTCTAACAAATCTCTTTTGGAACATGGGCTGGGTAGAGGTAGTGTAGTCAACCAGAGTGATGCAAAGCCAGTTAAAAACCAATGCTCAGTGCCGTCCATGCTCCTGCTCTCATGGAGCTCATGGTCCAGTCTGAGAGGCACTTAAACCCCAGGCAAGGTGGAATGGGTGACAAAACTAAAAGTCGAAGGCTCCCTGGATCTCTGCCTTTCTTACCCTCCAAAGCATATGAGTTCTCAAATTGTTCTTCCAGAATACATAATTTCTTTAAATGCAAGTCTCATTTTCAGATTGAAAATGAAATCAGAGATTAGAGGGTTATAGAAAGATCCAACAGAAATTTCCTCAGCTTTGCAGCAAACCAGATTCGGTAATGGAAACTGAGGTTGAAGGCAAAGTCTCTTTTCTCTCCATCCACCATCTTCAAACTCATGAGTAATGTTCATCTGTCAAGACATTCAGGAAAGACAAGTTTTTCTGGAGTTGAGGGTGGAAGGTGATCATTCTAGAAATATAGTCATGGATCCCTTCTTTGACAATGGTCTAAAATAGTCAAATAGTCTCAGCACCATATTTACAAGTCCTCAGTGCATCGTATAAGCCTTTATGGGTCCAGGCAACCTTTTCCCTTACTGAAAAAGGTTAAATTCCAAATCCATAAGGTCAGCAGGGTTCCACAGTCTCTCTGGCAGCACTGAAGAGACTCACTGCAGGTTACAAGAGAGCACCACCTAAAGGTCCTTAGGAGAGCCTTAATGTGTACTAAAACTCCTCCTGCCCTTTTATTAAAAGACTGTTCTGGTGAACAGCACTCTTAAATAATCATCCCGTTGTGCCAGTATCTACGAAGCCATCATAAAAGGGAGACAAGCACAGGAGGAAAGCAAATGATTTATCAAGTCATCTACATCTGGTCTTAAGAAAAGCTTTCTTTCTTTCTTTTTTAGATATTGTAATCTAAATCATTTTAATGCCCAGAACATCAGTGGAAGTAATCTTGAAGAAACACTTCTCCTCCATGAAAAGTCTCTGAAATTTTATGGCAGCACACAAGAAATTTCTTCAAGTATTGATCTTTGGGAGACAGCCCTGTGAAACTGTATTTGACTCTACCTGTCTTATGAACACAGTATTTGTTGTTTTCTTCTTCAAACACTTTATGTATTTTAGTATAAGAGTTAATATGTAAAGGAGCATATCTATGAATATTTTCTGTGTACTTTATTTAAAAAGTAATAATTATGGCCCTTCTAGTAAACTAGTATGCTTGTACATTAACATGCTATGCATTAATGATAATAAAGTAATTTCAAAGTCAAGATAATTACTTTCTTACCAGAAAATGACCTATATGCCAATATTTTATAACTTTTTACAATGGTTCAGCCATTGAAAGCAACATGTAAGATATTTTTAGAGTTTTAACAAGTCATTAGAAGTAAAGTAACAGTATGTTAATATTCTTTCTTTTAGTACATTTATTGGACCTTTATTGCTCTTCAGGCATTATGACCATATACTGTGTATGTAAATTTTATATATTTTTCTGCAACATTTGATCTTGATATAACACTTTCAATATATGACTTAAGGAAATTTTCTCTGAATTAAAAAATCAATGTTACTAAAATAGAGGTCTTTAACAAAGAGAGAGTATCTACGTACTGAATTTGAAAGATCAATATAAATGATGGAATTATTAGGATTAAAGGAAAGACAAAATTTATGGAAGGTCAAATGTGTGCTGAGAGGAGGGTAAATGATCAAACCAAATAGAGACACTTACAGGGATTCCCTGGCCCAAATGACATCATTTGGTCTCCAGTGCTACAATTCAAATGCATTTGGAAATTCTTCCCAAAGGATGTCTTTTTTATAATCAAAGAAATTTAGAAACCCTTCTTTTAATCAAAATGGCTATCCTCTTTGTCACAGTTTGGTTGTCAAGTTTGGTTGAAGATTGCCTGCTTTAGGTAAATATTTCGTGTCCCTGGACAGACCGCTTTAACCCAATCTTTTTCAGGTTGAGATCCTGGGATTGATGGTTTTAGCAAAGACACTCAAATCATTTTTATGCTCCCTGAAGTTTAAGAAGCACTGCTTTCCAGGACGGTTCATGCTGCATAGAGTAGGAGGGTTTGTCAGCTGATTGCAAATGATTCTGCAATTAAGCACCACCCTTGTGTATACATAAAATATTTTAAATCTGTAGAATAAAAGATTTATTCAACTTGATTAGGTATGATATGCATTTTTAATTGCAAAAGAGCAGCTGTAAAGCACCAGGTGTTTCTCTTACTCAAATTATTTTTTTGTTGTTGTTTGCTTGTTTGTTTTGAGGACAAGCAAATAAACTCTTGCAGGCATAAATTCTTTCCTTGTTTTTTGAATTCTTCTTTGTTTAGGATTCATTCCCTGGCAAAGCAATGAGGCAGACCCCTAATATGCCTTAGAAGCTTTTTCCTTACTGCAAAAGGTTAAATGCCAAGTTTGCAATTTGGGTTTAATGAACACCCAAAAGATCAAGAAACCTCTGGACACCTCATCTCAGTACAAATGGGAAGCTCTAACAGTCTCACTCCCTCTTAGAAAAAGGATCTGCCTTATTTTGTTACCCCCTCCTCCTCCCCAATTTGCCTTCATCGCTTTAATTTCTGCATTATAATAAAAAAAGGTGCTCATTATGCTTTCACTTGCCCTTTGAGATGAAAGATCTACAGAATTATAAAGTTGACCCAAAGCAAACACCAAAAGAGCTTAGAATTCTCACATTGGGGTTGACACTTGTGATTAGCTAAATTGCAGTAACTACACATGCTTCCATTCGGAACAGGATGCATTCACACAGCAGTTTCTTCTCTAGTGCCTAGCAACATTATCATTGAGCACCTGGAATAGTTTAGGCATTAAGTGTAATTGGTTTTGCTTTACATAAATCTGTAGCTTTGTAAATAAGCGGAGCATTTCAGCTTCTATATAACACCAATTAACTTAAAGGGATGCGTTGTTTGCAGAAGCCTGCTGGGCTCCGTACTGTACTTCTCTCGTAATATACTCACTGGCAGCAAAGTTCTGTGTCCCTGCAGTGTTCCATTTACTCCAGCCACTTGGTGCCAAGGGTCTATACCAGCCACTCATTTGCTCCAGTTTTCAGTGGTGGTGAAAGGTTGGAAAAATGCAGTCTTCTCTAAGAAGCTCCTTCTGTGCTCTATTTCTGTCCATGAGTGAGACTTGAAAGGCAAGGTATTTGAAAATGTTTTCTGCGACCCGCAGAGCACAGGTCTGACCCCATGTGATCCTGTCCACAACTGACAGTGACATCTCTTTCCTTCTCCTTTTTTTCTTGTAATACTTCAATTCAGTGCAGCCAAAAATTACTGTATTGAATCTGTGTATAAAACAACAAAAAACATATTCTTATTACATGAATTTATCAGTGAAAATGTTTCCATCAGTGTGACTTTTTCTTAATAGCACAAAATAACACAGATCTGTTCCTGGAAGGTGGAAGATTTTTTTTTCAAGCTCTTTGGATATTTCCCCCTTTTTATCTCTGTACTCGGCTTAATCCCTTATCTCTCATATCCCCTTCAGGTAATCTTGATTTATAGCATTCATTCCACCCTGGCCAACCTCTAATTCTCTTAGTTTCTGAGTGTTTTATCATCTATCAGAGTAACAATAGCGCCAAACAGTTCATGATTCCAATGTTTCCTATTAATAATATGTGATTTACAAATTGAAGGAGGGAGAATAACTTCTTCTGAAAACTGGCAGAATTCCTTGTTCTGTGAGAAGAGAGCTTCTGCACTGGTCCCCTGGATCAGTCCAGCAATGGTCATATACAATCTTTACTGCAAGAGAAGCCTATGTACAATTACTGGTCACAGGTTTATGAATAAAAGCTTCAAATAAAATCAGCTACCAAGTGATGACAGCACACAGGTGCTGCTAAATTCAGGTCTGCTTGTAGAGAGCAAGGAAATTAAAGGAATCACTAATAACAGCAGCTCATATCTATGTCACCCTTTACAGTTTACAAGTTGCTGTCACACACATATTATCACGTTTGATTAGCACCAGCACTCTGGGAGGCAGGCACATTTTAGCATGCCCATTTTGTAAATGAGAAATTGCAATTCTGAGGCAGTAAGTGATTTATCAGGAGTTCCAGACAAAACAGGTGACCAACATGGGACCTGAACCTTGATCTGTCTGCCTCTAAAGGACCAGCTCCTTCTACAAACAACACTCATAATGTCACCAATACAGGATATCCCCAACCACTTAGGCGGAACTCTCTCTACATCATCCATCCAAAAGGGAATGAGAATGAGAGGAAAGATCACATCAAGGTTAGAGACACTAATAAAATGGTAAATAAAGCAGGGAGGGGATAAGGGAAGAATAGAGGAACATTGGATTGTGTAGAGGGAAATGAGGGGAGGGAAGGGGGCAGGGGGAAGGAAAGATGGTGAAATGAGACAAGCATCATCACCCTATGTACATGTATGATTACACAAGCAGCATGACTCTACATTGTGTACAACCAGAGAAATGAAAATTGTACACCAGTTGTGTACAATGAATCGAAATGCATTCTGCTGTCATGTATAACTAAATAGAACAAACAATTAAAAATGGTAAATAAAAACAAGCATCTGTCCAATGTCTCTTCTCTGCCACTCAGCTTGCCCTTTGGAGCAGGGCACTGTTCTGTGGATCACAGGCTATCAGGTGTACCCCACTGAAAACCCACTCAGACTGACCACTTTGGGAGAGGAGACCCAACACAAAAGTGTTCTCTCAGCTCTCCTTTCATCAAAATGATCTGAACATCCTACATTTGGTTTCAAATTGCCTTGATAAAGAGCAATTTGAAAAATGTATTTATCCCAAAGTATATTTAGTAATTGTGAAAATTCCCATACTACTTACTAAGTCTGACATACTGTTCTACTTCTTGGGTACTTGAGCTCATTTAGCCATCACAATCACCCTGGGAGTTAAGTGCAATGGCTAGCTCCATCTTATAGATAAGAAACCGAAGCACAGAGATGTTAACAGCATTCCACAGGTGATGCAGGCAGTATGGACACAGCCAGAGGACAAGAGCTCTGGCAGCAAAATCTGGGAGCTAGCTCCCTCCACCTACCTGCCACTCAGCATGACTTTTGACTACCACAGTTTTTTAGATATTTTATGCTCAGGGGTATTTTAAGGGAGACACCTTAGCCCCATGGATCTCAGGTTTTATCACCTCAGTGCATAAGAATATGATTTATTCCATCAACAACTACTAGATCAAAATGATGATGGTTCTCAACACTCCCTGGGTGTGCCCCTTCCTCCCCTTTCATAAAGAATGAGTTTTCTCTTACACCAAAAGACACAGTTCCAACAGCAGTGAGCATGTACATTTACTTAAAAATTGTTAGATGGGTATTTTTCCACTGTCCCACAAATCTCAATGCAAACCATCTGTTTCTTGGATAAAACAATCATCTTTACATCAAGATGGAAAGTAGAGGTCAACTGGGCTGTTTCCTTAGCACCTACATAGGCACTCCCCAGGATCCTTCCAGCCCTGTTCTCCACTGAGTATAAAATGATCTAGGATAATCAAGGATCCAGAGGACAAGACTCCCCCAGTCCCTCTCTCTGGCTGTGTGTCCCACTAAGGTCAAATACAGTGAAATAGATGCTGATCAATACCCAGGATCATTTCCCCAGATGATGTCCTGTCATTAGCCCACTCAGAGACCTTACTAACTATTAAATAATAACAGCACCCAAACTCTAATCTATCATCCATCATAGACAGGTTTGAATCCATTTACTGGCTAGGAGTCAGGTTGTTCTGAAGATGCTAACCCACAAGTGACCAAATTGCATGTAAATAGAGTAATGAGTCAATAGCCTATGACAAGTGTCTATTACCATGGTAGCAACAAGTCAGGGACACATTTCATGACATTTGTGCAAAAAGCAAGGCAACAATTTTATTATTCAGGAAAAAAAGAAGGAGAAGAAGAAAATACATGGGAGGCAGAAATTTGGCAAAAATCAGGGGGAGGGTGTCATATCATCTAAGATACCACCAAGAAAACATATGTGTCAACATGAACAGTTTTCATTTTCCCCAAGCAATCTATTGAAGTAAAATGAGAAAGCAAGTGGAGAGGGTATGCTGAATTTTAAAATAAGGGAACAAGTTTTCTATCAGAAATGCCAGAGGGGAAAGTGCATGCATCAAACGTGAGTGCAGTCAGTGGCCATCTGGAAACACAGATTTCAAATGTAGCGCAGTGCCTTGCACATAGTAGGTGCCTTGATTCGCATGAATTGATTATGACCCCCTTATGCATAGCAGACTGCTCTTTTCTCTTTCCCAAGCCCCTCTTACACAAGTTAGTCCACTCTGACCCATTTCCACGTGTGTCCAGAGACGCAGACTTTTCTTCCTCTTGCTTCTTGTGCAGTTCTGCCTTATTCTGTTGCAGCCAACCGTGGCTGAAAGACAGGAACAAACAAGATGGACAAGTGTGGCAGTGAATGAACCAGTTTACTGCAATTAGAAGTTCACGGAGAATAAATTATCCTCTAGTTCAAGCTGTCCAGCAGTAATTCTCATTAATAACAACACTTCAACAACAGTCTGCTTCCCACCACGACAGTGAGTGCGAGAAACTTTATCACTACTCTTGAAGCAGGAGTCGCTTCCCAGAAGGCTAGCGCAGATTGCCATATGCAACACCCTGGAGAAGGTTTCAATTACAAAGGAGCTCGAATGTCGGACTGGCCATGAACTTCACTGGCTAGTTCACAAGTTTTCTCTTATAACTCACGCTAAATAGTGAGTGAGTAAGTAACATTTGTAAGTCTACCTAGCAGGAGATTTTCCCAAAGTTTTTTTTCTTGCCTCGTTAGGGACACCTCTTTCACTAGTATTCTTCATTTCCTATATGTGACCTCGAGATTATAGAGAATAGGGGCTGTTTGAAGGCAGAGATCTTTGTAGCAATATGTTGAGAGTCTACCCTGGAAAATTCTCCATGTGGGACTCTTCATGTTGTTTCTCTACAGGGGCAGCTTCAGGTTTCTTCAGAGCTTGGTAGCTGGCATTCTTGGGCAAATGATGCAAGAAAGAAAAAAAGCCAGGTAGAAAACTTATTGCCTTCTATGCCTCATTCAGGGCTACACAGCAAGACAAACCTGCTGTGCTCATGAAGCCAATCAGAAAGCTCTGACTAGATTTAAAGGGAGAGGAATAGACACCATCTCTTGCTGAGTAGCAAGATTCTAGAATCTCATCTGCAACAGAAATGCTGTGGCATTTTAAATTTAAAGATGGATAAAGATCTGCTAGACAAATAAAGGGCAGGAACAGAGGCATTCCAGGTAACCTTAATAAGTAACATAAGCAAAAAAATCAAAGTGAGAAATAAAGAGCGCAGTTTATTCTGGGAATGGCGGGTCATTTGGTATGACTGAACCACAAGACTTAAGGACAGAGAAGTATGACAAATTTGTGCTTTCAAAAAGATTACCTGGTCGAAAATGTAAAGGACAAACTGGCAGGGACTAAATAAACCTTAAAGAGCCTAGAAGGGTGACATATGCAATATCAGTTAGCAGTAAAGAGGTACGGGGTTGGATTGATAGAACATAGAACAGAGATGAGAAGGAAAAAATAAGAGATTCAAAGACAGAAATCAGAATAAACCATATTTTGGATTTCCATTGAGTATTTAATTATCTCATGTCAATTTCTCATGTCATTTTCACAATAAGGAAACCGGAACACAAAGATGCCAAGCTGCTTACCCAGGTATCACCAACATCCATTGAGCCCAGCACTGAAGGTCACAAATCTAATCACAAACCTGTCCTGTCTGGATGTGCTGGTGACAAGGGAAAAGGAGTCCAGGAACATTACCAGGTTTCAAACTGAAGGACTAAGAGACTGTTCATGCCACTTAACTAGGTAAATAAATTCAGAAAGTAAATAAATTCAGAAGTGAAAAAAGTGTGTTTGTACATAATGAGTTTGAGGTATCTATTAGAAATACAGTGATTTACTCTACCCTGTTAGTTATCTCTGCAAAGCTCAACGTTCATGCAGACATGGATTGCAGTCATCAAATAGTTATACTTAAAAAGAATCTTAGGGGACATCTAGCCAAATTTTTATTTTTATAAATGAGGAAGTCTAAGTCCAGATAGGCAATGTGACTTATCCATAAGTAAACAACTGTGTAGTTGGTAAAGCCTCAGCTTTATTCAGTCCAGCTTAGTAAAATGTGTACTTTCCAAAAAAATTGTTAAGGAAGAAGAAAAAAGTATCAATAGTCAAATACTGGCTTCAACAAATTTAATTTGGTTTGATTTTTGTATGACCTCTCAAGAAGTTTCATTATGTGCATTGTAAATTGCTAAAAAGAAGAGGACTTGACGTTCAGAGTCTTCTAAATTCACAGCACCACTTCTCAACACTGGTGTGCACTAGACCCTTGGGAAGTGCTGGGAAAGTGCATAGGCTTGAGAGTCAGACAAAACAGGATTTGAGCTAAGTATTTACCAGGGAGTAGCTGGAAAGCCTTTGACATGCTATTAAATCTCTAAAATTTAATTTCCACATCTGCAAAATAGGAATAAGAATATATTCTTTCCAGTGCTTTGTGCATCAACACATATACTAACATATGTGGCACAGCCTCTCAGACAGGGAAAAGGTCAACATAATGTGTCACCACCTATTTTTCCTTCCTCCTCAATCAGCAAATATTTATTGGATATCATCTATATTCTCAAATTTTTAGTGGGTGAATATTAATATATCTCATTATTATTTCAGAAAAACTAAAATCATTTATCTTTCCCATTTATTTTATGCCAAACAAAATTTTTATCCACTCAGAATCACCTTAATATCGGACCCTAAATGCATCCAATTTTCAGACCAAAAGAGATAAAGAAGCAGAATTCTCATTTATCAGAACAAAAAGTTCTTGATTCTTCATAAGAAGTCTTCACTCCATGGAATTTGGAATTTCTCCATATATGCAATTAGCAGATCTCCTCTTCCTTCCTGTTCATAATCAAATTATAGACAGAGTTTGAGCATCACACAGACAATTACCATATAAAAAGCAAAGAAACAAATAAGGTCTGGATTGCACATGAAATCTTACCTAGGGGTGTTCTTTGAAACAGTGCAAGTCTTCGTAGAATTCATTTATTTCCTCTTTAAGGAACAGAAGTTGTTACACTCATCTGTCCTCCTGCCTTAGCATCTTAATAAAGAGTAAAATGAAGTCTGGTGATACGCCATGTTTGCTAATGTTTATGCTCTAGAATCTTGTTTGGAAGGCAGAGAACAAGTCAATAAACATTGTACAGGCCACCTGCTGTGAGCCCAGCCTTGGAAATATGTAGGATGCCAAATTCACTCTAAAGGCATGTAAAATCTCTTGGCAGATAGGATATAGAACAAAGTGAACATAATATGCATAATCAATGTTAAAATATATGTAAAATAAAGATATTAGACATTAAGTTTCATCTAACAGACATACACATCACCTCCTATGTTGTAGATTAAACCTCTAGATCTAACACTTCACAGAAAATACAGGGGATGTAGGAACATGTTAAGTGACACCTCAGGAATGCAATCAGCAAAATCCAGACACAAGGAGACTCACAGGATAAAAAGTTCAATTTCTGTCAGAAAGAAAAAAAAAGAGAGGGACCATATTCAGACTACAAGAAAGTTAACAATCTTGTTAATCCATTCTAATATTGGGACTTATTTAAATCTTGATTTTGTAAACAAATGTCTAACATGGGGTAAATTTGAACACTGATAATAATTGAAAATATTAGGAATTATTGTTAATTTTTAGATGTGATAAAAATGTAGTAATTATAGTTTTAAGAATCCTTATCTTTTAGATAGTCACATGGAAATACTGGTGGATAAAAATGCCATGATACCTAAGATATGCTTCAAAATAGTTTGGTATGTGAGGGAATGAATGATGGTTTAGATAAATAAAAATTGGCTATGAGATGATAAATGTCAAAGTTGGGATTTAAGTACACAGAATTTCATCATGTCATCCACACTACTTTTGTGTGTGTTTGATAACACACACAAATTTCATAATAAAAATTGTTAATGTGTTACAAATGCTATCAGTTCATCTATGATATATGCAATTAGTTGCTTAACAGATGCTTCTTGATAGTCCAGTTTTCTGATTTAATGTTTGGAAGATCCAATGTCAAAACTTAGACAAGAGAAATACCATATAAAAAACACTGAATATAGGTACTTGCCCCAGTTTAAGAAGTTCCTGATTTCAAAACAGTTAAACAATCTGCCCTAAATCTAAGATTAAGCAACAATGTTTTCTAACTCCCATCCTTCTTATTGACTGTGCTGCTCACTGTAATGAACCCAAATCAATAAAGATCAAGTATTGAATACATTTGATAAAATTTTGTCTTGATTCTAAGGACATATAATAACTTTCTGTCTTTGGAATCTGATGAAAGAAAGCTGTGTCTCTTAGACTCCTAGTATCTTCCTTGGATTTTATTCTTTCTCCTTAAAAAAAAAAATAGCTTCTATATACAGCTGAAATGGATAGAATGAGGTTTAAGCAACTAGAAATAAATATTCTCAACACACACACACACACACACACACACACACGCCAATCATAAGTACAGTTACTTCTGTGCATATCTAGTTAACCAGGTTAAAGACATGTTAGCTAGAAATGTAATAGAGAAAATAAAAAGAAGAAAAGGGAAGGAAGGATGAAAGGAAAGAAGGTAAGCGGGTGGTAGGGAAGGAGAAAAACTGACCCTTCTCAGCAGAATTCAGAACATTTCAGTTTATGGGGTTTGGTGCAGCTGTTCTCATAAACCCATGAAGAATGGAGCCAATTCTCCATTAAAGATTTACCAGCCATTCCTAATCTTCATTGTGCAAAGTGTGCATTGGAGATTTCTCTGTATTATTGGTGAGGAGTACTCTTTCTTTCAAAGTCATTTATAGCCACTGAGGAATCTAAACTGTAAGAAATGGATTGTTAGTTATATAACCAAAAATCTACATATGATTACTGGCTTTGTTATCTCACAAGTTGTCCCAAAGCACTAGAACAGGACCTTGAATTTGGGCAAAAAAAAAAAAAAACTATTTTGAGAAAGTACCTGAAAAGTTAGATAAGTGATATATTAGAAGGAAATCCACTCCCTAACACTTGGACACAATAAAGAATGTTTACTTGGGAATTATAATCTTTTGGTCTTAACCCATTTTGTAAACCTATCCAGGAGGAGAGGTTTACAAAGATGCAGGTAATCCTAAAACAATATTTTCACTCTTCTGACATAACTAACAAAATTTAGAAAACACCAGTAATACTCAGAAATGTCAAAATAGCCTATCTCACCAGGCACAGGGGTACACGCCTATAATCCCAGTGATTTGGGAGGCTGAGGCAGGAGTATCTAGAGTTCAAAGTCAGCCTCAACAAAAGTGAGGTGCTAAACGACTGAGGCCCTGTCTATAAATAAAATACAAAATAGGACTGGGTGTGTGGCTCAGTGGCCAAGTGCTCTGAGTTCAAGCCCCAAAAAACATTTTGCCTCAAATAGTTAAACTATGAATGTGAATATTCATATTCACATTAACTACATGCACTGACTGCTTAATTTGTCAAGTACAGTACCTAGTAACACAAAAGGATGAGGATAGAGCACCTAATCTTGAGAGGAATCCAGAAGCAGTTCTCACCTAACACCTCAAAGAGGAGTATCACATAACCAAACAAGGTGGGATATTTGGTAACATCTTTGAGTGACATGCTGCCATAGGGTGTCCTTAGAGACCTGAAATAATTCTTGCAATGTCTTTCATAAGGGATCTCATCCTCTTCTCTGCACTCCCACCCAGGAATAGTTTGAAGGAGAGTGGAAAAGAGAAACGAATACTTGCATAAGTTGGAGATTCCAAAAAAGAGAAAACATACACTCATCTTCTGGAATTCTGGGAAGCAGCATCTGATTCATTCAATTAGCCAATCAATAATTATTCCTAGAAACCCTGCTTGTGCCAGTTTTTCTTCCTTACCACAAAAGCAAGGCAGCAGTAGAGCCAAATGTCTTC
The DNA here is from genome assembly GCA_020662805.1 of Glaucomys volans. Lineage (NCBI taxonomy): Eukaryota > Metazoa > Chordata > Mammalia > Rodentia > Sciuridae > Glaucomys > Glaucomys volans. The sequence continues at coordinate 652,934 of JAJEJO010004518.1, read as the reverse complement.
AAGAGATGTCATGGAGTAGAGGGCCCAAGACTTCTCTGAGTCTCCAGCACCTCCAAAAGGTGTGGGAAACACACCCTCCACGGTCTCCCACATGTTCATGCCACAGAAGCTATCTTTGAAAGAAGGGAAAGTGAGATTGAGGGCAAAGGAAAAGAACAGGTGTCCCTGGATGGGCCTTGTGATCACAGTGGAGGACAGGGTAGTGGGAAGCAGCATGAGGACCAAAGGGAGAACTGTAAGCTCAGGGGAGACCAGGGAGGGCAGATGAAGACCAAGGACAGATTCTGTCTCTTCTCTTCATTACCGCAGTAAAATGTGAAAACCTCACTCACAGCTTAGATTAACTCCAGGACAAAGGAGAAAAATCATTACTTGATGGAACTTAGAACAGAAAGACAGAAAACTCAGAATTGACTTAGACTGTGTTGTTTATAGCCGTGGAATAATGGTATCTCCAAATATACTATGTAAAATAAACTATGTGAAATAAAATAAACTATGTAAAATAAACTATGCAAAATAAAATAAACTATGTAAAATAAAACTATATTTCGTACATAACCAAGATACTGGAAAATATCACAGCCTGTAGCCAAGCCGTGTGTTTTACAAGAAACTGAATGTACTTGAATATTGCAGCCTTCAGAACCACCACCCCAGGAAGCTGTGTTTATGAGGTTACCATTGTTCAACATTTATTGTCTTCAGCATCATTTTATAAACCATGTAAGAAAATCAATTCCATTAATTTATGTTGAGTCGCATTTTTTTATTACTAATTGTGAAAAGAAGGAAGGAGGGAAAGAGGAAAGGAGAAGGGAAGAAAAGTTGGAAGGGAAGAAGGGAGGGAAGAAGGGAGGGAAAACAGTAGGGGCTGCATGACCCAGTCTAGTGCCTTTGAGAAGCTGCTTTCTATTGATTACCTCATACTTCCTGTAACTGAAGTCATGTCTTACAAAGGTCTCTGTTTAGATGCAGGCTTTGTGAAAGAGGGAAGAAGGAAGGGAGGGAGTGAACTGAAGGATTCACTTAAATCATGGCTTTATCTGCCAAACTTGGCACTTGCTGACTTCTGGCAATTTCTGAAATCCAACAGACAAATGTTCGTTAGCTCTGAATCTATTAAAAGAGTAAAGGCAATCCCAAAAATGTTTTAAGTAATGGCTACTGTATTATAATACCTGTATTGTCAAGGTGACTATTTTGAAGGAAAACAGTCATTTAGATGTATTGGTACTTTTGTGGGAAACAATAAACAACTCAAAAGACAGCCACATTACTTTGCAGTGGTGTGTATTTAGGCAATGACAAATATTTCATCTCTAACTGAGCTGTCGTTTCCCTTGGAGTCCCATGCTGTCACTACCTCTGTCTTCACCGCGCCTTATATTTCTCCACTCTTTGGAAAGAACCTTTTCCAAGGGGCCACAGCATTGGCCTGTCATGCAAGAAAAAAGGAGAGCTTAAGAGAGCCTGGGTCATGCAGCCCCCACTGTGTCTCCAGCAGGTATCTTTGCATTTTTACAAGCATTACTCTTAATCTCATTTTTCATTCCCATCTTACAACTTTATGCCTTACTATTGATCTTAGTTCTGCTGCTTAGAGACACCAATGAGAAATGCTGAGAACACTCAATAAATAAAAAATATCCATCCACCCTGTACGTGATTCCTCTTTAGAAAATTGTGCAAGTAAAATAGTATTTCTGTTCCCTGTTAGTTCTTGAGACCAAAATCTATGCCCTGCATGTGGAATTAACTCCAGAGGATGGGTGGAGGGTATTCTAAATTTTAAATTTCAATCCTGATTCTGAGGCCCATTATTGGCTCAGAGAAGTTGCTTTCTGTAATTATTGTTTTATACATACTGCCATTGAAGTCACATCTGCAAAAATCTCAGTTTAGATTGTGGCATTTGTGATTTTTCCTGAATGAGAAATGCCTTTGTTTGCATCTCTTCTGTTTTTGAAAAGTTATTTTAATGAAAAGAACCTCTCTACAGCACTCATTTTGCTGGCTTGAACTTAGCCAGGGGTTTTGATATATTGGTAAATATTTTATTCAAATGATCCTTTGTTTAAAAAATACACAAAGACAACTTGGGAGATGAGTTTTTATTAAACAAGTGAAACCAATTCAGGGATCAAAATTCTGCCCTTCATCTCAACTATGGAAAATTGAGGTAGGTACTACTAAGCAGAATGGAAAGAATTCTGACCCAGTCATTGTGGGGCTGTGGGTTCTAGTATTTGCTTCCTGGGCTATGTGGATTTAATTTGAATTCTCCAATTCTTCCCTCATTCTACTATCTATGAAAATGAAGGAGCTGATACTTGATCTGTACTAAAACCAGTATTTTCTGAGTTTCATGAATGAGGTGTAAGATATACTTTCATAAGCATTTGGTTCCATTTTATGGCAACTTTAGCTGTCTTTCTTCCCTCATTTCCAAGTTGCTTAAGAGCAGTAAAAATATTCTGTCCATTGCTAGTAGAATACTGAGTAGATACTGAGAGGTTGTACTGGGTAACCGTCTCAGAGCCTTTCAAATTCAGAGTGATTTAAAAAACGGAATAAAGCAAACAAACAAAAAAACCTCAACTGGGGTTGTGGCTCAGTGGTAGAGTGCTTGCCTAGCATGTATGAGGCACTGGGTTCGATCCTCAGCACCACAAATAAGTAAATAAAGTTTCATCAACAACTAATAAAAAAAAAAAAAACCCTAACTAGATGTAAAGAAAAAGGGAATTTATTGGTTCATATGATTGAAAAGTTCTATTATGGGCTAAATTTTATCTCCTCCCATATGTATAATATTCCTCCCTCTTCAGTTTTACTTTACATGGTTATCCATTTATCCAGTTATCCATGGTCAACCATAGTCCACAATATTGAATGGAAAATCACAGAAATAAGCAATTCATAAGTTTTAAATCAGGTGCTGTTATGAGTAGTGTGATGAAATCTTGGGTCATCCCACTCCGTCATGACCAGGACAGGATTCAACCCTTTGTCCAGCATATCGTCACTGTATAGACTACCTTTCTGCCAGTCACTAGCCATATAGATCAACTGTTGTAAGGTCTCTATAACTATCTTTAAATGCCCTAATTTTACTTAAAAATGGCTCAAAGCACAAAAGGAGTGAAGCTGGCAATTATGATATGTGAAAAGAAATCATAGAGTTCTTTCTTTAGGTGAAAAGGTGATGTTCTCAACTTAAGGAAAGAAAAGAAGTCAGTGATGTTCTCAACTTAAGGAAAGAAAAGAAGTCATCTGCTAAGGTTACTAACATAGTCTTCTATCTGTGAAATGGTGAAGAAGGGAAAAAAATCCATGCTAGTTTTGTTGTCCCATCTCAACTGCAAAGCATAGGGCATAATAAGTGCTTAATTAAGATTTTTAAAAGCATTAAATTATAGAATTGAGTGCTATCCATGGCTTCTGGGGCTTTGGAACCCTAGGGATAAGGGAAAACGATTCTACGTTGAATCCTGAATCCTCAGTACCTCACAATGTGACTGAATTGGAGTTAGGGCATTTAAAAAGACAAAGTTCAGGGAGGTCATATGGATGAGTCCTAATCCAATCTGGCTGATATCCCTAAAGAAGAACAAATTTGGGCACATAAAGAGACATCAGGGGCATGCATGCACAGAGGAAGGAGGGAGCAAGAAGGTGGCTACCTGCAAGCCAAGAAAAGAGGGCTTAGAGGAAACCAATCCTTGCCAGCACCTAGGTCTTGCACTTTCCCAAAACTGTGAAAATATTAATTTCCACTGTTTAAGCCACCTAGTCTGTGGCATTTTGTTACAGTGACCCTAACAAACTCTTACAAGTTCTTTGCAGAGTTGGCTACATAATTTGCAGAGTGTAGTAAAAAATTAAAACATGACTACCCTACTTCCAAAAGCAGAGAGAAAGTGCCATTAATGGTTCTAAAACATAAGTTTCTTTTTCCTGCTACTAGGGTCTCCTTCTGATTCAGAATGGTGGTTTTGCTGAGGATTTTTTGTTACCATTTTGTTTTTTGTTTTGTTTTTGTGTCTGTTTCTGCTATTTAAGTGAGTCTAAGTAAAGAAAAATTAAAATTTTAAATTACCAGCATGAATTTTACCATTCATCTCTGTATCATGTACTGCCAGTTTTTAAATGCAAAAATAAGAGCCCTTAACTCACATACAAAAGATAATTCATATTTCGTAATTTATACCTACAGTGTACTTGTGCATTATTCTTCCCAGAGCAGTGGAAACCCAGCAAAAACTAACTCAACTGTTTTTATTTCACTTCTTGTTTTTCCACATTTTTTATTGGTGTGTTTATTTCACTTCTTGATGTGTACACATCCTACCAATGCTCTGTCCTACGTTTGTTGATGAGTAAGAAAAGATTAAAAGGAACCACAACTGGGGTTATCCTTTCTTTCTCCTTCCTTCCATATCATCATATTTAGTGAAAATGGTTGGCAAATATGGGAAGTAACAAAAGAAAAGATCTGAACAGGTTCTTTAGTCATTTGTGTTTCTTAGAACATCATTACTTTCTGCGTTAGAAGTAAATTCTAATTCAAAAGGAAAACTGGCTCTCCGATCTCAGCAACCTGTTTACTCATTTGCAGCCATAACAAGCTTACCTTGTACTCTCTTCACGTCTCACTAAATCTGGACACGTTGTGGGGCTCACTGGAGTTCTGTGTTTATGGTTCATCATGAATGCTATTTACAAATGGTAGACAAGGAATGCCAAGCATGCAGATTACACACTCTCCTCTGTTCATACACATGCTCCATTTTCCTCTTGGATTTCACTTCCAATTTGCAACAGCAGAACATTAAACCAAGCACGGGGCCCTTCTGCTCATGGGGCCTTGTACTACACAGTAGGTATGTTCCTGAAGTCAGTCCTGGTCCCTCGATATTGTGCTGTAGAAAGCTTATGAAAACATTAGAATCCAATGCCTCTTTTCCTGTTCTCTACATCTACTCTCCTCCATGTTGACTTTACTTTCAATCAGACTCATTTCATCATCTACAGACTGGCTGCATAAAATAAGCTAGGTACAACTTCTTTTCTCAGAACTTCCAGTAATTGTCTCAGTTCATCTCTGAGTCGTGTGCATGTCTCTGAAACAATCACTGTGGTCAAAGCAATATAATTCCCTAGTCACCCAGGACTCCATCCTACTGCCCATCCCTGAAGCTGGAGATAGAAAAAAACTGGACCAAAGCATGTGAGTATAAGGTTGGGAATAGAAAAGTCTAGTAGAGGAAAACTGGACTATAGTTGCCACAAGTAGGGTAAATGGATGCCAAGGAACAAAAATAAATTTTGAAGACCACTACAGAAGACCTCTTCTGGAATGTAACGGTAGGAGACTAAGTACAACTAAGCAATAGTACTTAATTTTGAAGCTGGAAAAGTCATAGAACTTACATTGACTACTTCTCCTTTCCAAGGTAGGTCCACCAGGTGATGTTGTGTAGCACACCTTGGGCTTTTAGGGTAGGTTTAAAAGTTCTGCTCCAAGATAATCTACTTGTATGCTTCTTGTAGCATTTTCCTGCATTCTAGTCATTTACCGTCAAATTATCCTGTCCCACCCTCCAAATCTCTTCTATTTTTATTTTTTATATAAGAATAGCTTCCAAACTTTGCACTGTTAGTGGTTTCTTTCTGTTCTATTCAGACATCCCATGAGATTTTCCCTCTGACCGTGTGATTTTCAGGATATAATCTCGGGGTCAGGAATAATGGTCAGAAGGAGGTTGAACTGGGAGCATTACAGTTATGAGACCTGAAAATGGTGGTGGGGGTCACATTTACATTATATGACATGTTGGTCCAGTTCTTCCTTGGACCTACTGTTATGAGATTTTGCCCTATTCAGCTTTCACTCAGGGTGCACAATTCCTCACAATTTCTCACGGGGAAGCCCTCCCCACTCCAGGTAGAGCACACCATTGTTGAATTAGTTCCCCATCCCGCCCCCCCCCCCACACACACACACATTTTCTAAAAGGCCACTCCAAAAAGCACAGCTGCAGCATATACCATAATGAGACCCCAAACTGTATGGGTTTTGCTTCTCAGGACTCCCAAGTACTACCATCACCAGATATCCTTGAAAGAGGTTGCTCACTATATTGACTGTTTTAGGCATTGTTACTCCACTAGAGCATTTTGGGTTTTTTATATTCTGAAGCCCTCAGTTTGCTAATGCCACACTTTCATTCCCTGCCAAAGAGTTGCCTCATTTTGTGCTCCACTCTGCTACCCAGATACCAAAGCAGAGTAGCCAAGAACTCTCAGGTCTTGTGGAGGTATTAGTGTAAACAAGAAAATAGAAAAAAAATGTACACCACTGTGTATTCAACATTCTCCCAACCACCCAGAATATGTGCTGATGTGTAGCATTCTCTTCTCTAAGAATTTCTTCCCTGGACAAAGAATACATAGAGTTTGCAGGGCTCTTGTGCAAATAGTCTCCTGGCAGGTGACCTCACTGGTTTGGTTTTGTCAAAAGGAGAAATGCATGCAGTTGTTTGAAGCGACAGCAGCCTACTCTCAAGCTTGGAACTCAGGCAGTAAATTAAGTCTAATGATAAATTTGTCCAGGATTAAGATCTGAGTTTTCAGATCTTGTTCAGGATTGAGGAATTTCCAGCTTACAGATCATAGAAATGTCACTCTGCTTCTCACAGAAACTTCTATCATAGAATGTTGTTTTGGATCGAACTCAGTCCTCTTGAACATCATGGAGTTGAGTTTTAAGAAACATCTTTGAATGGGACCTTAAATGTCATCTAGTTCAATCTCTTCTCTTTGGCATAAGGAGAACTCCTTTTCTTTTCTTTTCTTCTCTTTTCTTTTCCTTTCTTTTCTTTCTTTCTTTCTTTCTTTCTTCTACTTCAAAGCTGGAACTAGAATCCAAATAATTCTTTTCTCTCCTTATGGAAAAATTCAAAGAACAAAAGAGAGCATAAATATCACTGCCACTCTTATAGGCTTGACATCTGCCACATTTTTCCTGGATTATTAAAAATTTACCCTCATACAATCCAGACCACTTTTGATTCTGTACTCTCATGAAAGAGATTAGAGAGAAACTGTCAAAATCCAGTGAACTCTGAATGGCATCTATTCCCTGGGTCTACACAACAAAGCCAGGGTCCTACCAATGCACATCTTATTTTCTATGGCAGGTATGACTTTCTCACTGCCACACTATTTCACCCACAAACTAGGATATAACTCTAGAAAGCTAATGAACCCACATCTCGTTAAATTTCATAGCTCTCTCTGATGTTGGCCTCATCTCCAATGTAGTTCTCTAGAGGTATAGAAGGACTTTTACAGAACAGAAAACAATAAAGGTTTAGGTCACTTTAATAATGGAGAAACTGAAGAAAAGTTAAGTGAGAGTCACACAAAGACACTCCAGGGACATGACTGGGATGCATGTGATCTTGTCCCCAGGCTACCAGCCAGACCTATATATTATTCAAAGAATAATTTTGCTAGCCCTATGCTCTCTATTATTGTTAGGTAGATATTCGATACCCCTTGAGAGATGTGTGTGTGTGTATGTTTGGCACATGGCATTTAGCCCAAAGAAATATTTGGCTTATTATTTATAACAAATAATAATGCTTTCCTGAAAACTAACTTATTAATGTCCTTAAATTCTAACTCCTTTTTCATTTGTGTGACTAAATGAGGACCTTTGAGACCAGTCCCATAGGTCACCACCATGAGTGATTTAGTTATCAGTCTTTCTACTTAAACTGCCTACCTGGATCTCAATTAGTGCTAATTATTATAGGGACTCCATTGCCCAAGTGAGAAAATGTCTCCCCTGATAAAGTCTATGCTACACAAAAAGAAATTTAAATTGTCTGCTTCTGACTCATGCATCCAATTTTAAGTGAACCTAACGTCTGAACTATGAGGGAGATAAGTGGTATGACTCAACATGGTAGGAGGGTATCCCATGGAACCAGGTCATGAAGACCCAAAGAGAGTTTTGGCAGACGTGTCCTCTACACAAACCAACATTAGGAGCGTTAAGCCCACACTATTGTTAAAGAGCAGCACAGAAGGAAAGGAATGAATGCCCATCTCTCTTGGCCCCAGCTCTGGGACCTCTCCCAGAAGTTTGCAGCTTCCCTAGAACTGCCTTCAGTCTCTCCCTGGGATTCTGCTGTTTCAAACATCCTGACAACAAGGGGACATGGAGAAGCATTCTGGGTAGAGAAAGTCAAGCTTGCTACTAGAACTAGAAAACTAATTTCAGTGGTGTTGTTTTTATTCCCAGAAGGCAATATTATTTCCTTTGGCAGTTACTGCTCTAAAGCAGAGTTTCTCAACCTCCACCCTGTGGACATTCAGACTAGATAATTCTTTGTTATGGATGGATGCCCTGTGCATTACAGAATGTTCTGTGGCATTCCTGACCTCTGTCCAATAGACGCCATTAGCGCCACCTACTTGTGCCCACCAAAACTATCTCAAGACATTGCCAAATTCTCCTACAGAAAGATGGGGTCAAACTGCACTTGGGTGAATACCTCTAATCTGGGAGTCATAGAAAATGGATTCAGGAGAAAGCCCCAAGTAAATTCAGAATTTCTAATATTTCAGGGTCTCTGTACTATTCCAGAATTTGGTGCAGGGGGAGGGAATTCACTTGGGATCTGCCAATGCACTTCAATATGTATAGGCAAATGTTTACCTCAAAGATCTCCTGAAGCCCAAGAATGAGTGTTGTGGGGGCATTAATTACTTTATATCAGTGCTAAAAATTTTCGTGTAGGCTTTCCAAAGAACCAAAGCAAAAGCAAAATCTGAAAATATAGAAGTTCAAATGCAGACAAGTGTACAAGATAGAGATATCTTAAAATAACAAAGAGTATCTACAAAATGGCCAGGCACAATTCAAGGCCTCACAAGCTCTACATTTTTTTTTCTTCTATTCTGAGTGACTCTATCCCAGTGCCTTGTATTCTAGTATCACCTGTGTCACCATCTTTCCCAAGAAAGCTCTGAACTAAAAGTGAGAGTAGACATAGCTCACCTTTATCTAGCACTGATTAGGTAGGCACCATTCTGAGCACTGCTACTTATAATCATTCATTTAATTTTCACAACATCACTATGGAGTAAGTACTGTTATTATTTCCATTTTATAGATGAGGAAAACAGGCATTCAGAGATTAACTTTGCCCAAGCCACACAACTAATAAGTGGCAGAGCCAAGAGTCAAACTTAGAAAGTCCATGTTCTTGATCCCTCTAACTTTCCAACCATGTGGTGGTCCACAGGCCAAGTGGACAATGGGGAGTCATTAGCCAATGGTGAAAGAAAATGTTCATGTATTTCCCAAGATGTGTGAATACTACAGGCATTTCACTGACTTTGTTTCCTCCATGCCTCCCTCTAACCTCAATTTTCCTTCCCAAAAGAGGAAGGTAAAGCTTTGTTTCTTCATAGCATCCTGACTGATTTCGTCCTGTGACTTCAAATGACTCAGATATCATTCACCAATGTTTCTCAAAGTTTTGTCCAAGAATCATCTGAGTATGAATCACCAATAATAACTATAAAAATATAGATTCTTCACAATACAAAGAAATGATATATGTCTGAGGTGACAGTTACACCATTTCTCTGATCTAATCATTACACTTTGTATATATGTATTGAAATGGCACATAAATCTGTGCCATTGCTACATGTCCATTAAAAATAAAAATGTTTTTAAAAATATAGATTCTTGGTTCCCATATTTTGATTCACTGATTCAAAATATCTTGGAGTGAGACCCAAGATTCTATGCTTTAAACAAGCTTCTTGAATGATTCTAGAACACACAGAAGGTTGAGTTCAGTTTAGACTTCTGTGATTGGTAACTCAGCTGCTTAGAACTAATTAGGTTTGCAGATCCATTCTCAGACAGAAGGGCCAACTTCACTTGGCAGTTCCACTCCTACTTTTCTCCTTATTTGTTCAGTCATCTTCCAAACTATAAACAGCTAGACAACATGGGGACATAGGGAGACAGTCTGGACAAATAAAGTCAAGTTTATTACCCAAACTGGGAAATGAATTTCAACTGCATCATTTTTTATTCCCGATGGGTAATTTTTCTCCCCATTGGCATTTATTGAATGAGTAAAAGTGCTTGATTTAAAAATCAATATATAGGATCGGTTTCCAAAAATGGGAAACATCTGTGACACCTTACCCCAGTTCTTGATAAACTCAAATCTGTGCTTTAGGTGAACAATCTTAAAGGCAGCAGAGATTATAATTTGCTACATACAGTCCCTTGCATGGTTGCACTGTGGGTATTCTTTTTATAAAATATGGTCAATAAATGCTTTCACATACCAATTTATAAAGAGTTATGCCTTGGTTATAGGCTCCAATTACATGACTTCTTCATCCACCCTGCTCCTGAACTACCAAACCTCTAGCAGTTTAGAATCAACCAAGCCAATGCTAATAGGAGCCTTTGAATCTTACTGATAGTCATGCTAAGCACACATCATCCGAGTTAACTTTTATTTAAGCTGCCAATGCCAGAAGTACTACTGGATTTTTATTTATTTATTTACTTACTTACTTACTTACTTATGCTATAGTATGTAGAGACGCGGTTGCTACTGTAGAGAATGCATAACCAAAAAGCAAAGTCAGCCTCTTCCTTTGAGAAATACTAATTAGTAGCCTGGTAGTTGGTGCTTAGGAGTGAGCAAGAACGCTCTCCCAGTAGATGAGCGCCAATACTGTTTTCCCAGCAGGAACTGTGTGCAGGGACTGCTCCTTAGTTACAAGCAAGTTTTATTGTTTTCCCTAAATGGAAATAAAATAGTCGAGTGGTAGAATGGAATTAGAGGAATGAGACTTCATTGGGGAGCCTGTTCAGAAAGGGAAATCCTCGGTCGGGGTGGCGGGTAAGAATAATAACAGTATGTGTGACAGACATCATTGCCCTGCGTACATGTATGAATGCACAGATGGAGTGACTCTACTTTGTGTACAACCAGAAAAACAATAGCTGTACTCCATTTGTGTTCAATGAATCAAAATTCAATTAAAAAAAAAAAACCTAAGAAGTAAAAAAAAAAAAAAAAAAGAAAGAAAGGGAAATCCTCAGTTTTCCATATTCTCTGAATGTTTGCGGTCCTCGTTGAAGAAAAAATGGCAAAATCTCCTGCATGGTGTCTTCTCGACTTGACTTCTGCCTGCAATGTGATTGATGGCACAAAGGCACTCTGCTTCCACTTTGCAGGGTGCTCTGTACTCCAGCTTCTCATCAGTAAAGAAATTCACTTTATTTGCCCTTCCTTTGTTTCTCTATAAATCCTAAGAAATAAGTATCTAGAGTGCTTTTCTTTTGAGAAGACTCCACTTTCCTAGACTTTGGGGCTTTCTTTGGTGAGACATTTACTAGCTATGTGTAATTCTCCCTTCTGGACATTTGCAAAGTGGAGGCTGATGTAGTTAAATAATTTTTACTGAGTATATAATGAAATACATTATAAGTAATACTAAGTCTTTCTGTTTTCCATTTAACTACATCAAAGATTTTTGAAGATTTAAAATCATTTCTAACTTTTATTGTCTCACAAATTCTTAAAAAATGTGGCTTTTTTTTTTCTGTAACTATTAGGTCCTAGGCTCTTTCGTATTTAATATAACATACATGCTTCTTAGCAAATCTGAGGAAAGTTGTATTATCCCATTTTGCAGACAAGGGCCTGAGTTTCAGAAACACAAAGCATGCCTGTTCTATCGTTACTAAGCAAGCAAGTAATAGAAATAAGGCTTAAATCTTAGTCTTCTGACTCTAAGTCTCTAAGCCCAATGTTTTGTCTTGTGCTACAAAATTATTACCTGTTTAGGTGTAACTGCTGAGAATGAATGAGTTATCCAAATTCAGAACTTTTTCCATGCTAAAGAATGCCGTATATTTTATATCCCATACTCCCATGAGGCAGTTTTCCATGTATTTTACAAGGTTGCCATGGTCATCTTGCCATATTCTCACCCTTCCCAATGCATACTTGTTTCATTTCCAGTAATTCTAAGAGCAATATACTCAGACTTACTTCCTTCTTAGAGCACTTTAGAAAAGCTGGGCACTGGAGAGAATTATGAAAGTAAAGATGCAATGACACAGGGTGGCAGAACCCGAAGAATTTCTCCCACTGAACTCAGTCTCTTAAATTACCCACTTCTAATCCCTCCCGCTATTACCAGGGGCAGTGATGCTGCCATGCGCACCCAGAACTCTTGCAGGATCTTTCTGAAGGTTCCATGGAAAATGCATTGTTTTTATAACTGCCAGTTAAGTGATACCTCGGCTGCATTTGAGGAAGAGTGGGGACATCCAGTGGCCACGTAGGCTGATAACAACTGAATTATCAATAAAAAGATGTGTTAGGATTTTGATACAGACTCTTGTGCTGAAAGGGTCTTAAAAGGTTTCTGGTTCAAATTTTGTAAATTATTGCAACTGTGACCCTTTGGTAGCCGGCGTATTTGTGTCCTGTTGGCAAGTGTATCTCCCCAGATAATCTTATCTGTGAACACCTCAGTCATGCATAATCCACTGCTCAAAATTATGCAACACACTAAAACAAAGGACATAATAACTTTAACTTACTCCCCACAGAAAATCTAAACATAACTTAAAAAATAGACTGTTGGCTCAATCTATTTACATAGGTAACATTCTACACCAATATTTAAAAGGAGTCATCCTGATAGCAGTATAAAGAAAAATGAAATACTGAAGAGTCAAGAGTCTCATTGACTGACTAGTGCAATTTGGGTATTTAAATATTTGAGTAAAGAAGAAACTCATGTGTCTTTAAGCCTACCTTGTATAAAACTATTGAAAGTCATTTGGTAGAGCTGTGATATAAGATGAAATAATATGCAAATGCTCGTTGCCTAGAATGTACTTTAATTGTTATGATTGCAATTTTTCTTTCCATCACATGGAAAACTTTTAGGACATATAAATGTAAAGGACAACCTAAAAAGATTAAAGATGAGGGAACTCCAAAAATAAAACCTTTGGAACACTCATTGGTGTATCTGCTCTCCAAGCTGCTTAACCCAGGGACAGCCACCCTCTGACAAGTTATAAATACATGCATCTGGCTTTGAGGTTTTCTCCAGCAGGACCCATCCACTTGCTTTTCACAACCGTTTTTGCAGAACCTGTAGGACATTTTCCAACCTTCTTTAACCTTTCCACCAATCATCAAATCTTAACAGTTGTGTCCAATCCAGGACCTTGCTCCCAATGACTTGTTCCTAATCAGAAAAGAAAATTGATGAGACTTTTGAAATTAAAGGGTAAAGGACAGATGCTGATTCAGTGTTACTGCTCCAGAGGAATTTTCCCCTAATAGATAACAACACCTTACCATGTAAAAATAACTTGCAATCTTGGAATTTCAGGCATAATGGCAGGTGTTCAAGCTGTTAGAGTTTTGCAAATCCCATCTCAGCTATAAATAAAACCAATCCTAAATCTTATCCATTAAAAGTAATTAGAAGAAATAAAGTTCCACATCCTGGCACTCTCCTAAATCCCTAGATTTTTGCTTGCGAATGATATTTTGAGGTGCATATATTGTACCCAACCCTATTGTCATCACACTCACCTGGAATAACACAAAGCTCATGCAGACAGCTCATCAGCTAACCATTCTTCTAGAATATATTTCTTTTTGGAGGTCTGCCAACTCTGTTTTGCAATAACAAATGTTTTATTTTCATGCTGCTTTGCAAAGACTGAGGATCAGCTCTGACTCTCCCACTCACTGACCATCTGACCTCATGTTAGTCAATGTACATTTTGTGCTTGACTTTCTCATCTGGAAAACAAGCAAATTATACTATTATAAGGACCTAACATTATAAAATAGTCTCTCATCTCCTTTTCTTGTTTGCAATTGATCTATCTGAACAGCGTATGACTGTACAAAAGTCGTCCGACACCTTGAGATCTTTGTAGGAGACTCTCTCCTTCAAAAAAAAAAAAAAATCATGAAAGTTTCACTTAGGAAATTATATACCAATATTTAGGCTACATAGTTGTAGCACGGAAATACCTCAAGACACAGACCCCTCTAAACTCCCAAAATACCGTATCGTACCTCCTATCTTCTGTGACATGCAGAGAAGGACAGGATAAGATGAGAACCAGGAATCCTGCATCCTTGTTTCCTACTAAACACTAATTACAGTTATTTATGAAGTAAGTGGGAGAATAAATGAGTGGTGATATTGCTCACGCCATAGTTCTCAACGGTTTGCCATAATATACATTTGAAAATCTTTCCTCTTCCTTTTCTGCCAACCCAGGAATGGGAGGCAGATCAGCAATGAGGAATATCACAAGAATCTGCTTTCCTGTCTTAAGAAGAGCCATTCCATTTCTTGCCTGAAGTTTAACTTGATTATGCATTCATTAAAGAGGAGTGATGGCGATGATTAAACAAAAACATCTTTAAAATGCAGAGTTCATTTCAGCCCATTTGGTTTTGTTACACACAAATTGGATTTGCATTGCATCCTGCACAGCAGGTACTCCACTTGAAATCAAAGACAGATGCTTTTATGGGATTAAAAAGAAAACCGAGGGGGAGGGGGAGAGGGCTAGAGATTGAGATATTTTGCATTTTGGTAATAATGGCTCCAAAATGAAATAGCGATCGTATTGCTGCTTTATCCATATAAGTGTTTGGGCTATAATTAAAAGGAAACAAGAACCCCCATCATAACTTGAATAATTGTCAAAGAAGAACATTTAATTTGCAGGGGGAAAAATGATTTTTCCCATAAATGTCTAATAATACCTTAGCATATTTGAAATTTAATCATAAGTGGCTTAGAATTAAACCGTTTGAATTATTACTGAAACATTTCAAGTGGTGACATTAAATGCTTTGTTTGAAATTAGCCATTAATTCAAAAGTCTTCTCTAGAGCTGCTGTGAGAATTTAACTCCTTGTCTGTAAACAGAAGTCCCTGGTTCTCTCACTATATAATTAATCTTCATACCTCTAGAACATTTATTTGGCTGGCTATTTACTCTGGTACCTTTAGTTAAATTACTCTGGACACTACAGTTTTATAATTGATATTATCGGCTAAATTTTAAAATTTTTGCAGCTTTGTTAGTTCATTGTATGTCTGTTGGGAACACTGCCAAAGTAAAAGAAAACAAATGGGTAAGAAGTGACAGAGGCCCATTTTGACTCCCCTTTTCATAATTTTCAAGAAGTTTATACACTGAATATGGTTCTTCTCTTACAGGGTCTTGCAGTGTAATATAACTCTATAAAAAGGTGATATTAACATTTCTCATCTATTTGATGATTGCATCTTATGGTAGACGGCAACACTGGTGGCCCCAGTTATTGGCCTCCCTGTATTTCTGCTCTTTACAATGGGAGCTTGCAAGGCCTCCCCAGAAGTGGAAATTTAGGCCTGACTTGTGACTTGCTTTGGTCAGTGGAGTTTGGTGAAAAGGATGATGTGCAGATTTCAAGCCTCACCTCTGGAGGCCTTGTACATTCAACTGCTCTTGAATTCCTGACTGCAGTGAGAACATGCCCAGGTTAGCCTGATAAAAAATGAGACATAGGTTGCCCAGTCACTCCACATCTCCTGCCAATATCCTACCTACTCACAGAAGCAGGGCTGTCCAGCCAAGGTGCCACTGACCACAACTCCATCCATAAGAACTGCTTGGCTGAGTACAACACACACAAAAGCCATTAATTTAGGAGGTGCTTTGTTACATGGAAGTATAATGACATATATTTAGACCAAACATTTTTTAAGTAGTACAAGATTTGGACTTCCAATGATTCCAGTGCTCAGCACAGTGCTATGTCAAAATATATATTCAGTAAATACATATCGATACAGTTTGTCAGGTAGAGATTTTTCCTCTACCTATTTTAGATTGTTATTCAGTATTACCTAATAAACTCCCAGAGAACATGACTGGGCCCTCCAACTGTAGTATGATTCTTGGGGGG
>JAJEJO010004518.1:613967-636761 GCA_020662805.1 Glaucomys volans | reverse complement strand
TTTGAACTCGTGATCCTCCTGGCTCAGTCTCCCGAGTCGCTTGGATTACAGGCATGCGCCACTGCACCCGGCTGTCCTACTCTTTTTCTCACATCAGAAAGTATCTCTTACATGGAAGGTGACCAGGAACATGGATAAAAGACTTGTTGGAAAGAAAAGTCAGCTCATCTTCAACTCTTTTAACTGGCTTGAAAAATTCATGTGAAATTATACCCAGATGAAGTTCACCATTTCAAAATCTGCCTGGAAGATAATTCCACAATCAATATTCAATATTACCTGCCAATGATTTCTAAGAAGTGTTTCTTAACATACCATAACATAAAAAATGGGTGAAATCTTAGAGATCGTCTTGACCAACTCCTCACTTCACACAGAAATCTCTACCTCAATGCTCCAGAAATGTAAAAATTGTAATCAGTAGCTAACATCGAATATACTCTTACTAATTTCTAGGTTGCTCTAGGTATCATCTATGTCTCTGTTCTTCATAAAAACCTTGAGATAAATACCATTCTACAACTGGGGGAAATTAACTCACAGATGTTAAGGAACATGTCCAAAGTCATGTAGCTAAAACATGACAGAGACAGAATTTGAACTCTCCAGAAACTAATCTTACTGTGGTAGGATTTCTCACAGTTAATAACTAAAGCCATTTAGTGAAGAAATTAGCTACCCTGTGGTAAGGTGAGTTCTCGTCCTTCCTTAGAACACTCCTACAGAGGCAAAACATCTGAAAACCCATATAGTGATTCAAGCCCAAAGTTCCCATACTATAATTTCTACCCAATGTGTTTTTTCCCAGTTTTTACAGCTGCAAAGAAAAGTTTTGTTCTGACTTAAAATGACAGACCTTCAAAGATTTGACCTTTCCTTTTTTATTCATTCTTCATCCAACGTGGTCTTCATGTTCTTCACTAACCTGAGGAGATTCCTAGCATATTTCTACAGCCTCCCAAGCTAGCTATCTTACCATCCCAGTACAGAGACTAGCCAGCCATATTTGCAGTCTAAGATAGCATCTGGTTTTTATGTGTGGCTAGTAGGTTGATTGATTAGATTATTTTAAATAGGAAAAACCAGATCAGAAATCTTATATCAAACTTTGAATTATTAAAATGACAAATCTTTTTCAAGCTATCTTATATATAAATATTTTTCTATTTCTGTTCTTCACTTCATGTGAGGCTCCAGATTCATTACCAAATTCAAAGCATTCTCATATAAACCATTTCAATAAATGGTGCAAATTCTCATATTTCAGGTGGGTTGTTTTTCAGCTTCATTCAGAATCTGCCAGGTGTCCAGCATCATTTCTCATGATGGCCCTTCCCCAGGTCCCACCTCTGGATAGTATGTCCACATCCTCAAGTCATGATACTTATATTCTTATATTCTTGGACATGACACCTCCCACCACAGTGAAGGTTTCTTCCAGATTCTTCGTAAGGAAGCATCTGAAGGACCAGCAAGACTTTTTCTTGTGAATATTGACCAATTTTCATTGAGGAGCTTAAATTATTGTTATTCTAGCAAAATATCTGCTTCTCCGTTTTTTTTTTTAAAAGACTGTCTATAAATTACTATCAGTGTTAGTAATCATATTTACATTCCCATACTTCATTTATATTTCATTTCATGTCTTGTGTTTTATTCTTATGTTTTCATATACACAATTTTAGACTACTGGTGATCCCTCAAATTAGCCCAAAATATTTTCAAGTTTGTATTTTTTTAAAAGTTGACATTTAAGTGTTCCTTGAATTTCAGGAAGTCTGACCAAAATTTAACTGGTGAAGCTACACATTTCCATATATCCTACCATTAAGCTCAAAGTTTCCCAATGCCAAAAATAATAGTGCACAGAGTGTACTGAACTAACTTGCACTATGTGCAAGATACTTAAGGAATATATGCACATATATTCCAAGGAAATGTTTTGGAAAGATTTTTACTTAGGTGGTAATTATATGATGTATTTGCTTTTCAGAATTCATCAAACTCTACACATGAGTACATTTCATCATTTAAAATTAGGCCTCAATATAGATGACTGGCTGTAAAGGAAAAACTTTACATGCACGTGCACACATGTGTACAATATGTACATATACTGCATTTTAGTTGCTCCACATCCTCCCCAGCTGTGGATATTGTCAGTCTTTTTTCATGTGAACCATTCTAATGGTTGTGAAGTAGAATTTCATTTTTGTTAGAATTTGAATTTCCTGAAGCGACTAATGATGTTAAGAATCTTTTCGTGTCTTTTCATGTGTTTGTCTTTTCATGTGCCTTCTTGTTTTTAAGTATCGGTTCAAACGTTTTGCTCACTTTGGGAAGTGGTTTATCTTCTTACTGAGTTGTAGGATTTATTAATATATTCTAGATTCAGGTTCTTTATTAGATATCACAAATACTTTTCCTCAGTCTATTGCTTTCTTTTTGTTTACTCAGTGGTATCTTTAAAAAGGCAGAAGGTCTTAATTTTGATCCAGTTCAATTTATCAACTATTTCTTTAATGTTTAGTACTTTTGTGTCCTAAAAACCTTTTTGTACACCAATGTTAAAAATTTTCCAATCTTCTCTCCAGTGTTACCACTTGCCTTTAAGTCTATGATCTCATCTCCAGTTTATTTTAATGTATATTGTATAATAGGGTTGAGATTAATATTTTCCCATACAACCAGTTCTTTCAATGCCATTTCCTAAAAGGACTATTCTTTTCCCTATTGAGTAATCTTGCCACCTTTGTCAAAAATCAATGGAGAATATATGTCAGGAGGGTGTTTATCTCATTCCTTCTACCTATATGTCTGTATTTATGGCAATATTGCATTGTATTGATTACTGTGACAGTATACATATTGATTGCTATGGTAGGTGAGGTGGTTTAAGTTCTCCATGTTAATTTCTCTTTTTCAAAATTGTTTTTGTCTATTCCAAATCCTTTGTGTCTCTCTTAAAACTTTTAGGATCGGCTTGTCATTTTCTATAAAAATTACACTTGCACTAAGATTTTCATTGACATTGAATTGTCTCAATTGATCAACTTATGAAGAGCACTTTTTTAACCATATTGGTCTTTCAAACTATGAATATGATGTATTTTCCACAGACTTCCTTAATTCTTCCTTAATTTCTTTTATCAATGTTCATTAGCTTTTAATATATGTCTTATACATGTCAATGAGCTTATTCTTTTGTCTGTATTTGAGAAATTCTTAACTACACTTTTCCAATGAGAAAAGAATATTAGAAAAGTTACATAATTCTTCCAAAGGCATGAAGTCAACCAGTGATAGAACAAGAATTTGAATCCTGAAGTAACTGAATCCAAAAACCATGTTCTTAACATGGTTACAACCATCAATTCTTAGAGCAAAGATAGAATTGAACCAACTAGAAAGCTTTTTCAAATGGCACATGTACATTGTCCTTCTAGATGTTCTGATACTTTACTGGAGGGAGAGTGAGTGGCTCAGATAGTTGGAGACACTCCCAAGATATGTCTGTTATGTCCTGCTGGTTGAGAATTACTGGGTGGAGATTTTTTGTGGTCAGAAACCTACAGCCTGGTCAATCTCAGTTGGCCACCCTTGGAAGCCCTTGCTTGCTACCTTTTAAAGAGACCAGGCAAGAAGAAAAAGAGCTTGGAGTGTCAAAAAGAGCCAGACAGATCTTACACTGCCAGGACAGCTTTCCACTCACATGCTGGTCTCAACTAAGCTTCCATCGTATGACTTAGTGTAGAGTCTAATTGTTCAAGGTGAGACCTATGCTAATGAATTAAGAATACAAATCATGTTTTAAAGTCCAACATGTACTTAGCATTTTTTCTTCACTCATTCCACTTCAATCTTTGTTCTCCCTTCTCTCTCCCCTTCCTTCAATAAACTGAACCAAATATTGAAGTCTGAAGAATGAAGAAATGAACAAGAAGAAAAAAATGGAAAACATATTACAGATTGAAAGTGTCTCGTGCTACATTTCTGGAAAAGAGGATCACAGTCCTGGGAAAGTTGTCCACAAGGGGGTATGCTCAGATACACCCCTGCCTGCGTAGGCCTGCCATGCTTTGCTTGTTGTGGGATATTCCAGTTGTATCTAGCAGCATGGATGTGGACATGAGACGGGCTTAGTAGTGAAATCTGTGTGTTTATAACAGAATCTGGACAAGAGAGGGAAGGAGGGTTAGAAGCTCATGATAAAGATATTTGAATAGAAAGAAAACTTTTAATAGATAATAACAATATTAATAAGTGCTAAAACGTATTTATCCAGTCTACTTGGTACATCTACAGCCCTTTGAGCTGTCTGGAATGAAAAGGGAGAATAAGACTGTACTTACTGCTTTTGAGTTTTCACTTCATAATGGAGAAAATACACGTATGTAAAAACTGTTCAAGGCATCCTATAGAAAATACAGTTAGCTACTGAGAACTATTTGTTTCCTCAATCCATGCTACGTGACTCCGCAACATCCTGGCTTTTAGAGGATAAAGAGGTAGTCATCTCACACAGACAGCAGTGTATCTGAATTCACAGGAGCTGAGTCAATTTGCTTGCAATATGGCCTTAGACAAGTCACCAGATGCATCTGAATATGTCCTTTAATTTGTAAAATGAAGTGAGAATAAGTGCTTTACAAGTTTTTCATGAGTTTTAATAGAGATAATGGATCATGTTTGCTAAACTGTCAACACAGTTGTTCACGGTGGTGGCAGCATGATATAACCCATGTTATCAGCCCACTGTTTATAAACCCCACCTCATTTCAATTATTTCTGTCTTCACATATTTTTAGCAGCATCCACAATACCCCTTATCAGAAAAACCATCCAATTCTTAACTCCCACTCATCGAGGTTCTAAATGTCAGAATGCCAAACCAGAATTCAGATGCTTGAGTGGTGATTGCTGGGACCATTAATTGCCCAAGGAGCAAGCGCGCCTTGCTGCAGTAGACCTAGAATGCTGGACTCTCAGTAACAACTTCACGGGATCTGAGCTACCACCAAGTCACAGCACTTCCAGCGCTCTTGAATAGGTTCATCTGTAGAGAGTCTTCAGTCTTGGCTTTTGATTCTTATCACCGAAGCAATTTCCTCCAGGGTAACTGGCATCCTGCCAAGACTAACACTCCTGATTTATCTGTTCAGGAAAGGATATACTGATGCACTACTAAATAGGCCACTTCCTTTTAAAACATCACACTGTAATGTAGAATATTGGAATCTTATTTATAATAATGACTAACATGTAAGTAGTATTTTAGAAAGCATTTTCACATTCACCCTTGTAACATCCTTATAAAGCTAATATTATTTTATCCTTGAGATGAGGAAAATGAGACTGAAAAAGTCAAGTGAATTTTCCAGTCTCATACTGGCATATCCAAGCTAATACTTAAAACCAGGTATCAGAAACCAGGACCTGTGCTTTTGTCATGCCCAAACTTCTATTTAGTGAAAGAATCCCTTATTTGCCAACTTGATCAAAACATGAGTTTAAATATTCATTCAGAGGACAGACAGTGAGTATCTATATGCTACCAGGAACTTTGCCCTCAAAGATGTTCACAGACCAGCAAGAATACAATCATATAAACATAGGAGCAATGCCATTCATCTTTGAATTTCTAACTCTTGAGAGTATCTGGCACAGAACATATTTGTTGAGTGAATGAAGGGTATATGAATGAATATATTAAAATCAAAATTACCTTTTAATGCTAACAATGAGAAATTATTCTGAAAAACACAGGATATTGCATAAATTTTAAGCATTAAAACTGTACTTGATTTTAGGTGAAATTTTAATTTCAATTATAATGTCACAGTAAGTTCTTGAATAGTCTTAATAATGTCCTTTCTTTATCCTATTTCACATTATCTCCTTCATAGTCAACCTATCATCAATAGGAAGACTGTTTTAAGTTCCTTCTTCAAAAGTTCTTTAATCCCCTAACCTGATTGCAATCACTTCAGCAAATTCACCAACACCCTGATTCTGCCATTGCCAAAATTCCCATATGGAAGGGGAGGAAACTTCTTGGAGGACTTGGCACAAATCCCATTTTATTGTTGGCATGTCTTTTTCCTCCTCAAATCAATGCCAATTGATAATTCACCTACTGAAAGTTTTCAAGAACACAAAACACAACTCACAGTTGTTTTATAAAAATTTTGTCTCTAAAAGATTAACCCAAAATAAAGTTCCGAATTATATTTATCAAAATATTTAACAACGCTTTCATTGTTTGGTTCTGTTTCTTTAATACATGTCTTTCACTGAAGTCCTAAATCAACATGTAAAATCCTAAGGTGAATACTCGGTTTTGGAAAATACTCACAAACTAATTTGACAGATTAGTTTTGAAATAGAAGGTCCTCTGCTTTCAATTGATGGAGTTGATACCCAGGCTAATCCATTTCATTATAAAAGGTCACTCTATTCAACCATTGCTGAGTTGTTAGCTAAAAACTGTGTTGTAAGGCTAAGAATTCCATGAAGCACTTCCAAATGAAAGTCATGGGCCTTCTACTGATATTTTTTTATATGATATAAAGTAATTCCTTTCAGTTTAAGAAAACATTTAAAGATTATATAACATCACTCTTTTAATAACAGATGGTCATTGCCTCAAATTTATTTTCTGGTGTGTTAAATCTGCTTATTATTTTATGTGACATTTGGGTACACATGCTCAGAGACTCCACATTTCATTAGGATCTGGTCACCACCAATTCCTCACAGAAGTAGCCAGATTTGGAAGCTCTGTATCTGAAGCAGTTGGAATAGTTCCTGGAGTAATCTGTTACCAAGACCTTTGGAAGACCAAGATCTTTCTACTTCACATAACTAATGCCAAAGCAGATGTTTAGAGTTTATGCTGTGTACCAGCAGCACTAGACATTTGAATTTGCCTCAAGTTTAAGGAGGACAAGACCAGAAACTGTATTTTATTCTCAGAATTAAGCTAAATAAGAGTAGGTGGCAGAATCACAGCCTTTGGGACAGGAGTCCCCTTTATTTCTCCTTTGCTAGCAAAGCGATAAACCTTTCCTGAGAAAAAGGAAACTGAACTCAGGAAAGTCACAACAACTTTGGCCATTTGCATGATCCCTGCCCTATGTATGCCTTGTCCAGTCGCCTGCCATCTGCCACTGTGGACCTCTGGACTGCTCTGATGCTGAATGCCCTTAACTGCCCACACCCCACCAGACAGAGAACAAGGACTTTGGGTTATTTCTCCCAACTTCGTTCCCTTTCCACAGGAAGCAGTTTGAAGATGTTGTCACCCACTTTTCCATAGAAATAGGATGTAGAAATTGATAGTGGGGAAATGTAACAGTGGTCCACTTTACGCTTTGAATAACCCTTGCTGCTCTGCCACTGCTACTCATTTTTAAAATAGAAATGTTTCTTTCTATTCCTCTCTCCCTGCTCCTCCCTAATCTCTCCCCTTCCCTAATCTCAGGGGAAACAGGATTACCTTTCTTCCCCATTCTAGGCAGATTTATCTGTCCCTGAGACATATCCACCATAGGAACAAAGTAATCCAGACTTTGGGGATGGTACCAGAAGATCTCAGAAATTACTATCTCCCAAATTAACAAGTGAATTACAACTCCAGACAGAGAACACATGGAATGTAGCCTTTGGGTCACCTCTTTAAAAGCCCCCTGTTCCTGCTGATGGGCAGAATCACAACCTGAGACAGGAGTCCCCTGTGTTTCTCCTTTGCTAGTAAAGCAATAAACTTTCTTTTTCTCAAAAAAAAAAAAAAATAAAAGAGTAGGTGGCAAATGTCAAATTAAAACTTGGAACTAAATATTATACAAATAGGATAGCAAGCAACTTGCATTATTTAATTATGTGCTACATATGTACTATTTCTTCAAATGAATTCTAAAGCTCGTCTTTTCAACTTACTTTCCAAAGTTTTATTTTTTCCAAAAAGTAATTCCAGACTTTGATGTTCAGAAAGTTAATTTTAATATGTACAGTAAAGAGGAAAAGGTTCACAAACAAGTTAAACAAAATTTAGAGGAAGAATGTCCTGTCAAAAGAAATCCAACCACATTGGCAATAGCTCTGGGACAGCGGTTACTCCCAATAGCCTACTAGTAGTGGAAGGCAGAGTTGCTGGAAAATGACTGACACATTTCATCAAAGCCTCTACTCAGCTGCCTTAGCCAAATGTCGTGGGTAAATGACTTAATCTTTGCTAAACTTTCATGCAGGAAAAGCAGAATAGTTGAAATGCACCCACAGATAGACCTGAAACTCTAATGAGATCATTTGACATTCTGATTGATATGAAATCTACATTGTGTTTTGACTTGCCTGCCACCATTGATATGGTGAATTCCTCGTTTGAAAGGTTCAAAAGTGATAGTTATTTTACAATACACCCTAACTCTGAGAATGTAGTAATGTGGAAATGAGGGAGTTAATTGAAGTTATTTGTTACAAGGTAAATTTTTAATCACGTTTTTTGTACATTTTTTTTTCCGTCAGGAAAGTAATTGGTTAAGAGGACAGAGGGACATAAATATTTTATGTGATCTCCTAAAAATAAGTCGTGTGGGTTCTTTCATGAATGTATATTTTTATGCCTTCAGTTGAGAGAATTTATTCATGAATGTGGAAATGCAAGATAATACCACTTGCAACATCTGCCCAAGTCAATTGTGGAGAAGCCACTGCCCCCCTAAGACACCCATAACTTTCTTTCTTGGCTTTCAGACGGGTTGTATTTTATGGTTAACCCACACTTCCCAAAAGTGTCAGTGTGTCTGTGATTTTTTTCTGCTTAATGCCCATCTTTTCTACAAGCCCATACAGCCTTTGCGAACAGGGGTAGGAATCAGAATGAATTCAGGGAGCTTCCACTGTGCTGTGCTGCTAAGTCAGGTAGATCCTGGAACATCTGCATAGGAGGTGGGCAGAGTCCAGCATGGGCATTCGTGTGCACCGCTCCATTTCCACCACGGCCTGAAGAAGAGAGACAGCTATTACCAGGAGAATTAACAGTGAAATGTTTGACCTCTGTCATCACCAGCTTCTTCACCAGGGAAAATCAGCTTAAGCTTGTTAGTCACCAAGGTGCTAAGGCTCTGGATCAAAGGGGACAACTCCCAACCTGTGCTCTGCCACTCGTTTCCCTTTGTCCTCCCTTCCACCTCTTAAGAAGACATCAGCTCATCTGATCTTCTTATGATTCTTTACAATTAACTCTACACATTGGGTCTTTAAATCAATCAATCTCTCTCTCTCTCATTATCTTAAGAAATTATTTTCTTTTAACTAGGAAAATTTATCTTGCCAGCAACCAGAGCTCAAATACAGACATGTACAAGTTTCAGTCAAAATTGTTAATATGTAGCATTTGAATTACTTCTAAATTTGGCAAAATGCCTTGCTTTCTCCAAATTCATAAGACAGATGAGACATAGAAGTGAGATAAATGATGGCGTCCTGCTATTTCAAATGCCATATTGATATAGTCATTATTTGTGCCAATAAGGCTCACTGTCATCTAATTTTAATCTGTTTCTTTGTTAATTATGCTTAATATTTTTCTTTCCTCTCTTTTGATGTCTCATGTTCTTCATGTCATATAGTCTAAGTTTGTGAACAACTGACTCTTCCAAATAATCAACTGAGAACCTACGATGTGAAAAAACACTGTCTTTTTGTCTTGGCTGGGGGTTAGGCAGCATGAAAAGATAAACCAGATATGCCTGGTACATAATACAGGCTCAATAAAATGTGTGAAGGAAAGAAAGGACAGCAGGAGAGGAGGGAGGAAAAACAGAAGGGTCTAATGTTTCATCCCATGTAAGAAAATGTATATTCTTTTCCTCCTTTCTACTGCAATTTCTTCATAGAAGATGCTATTAACTGATATTTTCTTGTTTATCCGTATGTTAATTGTCTTTCTCCTTCACGAAAATGAAAGGGAAAAATGTGTTCACCTTGCTCATAACTGCAAAAAAAATGTTTTTACCTGTAATCCAGGAAATGTCAAAAGAAATGTTTAATTACAAAATGCATGAGTGGGTGGATGGATGAATAGATGGAAGAGTGAATTCTCTATACTCAAGGGTGGGAACCCTTTTCCCCTATCCACACTGACCCCACCAGCTTCCTCCTAGAATCCTCCCCCACCACACACACAGAGGGAGGGAGCCCATTTCCAGGGTTCCTTTCTCATCCAGTCACCAATAGCAATGTGAAAAGAAATGAGATGCTGAACTTGTCCCTATTCCATGAGGAATTCCCTAGTAAAATCCAGGCCAGAACTGATTGCTTTTAGTTGACCTTCCCTTAGTGGGTTAGATATATAATCCACATTCTACCTTAACCCTGCTTCTCCATCTGTCCTTCATGTTGATGTAGGCCTTTCTTTTATATTTAATTCTCTCAATTTGGTCCCCTAAAGTTCTCTTACATCTTCCTGACTCAGTGATTCCTCAGCTACTTTTCTGCAGTCCTCTCTCTCTCTTATTTACCACTTTATTATATGCCCTCTTTTTTCCATATGCATTTGACTTACTGCAAACAGTGATCTATTTCCTCTGGGAAAAGTTTAGTTGCCTCAGAGAGCACATTGCTAAAATAATGGAAGGTTCATACTTGATTATTTGTATTTAATTATAGTTCAGATACTCATGAAAAATTCTTTACCGCTCTTTGCAATTAGGTGTAGTGATTAGGAAACCTTGTATATCACTCTCCAGTTATCCTTTAAAAGCCCTTCTCTATTTGATGGTGGTGTAATTGGCTCTTAATTTTATATTGCATAGGTAGATTAAAAAGAGGCAGCTTACCCTTGAGAGATCAGGATGAGTAGGTTAAAATGGTAAATTTTATGTTATGTCTATCTTACTGCAATAAAAAAAAATAGTTTCAGGAAGAAAAAAAGCAGATAAAGGAATTAAGACCACCCTACCTGTTACCCCAAATGACTCTGGGAGTCTTCTACTGACTTGTAAATAAACAGCCCAAAACCAAACTTGGGCTAATGGCTTTAGCTATGTTGCTGACTCTGCAAATTCATCAATCACTGCCTCACTTGTAGTACTATGGTGAAGAATCACTATTATTATTATTTTTTCACTTAAACAAGATCCCATACCTTCCTGAAAACTGTCATTTTGTAAAAATGTTGCCATAGGGCGGGCCCCTACTAAGAAATATAAGGCGTGCAATTCACACATCTATGTGAAATGCAAGTGTCTGTGAACTCTGACAGGATATAATTACTGGCGGGCAGAGCTGACTGTCAGTTACTGGTATGATTGTAGTGGGGTAAAATGCTTCCCGCCCGAGATTTCTTCTGCATGGCCTCCAGGTGATACCTAAAATTCCCCTATTAGAGAGTTATATGTTGGAGTCAAAGGTTTTCAAAAGGGTGAGAGAAAGGAGAGATGGAGGCCGTGAATATGAGAATCTTCATGTAGTTTGGAAAACATATTTAATACATTGTTTTATCAAACAAATTAATGGAATTAAACCTCTTATTTTTATCTTCCTTAGCTTGGAAAAAAAAGTGGAGAAGCACTAAAAGATGCCTGAGTTTTGTACTGTTTAACAATCCTAGTTTAGGGGAAATTTTTGCCTTCTCCATGGTTTTTATAATAAAAGAAAATGCCTTCATGAGAATTAGTATATTTGTTTACTTTTTTCACCAAAATCAGTCTGGAAGACCTTTATGATGATTTTTTAAAATGGCAGAGTAAATCAGATTTGTTCATGCCTAGAGCCTTCCAAAATTTCCTGGGGTCCCACTGGGATTCCAGAGCATTGGCCAATGAGCATGCAAGTCACACCACCACTACATGGTGGCCCTGAATCTTACCTCTGTTAACTGCCTCTCACCTCTCTTTTCTTCCCCCACCCATCCTTATCCAGATTAGATTGTACTATTCATCATTAAAATCACTCTCGGGCCCCACCTCTCATGTCCCCTGTGTACACCTTGTGTTCACTAGTTGTATCAGATACTACGTTTTTGTCTTTCAACTTCAAACACATCCTTCTATGCCCTGCTTTGAAATACTGGAGCTGGATTCTTGAGAAATTCCTCTAGGACAGGTTCTGCCTATAGAGAGTACTGGAGGGCGACCACAAGGCTGCAAGAGAAGGAAGAGACTTTCTTCTTCTGGTGTTATACTTACAACCTTGCCCCAAGTGCCTTGGCATGTAGGCATGTAGCCTCTCTCTACAGTTGCCACCTTTGTGTACCTTGAAGTTCTCTTTTGCCGTCTTTAGTAGCTAGCCATCTTCCACCTGGGTACTATTGTTTATGTTAAATGTTCCCTGTTTTAGTTAACAGCCGGTTCCTGTCTTTTGACTGAGTCACCTGGTTGAACCCAAAGGTGGGTTAAACCAGCACTGCCTTCTCTTTACCCTCAAACACAAAGCTAATGAGGCTGGAGAAAAACGTTCAGCTTTGACTGTCTCACTCTAAACCCATTATCATGGATATCAAGGGACATGGCCACACTTGTTCACTGCATTCACTCCCTCTTCTTCCAGACCACAATTTCACACCTTCTCATCTCTCCTCAGTCTCTCTTGGTCCTCACTCTGAACTGAGACCCTGCATCCTACACCACTGATAAGCAGACGTCTTCAGAGGAGAACACCCACTCACCTCACTGTCGTGTGTGTCAACTCACTTGTTCAGACACATTAACCCTTCCCTCATTATGATGGATGAGCTGTGGTTTTCCCCTACAAGACAAAGATCCACACTAAGCACTAGATCTCACCTCTAAGGGCCTCCCTAATACTATCTTCCCCCTATTGAACATAATTTCCTCTCTACTGGATTTTTTCCCCATAAATATAAGGCCTCTCCAGTTCCCACAGTCTCCCTCAAGTCACTACTCATTCCTCTGCTTCTCTTTATATACAAATTCCTCTAAACATGCTCATGTTAGATCTTTATTTCTTCATCTTCCATCCTCTCTTCAACTCACTCCAGTTCAATAAAACCACTCAGTCAAGGTCACCAGTGTTCTCAACTGCTGCTTGGTTGTCAGTTTCAACTTCAGAGAAGTATCCACTACATTCAACATAATCTGCCCTTTCATCCTTCCTGAAACTTTCTTCTCTTATATTCAGAGAAACCATCTCTCTGCTTTCCCCCTACATCCCTTACCACCCCTTCTCAATCTTCTTTGTTGGTCTCTCCTCATCTCCTTGACCTCTAAGCAGTGGAGTGCAGTAAGAATCAATTCTCCAGATAGTACAACCAGATACATGGCTTTAAATATCATCTACACACAGAAATTGACATCTCTAATAATAATCCTGAACTCTAAATTCATACATCCATCTCCTTATTTGACCTGTTTACTTAGATGCTCATCAACCCAACACTTGATTTTCCCCATCCTGCTTTTCTTATAATCTTGTTCATCTCAGTCTATATCACTACTAACATACCCCAGCCAAAAATCTTAGAGTCATCTTCTCTCATACCCACATCTAACCCATCAGCAAATTCTTCTTGACTTTCAAGATATTTCTAAACTCCAGCTCCTTCTCAACATTTGGACAACTTCTCAACATGTAGGACAACTATTGCTGTTCTACAAAGACCTGATCATCATCTTGATCACTGCAGTAACTTCTTAACTGGTCTCCCTAATTCTATCCTAGCTCCCTGCAACAGAGATTGCTAGCTATGTAATGTAATTCATTGTCACTTCTTCCAAAATAATAGAATGGAAGCTTTGTACCAAGCAGCTCAGCTACACTCCATCTCCCAGTTACAATTTACCATTCAAATGTAGGCAGATGGTAAACGTGTCCACTTCTAGGTATGCCTCCTCCCTAAGTTTCCCTTTACACCTTGGACAAATGAGATACAACTTTACTCCTAAAAATGAAGACAATAACCTACATGGTGGGAAAATAACAGAAGGAATTCAAGTCCCTGGTTATTTAATTGAAATAGTTACCTATCAACCTGAAATTCAGATGATTAGGTAAATGAGGAAAAGTCTTTGACTTTGTTTTAACCTTTATAATTTGTATTCCCTATTTTGTACCTGCTATGTTTAAACTAATATAAAAATAACTACCATATGTCAGATGCTAACAAGTCACATGTACTATTCAAAATATGTGACATTGGCTTATCAGTGAAACAGAGAAGGAGCTTTTTAGATATGGAAAGCCACAGATACCAAGTATTCCCTAGCAAAGCTTTTATAAACTCTTAAACATTTTTTTTTCTCTTTTTAATATTGGGGATTGAATTCATGGGCACTTTACCACTGAACTACATCCCCAGTATTTTTTTTTTTTTTTTGAGACAGGATCTCACTAAGTTGCTTAGGGCCTATGTTCCTGAAGCTGGCCTCAAACTTGTGATCCTCCTGCCTCAGCCTCCTGTGTCACTGGGATTACAGATATGAGCTACTACATCCAACCACCTTTGTAAACTCGTCTCAAAAAATTTTGCTATTAAAATAATGGAACAGTAAGAAGTGTCTAGGAAGGACTGCTTCTTACTGCTTACGACTTTAAAAAGGAAAAAATGAACTGGGGAAAAAATTAGCCTGTTCACCTACAAAGATGGATGTGAAGAGTCTTAATAAGGACATCCGAAGGCTGGTCCCAGAATCCAGACTCCAAGAGTCTTCCCTTGCCTTTTCATCTAAGCCTATTATTTGAGATAGCTACAAGGTAGCAAGAGGGTACAAAGTGGAACACAGAATGAGATTGATTTCTGGTATCTCTTCCTCTTCTTAGAACCCAGTCTTTCAGATTAGAACCCCACACTCATGACTTTATTTAACCTTAATTGTGCCCCTAGAGGTCCTGTCTCCTATACAGTCACTTTTAGGAATAAGCTTCAATATATGAATGTGAGAGAAACACAACTCAGCCCATAACAATTCTGGTGGAAGAGAACTCCATATAATGAGCTCAATATTAAATATAATGTGTTGGAGGTGCCAGTAGGAGTTGAGTTAAAATTTGGGTATAGAAACCGAATCTTGTCAGGAGAAGGATGTGAGGAGCATCTACCCACATAGGACTCTGCCTAAAGTCTCGGCATGGATGATCTCCTGCAAAAAAGAGTCACAAGAAGAACAATAAAAAGTCTTAAGAAACTCAAATGTTTACTGATATTAGTGACACATTAATGATATTCACTGTTTCTAAAAATATCTTTATGGGAGCATCACATTTATCTTAAATCTAACTCTGGCTCTAAAACCTTGATAATTCCCTCCACAGACAACCTCCCAGTAAGCTGACACCAGATTGTTAACTTTTATGCTAGCTACAAAACAAAAAAAGAAAGTTATGTTACAAGAAACAATCAAGTTTCACAGATGTATTTCTTTGTAGGTCAAAATCCCATTTCCCAGAAGTGAACTTTCTCTTTTCCAAGAGGGTGGAAGGAAAAGTGACTGTTTTCCAAGAGGATGGAAGGAAAAGTGACTGTCTTCCAATCACTTTCATGAGGCATAGAGCACAAGGTCTTCCACTGAAAGCTCAGTTTGCTAATTCCTATTCCAATGGGATCTGTGTTTAGTCTTTGGAAGAAGCAGGCTTCACGTTTGCTTAGTAAACCTACAGAATTATGGACCATACTTTTGTCTTTTGGCCATGCACCATGTGTTAATCAGCTTTCTGCCACTGTGAACAGATAACTGAGACAATAAACTTATAAGGAAGAAAGGTTTATTTTGGTTCTTTGTTTCAGAGGTGTCAGTTCATGGTTTATTGGCCCATTGCTTTGGGCCTACAAAGCAATACTTGGTGGAGGGAACATGTGGCAGAGGAGGCCTCTTCCTGGTGGTAGCCAGGAAACAGAGAGGGAGATAAGGGGTCAGGATCCCAATATCTGCTCTCAATGACATACCCCCAATAATCTAACTTCCTAAAGGTTCCTCCCATAGTGCCATGGGATGGGAACCACGCCTGAAACACACAGGCCTTTGGGGGACATTTCAGATCCAAACTATGGCAACCCTCCACTGCCATGGTATCAGGGCCTCTCTTATTTCCTTTGTTCCACCATCCTCCTCCACTCTCCTACCATGGATCTCTGGAGTAGTTTGATACAACCTCCAGCTCCAGAAATGAGCATGTGACTCAGAGTTACATAAGAAGAAAATTTCATCCTTCTGGCCACAGTGATTCATTCACGATCACCTTGACAATCCTAAAACTGTGTCTTAATTTAGGAGTGGTGTTCTATTTCCCTGTAGTACATGAACCGTAGAGAATGCAGGGCTATGATTACAAGCTGCTTACTTGCCTCCAAAAAGAGCAGTGAATGAAACCAGTGAAGGAGGCAGAGTGAAGAGGTGAAGACAGAATTGGTCTTGGTTCCATCATTTTAGCTTCTAGAACAAGACCTATATCAAGGTAGTTCTAGCTCGACATTTTGCAGTTTCCCAAGTTCATGAACTAATTTTTTTAAGCTAAAGCAATTTGAGTTGTGTTTCTGTCATTTGTCAAAGAGTCTAACAGAGACCATACAGAGAAGATGGTCTGAGTTGAGATAGTCTTATGAAGAATATTCCAGAACACAAATGCTGACGAGCCTTGAGGAGGCAAAACCCCTGCAACATGTCCACAGCTCCCTGTGGGTCAGGGTACCCAGGAACTCTGAATCTGGTTCAGTTTCTTTGAGGGAAAGTTGGTAGAGAAAGTTCATCTTATTGTTTTCAAGGGAAATTGGTACTTTTAAATCTTTTTCCATCTGATAAAGGTAATATTTGTCTAGGTATCACATTCCCAGGAAGTACATAATTAGGGTTTCTGTGGATATTGCTGGACACTTTGAAACAGTTTGTCCAGCTCAACCCTGCTCCTTAGAATAAGTTTTAGCTACAAGTAATGTCACTGCCATTCCAAGACCTATGTTTAGTTAAGTAAAGTTAATAAACTTGCCCCCAGGGTTTCTGCTCTGCAGCTTGGGGGTTTGACTAGTGTCATAAACCAATTTGTCAATGATCTGGGGTCAAAGTACTCTAATCTCAATATTTTCCTCCTTTGACCTCTTCCAATTTAGGTAGAATCATAAGGAAATATGTTGATCAAATAAACTTAAAATAATTCTTTTTACACAGATCAGTGAATAGCAGTCACTTAAATTTTACTGTAGCAACATGCAAACTATTGTAAAGAGGTAACATTTTTGGTTGATTGATTTTGGGGGGGGGGGGGTTGTTTTTGGTTTTGTTTTTTTAAGAAAGTAGTAGCTGACACTGCCTACACTGCCTTGTTCTTTTCATCCTCTGACAAGGATTCCCAAAGGAAAATCCTATGGGACACTATCTATCCCTGCAGGAAAATAAACAAAAGCCCATTCTGCTTTTGAAGTTTATCACTTTTAAAATATTGCTATTATGATGATAAACCCTTTTGAGATTGACTTTTTTTTTCATGGATATTCTGATAATGTTTAAATCGGAAACAAAACAAAGTCACCTTTGAATTTCTTTTTTTGTGAAGTGTACTTCACTGAAAACTGAACATCTCATTACCATGGAGAAGAGACCAACCTGGTGGGCTGGCACTTAGCGCCAAAGTCTGGTGTGTCTGGGCAGATTCCCATGAGCTTCACGAAGACTCCCTCCAGACTTCAGCACGATGTGAGCCATGGTCCTAGGGTACTTCCTGTGCTTCCTCATCCACTTCTCTCTTGAAAAAATGCATATTATAGCTCAGCCTGCAGAGAAAAAGGTTCGTTTTATATCTTAACCCATGTGACCATTTTGGAGCTAAGAGATAATGCTGCTGGAGTGTAAAGGTCAGTTTTAAGTGTCAATTTGACAGGATTAAGGAATACCCAGAGAACTGGTGAAGCCTATCTTGTAGGTGTGTCTGTGAGCATGTTTGCAGAGAAGATTAGCAAATGAGTCAGGGACTGAATGGGGAAGATCTGCCCTCCTTGTGGGTGGGCACCATCCAACCAGGTAGGGGCCAAAAAAAACAAAAAAGGAAAGACAATTTCTCTCTCTCTGTCTGTCTCCCTCTCCCCCACCCTGCACCCCCAACTCTCCTGCAGCTGGGACACTATTTTCCTCCTGCTCTGGACATCAGAACCCCAGGCTCTCTGACTTTGACACTCCAGGACCCACAGCAGCTCCTTGGCTTCTCAGGTCTTTGGCCTTGTACTGAGAATCACCCCTCAGTTTCCCTGGTTCTGAGACTTTGGAAATGGGACTCAGCCATATCCCAGAGTGTCTAGCTTTCAGATGGCCTGTTATGAGACTTCCCAGCCTCCATAATCACATGAGTCAAGTACCTAATAAATCCCCTCCCATCTATCTATTATCTATCCATCTGTCCATCTAGCTCTTGACATGTACTATTGGTTTGCTCTCTGGAGAATCCTATCTAATACATAGAGAAGGAATTTCTTGTTGCTCTTGAAATATAAGTAGAATAATCCAATTTTTTCCTAGCAAGAGAAATTCAGCAGAATCAAGAAGTCTTCTTACGTACTCAACAAATCATTGTTGGAGACTTTCAATGGTAGAGGTGTTCTTAAGCCTTTGTCCTCAAGGAAGACCATCTAGAATTTCATTATTGACTGAATATTATTTTCCATTATATAGGCTATTTTGGTCTTGACGTGAAAGAATTTGTTTTGTCCCATTTCTATATAGCTCAGATGCATCTTTTCATGTAAGTTATGAATGTCAGTAGCAAAAGGTCTGAACAGATAATTCACAGAAGAAAAATTGAACAACCATATGAGAAAAATGTTCATTCTCATAACTAATTTAAAAATCCAACTTAAATATCAGTGAAATATAACCTAATTTTGTCTTCACAGTGGAAAGTCTGAATCCTTCCTAATGCTTTTAGAGTTCTTAAGCATCACTTACAAGTCTGTCTAAATCTTACTCCACTTTGGATCCAAGAGTTCAGCACATGCACGGAGCATCTTGCCATTTCTTTTTGCAAGCCATGCGCCACAACATAGAACGCATCCCTTTCTTAGTATGCATCGACAAAACAGACTTACCCAAGGTTGATGGTGACTGGAAGGTTTTGAGCTACTATTTTCCCAAGTTATTTCCTTAGGGACTGGTCCTCCCGGTGTCATAATACCACTCCTCAGACCTGCCTCCACCACCACCATCTCCCACCTGTGTCAAAACTGAAATCTCTCATTTGATGCTACAATTTTCACCCCCCAATTGGCCCAAGGCATCCTGAGTTACTGATATTCTCCCTGAATAATACATCTCTATTCTGTGTTCTACCTCCAGCACAGAAAAACTGAACTAACAGAAACTGAAATTTCCTGTTCCACTCTTCTCTCAACTCCAAAATCTCCAAAATAAAAATAGACTAGTTTAGATATGTGTTTTCTTATTATTCTGAATTATGCTACCTCCTTAGAAAGTAAAGACTGATGCAATCATATTTTATGTTAAATAACATTTTTTTCTCCTTTATATTGTTAACCAAAAATTTCATCATCATCATAATAATATTCATTAATAATAACATTCATAGTCACATTCACACACTGCTACCAAGAGTGAAAACTGGTAAAAGTCTGTTGGAAAGAAATATAAAAGTAGCATTAAAATCAAGATATTTTAAGGAATTCATACTTTTGAGCCTAGTGATTCCACTTCTACAAATTTTGAAGTAGGAATAATAAGTTATGAATTAAATTTTGCATGTAAGGATGTGCCTGATACAATAAGGAATTAAAAGACCAATGATAAGAGAAAAAAATAATAAACCATGGTCTATTCATACAATTTGCAACCATTATACATTTTTAAAAAATAAATTTTAAGGCATGCAAAAATGCTCTAAGCTCTCTAAAATCATAATTAACTGATGACTAATTTATATCTGAACTTCCCAAAGTTCTACCACAATGCCTGTCAGGTAATAAGCATACAATAAATATTTGTGGAATGATGATTGTATGAATGATCTAACAAGTGAATTTGGGCTATGAAGAATGAGTTTCCTTCCTTTTCCTGTAATGCTTCATGGTTCTATATGATCTCTTCCAAAAAGGGAGCCAAACTGCGGCCATGACAGGCTGCATTTAGGGCATAAAAGATTCTAGGCCTAGATTTCTATTTCCTGGAGCTCAGATAGCCGATTCCAGGAAGGCCACTAGAACAAGAGCATACCACATAGATCAAGATTAGGACTGGCCTTTGGCAAACAACCAATCGGGAGCTGACAAGCCAATGTCCAACTTTCCAAACCATATATGTCAATATGTTCAGACCTGGGTACCAGGAAGCATGTCAAACCTCGTATGTTGAAAGATCAGCCAATCATACACCTTGCTTTGTTCAAATTTCCCGCTGTACTGTGGAGCTCATAAAAATCCTGCTGAATCGAGACTCGGGGCTCTCAGCCAATACCTGCTGCGTCAGTGAACGCTGAGAGTCCAAGCTCAAGCTTGCAATAAAGGCCCTCTTGCTTTTGCATCAGAGATGGCTCCCTGTGGCCTCTGGGGATTCACGATCTGGGCACAACACTTCTCTTTCAGAGGACACAATTTAGATGGTAAGACAAGATAAGCACATATAGCCACCATGAGCAAAACAAGCCACTTCATAATGAAGTATGAATGACGTTCATTCTATGGAAGGAGAGGAGAAACCATAAAAGTTCTGATAAGAACTCATGCACCCATCTCCACTGCTTGTACAAACAGATTCAAGGATTTTACCTACTACCCTTCAAAAGTTACATGGCACAGTATTCATAATGGGAGGGCAGCACATATTTCCAAAAACGCAATGAACACCTTCCATCCACATTCTCAGTCTCTCTAATAGTTTGAGGAAACCAACAGGTGACTAATCCACGCAGAATTAGGACGTACGCCTGCGAGTCTACACACTCTTTTTGTTTATGTTTTAGTTTATTCGTTTGTTGTTGTTGTTCAGCTGTTATTCTTGAAAGCAAGTTTCACATAAAGCAAAGCCTTTGTAAAATTGCCTGGTTAAATATCCTTCAAAATAACACGTTCAGCAAAGAAAAAAATTTCAGTGGTTAAAAGCTGCCCATTACAAGGTGGAGATGAACTAAAAGGCAGACACTGTATATCTATTTATGTACTATGGCCCATCGGAGGGCCATAAACCATAATGATATCTAATAATTTTGCTGCCCCCCCAAAACAAATTTTTCTCCCTTAGTGGCAATATCACCCCCATAGAGAATGGATGGGTGATGCACTGTTCTACACACAAGGGGGGAGAATTTAAAGTGAAATGTTCTTAAAGTGCACTGCTGGGTCAATGGGGTTATCTCTGTACATGAGATTCACAGCATCCACAAAAGGCAGCACTGTGTTTTCTTAAGCATTTGATTCAAATTCTTCCCTACTTGTGCTTATTTCTTTGGACCTTTGGAAGTGGGGAGGAGAAGTAAAATTTAAAATGGAATAAAACTTTGATAACAGAAAAACAACAAATGATTAAATTAGAGATAAAATTCAGCACCCAGACTAGCACTCTTGCCATTCCTTTGATAGATTGCTATTGGCAATTCTATACATAGCGCCTTGCATCTCTCTCTTCGCCGCCCCCCGCCCCACTCTCTCTCAATCATTCATTCTGCATATAACATATACAGCCATGTATCTATATCACTGAGAAAGGATCAATCATTTTTTTCCCTATGCTGCTGAGACATACAATATTTATCACAGGTTATAGAAAAGAAGAAAAGAAAATCTAAGAATATTCCCTTCAGCTGTATTCTGTTGTGGAACCAGGAGCCTCCCAGTCCTCCTCAGTTTTGCCAGGTTGTCAGTTCATCCTGCACAATCTGTGGAGCAACAAGGCTAATACAGTTAGGTACCCACTGGCCATTGTGAAGAAAAACAGACCTGGTTATTGGCGATCTTCCTCGCTATATTAAACGCAACTCCCATTAGGCAAACTCCCTTCCATTTCTTTAAACCTCTCAATACCTTGTAAATCAAATATTTATCAACTGAGAACCTCTTTCTAGCTGTCTGATGTTTCAGCTCTGACAAAGTTGGCCACTAGCCAGTGGTGAAGAAACCTGTGAAAGGAAATCAGCCACAAGAAAAAAGAAAACTCTATTTCATTTTTATTTCACGGGAACAAACTGCCAACAAACCTTCTCCCCATCCCACCCCCTCTTTTTTTTGAACTTGCCCTTGTGAAAATGCTTTCATGGAATGAGCAGGCCTGGCCATGGGTTTAATCAACAAATATTTACCGGACAGTCATTGGTTGGGTCCTTATGTCTTCCAGCCCTTGCGATTCATATTAAAAGTTATTGAACTGCTATTAAGAGCCATTGTGACTAATGTGCCCCTCAGGGGAGGGTGTGCACAAAACACTGTGATCCACCAAGGTGAACCGGGAGTAGCTGGACAGCCATGCGCTCAAGAAGAGTTGATGGGGCTGTTTGTGGAAAGCTAGCTGAAGGACACAAGCCCTGAACCCTGACTTCAAGCTGGAGAAGGAATCCATATGGTGAGTGGGTGGAGGGAGGTGACAAATCTACCCGAAGGCTCAGCTGGTATATTTCCAGGAACACTGATCACTCCAACAGAATTACCATGTAGACAGACCACATTTAAAGCAAGTCAGAACTATTTTCATAACTGTTCTGTAACCAAATATGCAGGCAATAGCCTAAAGTAACACTATTGATTAGCTATAAAATATTTTCAGTCAAGAAAATGAAATATTATGCATAAGCTAGCAGTTTCTGGAGTAACTGGCTTATTGGTTTTCTAAAAAAAAAAAAAAAAAAAACATAGCC
>JAJEJO010004518.1:449346-613867 GCA_020662805.1 Glaucomys volans | reverse complement strand
TGATTTTTTTTTTTTTTTTAACCAGGGATTGAACTCAGGGACACTCGGTCATTGAGCCACATCCCCAGCTCTATTTTATTTAGAGACAGGGTCTCACTGAGTTGCCTAGGGCCTCGCTAAGTTGCTGAGGCTGACTTTGAACTCGAGATCCTCCTGACTCAGCCTCCCAAGTCGCTTGGATTACAGGCGTGCGCCACCCGGCTAACAAGTGATTATTTTGAAACATATACATACCCAGGACCCACCCGTGGAGCTGTGGATCCAGTGGTAGATGCAGGGCATCAGTGTTTTTCCAAAACGCTAGAGGTGACCCTAACTTGCACTCAGTTGCAAACTATGGCTCAGCACAGTGTCTGTCCTATAAGCAACCAAATTCTCAGAATAACTGGTGTCAGCTTATTACACAAGCGTGCCTACCTACTGTTTAGAAAACTGGCTCTTTAACTTACCATGTAGTTTTGATTTCAGAATCTATATTTTCATTGTGGAAATAAAAAAAAAAAAAGACTAGTGACCACTCCACTTCCAGATCCTACAGCTAATAATTTTTGAATGATTGTATTAGCCCTTCCACATAACTGAAGCCAAAAAATCCTACGTGTACTCAGGGTGCAAAACTACTTACAAAAGCCTAATGGCAGTCACAAGGTCAGGGATTGGTGCAAACAGTGGTGCTGGTTTGTATCAGGGGTGTGTGTGTGTGTGTGTGTGTGTGTGTGTGTGTGTGTATGTAAAACAAAACAAGAAAACAGAAGGTGAAGTTGTGGTCCCCATGTTCATATGAAGGGCCTACACAGTATCACACATCTTGCTGGGCCACTCAAGACATATGGTAAGCAACACAACACCAACCTCACCTTCATGAATTTCATGGTGTAGCAGAAAAAGCAGAAAGTGAATGAGTAAAAATGCTACACACTGTGACTTGTATAATTAATTCTAGGAAGCAAATCCAAAAAAAGCACAATGATATGGAAAGGACAAAGATGCTTTCCAGAAAGGAGAACAGAAGAGGTCTCTTTAAAGTCATGACAGCTAACATTTAAGATTTCAACTAAGAACTGAAAGGTAAGATGTTGATGGCCATATAAAGAACAAGGACAAAAACATTTCAAGCATGTGAGAAAACTCGCCTGGAGAGAATATAACTAATTCTGGGCCATCTGTAAGATATGAAGTTGGGCTACATGGTTTCAAATTATACTTCCTGCTCTAAAATTCTATAAAGAACAAATCCAAGTCATAATTGAGCAAGGAGGTAAATGAAAAGCATTAAGCAAAGCATTTTATCCCAACTTGATAGACATTCTAAAGTCAGAGATGGAAAAATACTGTTTGTCTAATTCCAGTTCTACCCAATTAGTTTAATGACCCAGAAATAAGGTAACTCCCCTCTTCTATTAGTATAGCCTGTAACTTCTACTCACAGTTCATCTATCTGGCATTTCTTAAAAACATCACTTTAAAAGGGAAAGCTTAATGGACAAAAATACATGAATAGGTAATGTAAAAAGAAGACAGCAATCAATTATTCTCATTAGTCAAGAACACAGAATAAGAACTAATGGCTTTTAAGCTGTATTCAGAAAAACTCGGGTTAAATAGAGCAGAACCTCACTAAGTCCCACTTCAGTCATTTCCAAACCCTATAATTTCCAGAAAGAAAACTGGTAGTCAAAATCATGTTTCAATAAGCAATTGCTTGCACAAAGCAGATGGGGAGCTCTCATGAACTGGGTTCCATTGCTCCTTGAAATAGGCTGTGAGGATGTTGGCTATGCCAAGTTCCGTGGAATAAAACAAGCACAGCAAAATAGTCCTTTGTCAAAAGTAATCAGCAAGATACAAATTTGGTTATGGCAGTCTTCATCTTCTGTCCTTACAGAACTTTCCCTTTCAATTGAGCTCTTACTCTCAAAAATCAATAAATCATACGGGGGTGGGGTGGAGTCCACATAGCAGTATGAATTAAACATCAGACATCAAAGCATCCCCTTTCCACCAGGAAGGATAAGGGTTGTTTCATAACATTTTCTATTATATTTATTTTAAACTAATGCATGTATCATGCAGAAAGATGAAAATTGTCCTACAATATGATCTTTTCTATATAAGAAAAGCATTACTTAAAAATAAACAAACAAAAAAAAGATGTCATTTCTGTTTTAGCAATTAAGGAGCTGACCATTTGTCCTCTTTAGCTTAGAAAGCTGATGACTGTCACTGGGCAGGGGTTCTTCAAAACTGAATTTGTGGATCTTAATCAGTCTACCACATATAGACGGGCTGCAAACCCACCATGCTACCTTAGCAATTTCTAGTCCAAGTCTGAAATATACCTGTGTCAATTGGAGGAACTGCTGTGTGATAGGCATTGTCTTTTCAAAATAAAAAAAAAAATTCCAAGGAAAGAGGACAGCAATTTTCTGGGTGCAAAAAAGAAGAACAGGGCTAGGGCTGGGGCTGGGGCTGAATGGTGGAGAGCTCGCCTCACACACATGAGGCACTGGGTTCAATCCTCAGCAACACAAAAATAAATAAATAAAATAAAGGTATTGTGTCCATCTACAACTAAAAATATTTTTTAAAGAAAGAAAGAGCATAGGGTAATGTAACACAAGTAATGTCAAATAAATAGTCCTAGTACCACTGGCCAGCATTCACTGAGCACTCACTATGTCAGGCACTCTTGGGAGACATTATAATTTCTGTTAATCTTCACAGCAAACCTCAAGGGAGGCACTGTTACTATTCCTGTTTTCAACACCAGGAAACGGAGACTCAAAAAGATTAAATAACTTCCCCAATCTCAAACAGTAAGTGATGGAATTGGGATCTAACCAACGCAGTATCAGCTTGAAGCCCAGTATTTTAATTAATACACTATAGTGCATTATATATGTTAGATATTAGAAAATATGTAACCAGGTTATTAATGTTTAAGATAATTTCTGTGATACTAAACTAGTTTCTTTGATTATCTGTTTATTCCTAATTTATAAGCTTGTGAAGTTTCCCCTATGAAACCCATATGCAGAGGATTCCAATTCCTTGCAAACTGAAAAAAAGCCTTCCCCTTCTTCCAGGATGAATTGGCAGTAAGGTTTGTAAAAGGCTCTTTGACACAGAAGGAAAATACCTACCTGGTTTA
The DNA here is from genome assembly GCA_020662805.1 of Glaucomys volans. NCBI lineage: Eukaryota > Metazoa > Chordata > Mammalia > Rodentia > Sciuridae > Glaucomys > Glaucomys volans. The sequence goes on along the minus strand of JAJEJO010004518.1, from coordinate 610,716 downwards.
GTCAGCCTTTTCACTGCTGTAACTAAAAAATCTGAACAGAACAATTTTAGGGAAGAAAAGTTTACTTGAAGGCTCACAGTTTCAGAGGTCTTCGTCCACAGAAGGTGGGCTCTATTCCTTGAGGTTCAAGGTGAGGCAGAACCTTATGGAGGAAGAGTGTGGCAAATGGAACACATGATGATCAGGAAGCAGAGAGAGATTCTACTCTCCAGATACAAAATATATACCCCATAGACATGCCTCCAATGAATCACTTCCTCCAGCCACCCTCCACCTGCCTCCATTTACCATTCAATTAAGGGATTAATTCACTGGTTAGTTTAAGGCTATGACCCAATAATTTCTCCTCCAAACCTTCTTGCATTGTCTCACAGGTGAGCTTTTGGGGCACATCACATCTAAACCATAACACTACCCCTTTCAACCCAAGAGATTGCAAAAAGAAGATGGAAGACAGAGGTAGAAAAGGAAGGCAAAGATCAGAATCCTTCATTATTATTTTCTTCTCCTTCCCTCATCTCAGACCAACATGGAAATAAAAGTTGGATGCAGGAAAAGTTGCGGAAACCTACAGTCACGTGCAGAAGAGCTCAAGAGTCGAGAGGTTTTCAATCTGCCTCCTATTTATGATTCTGGGATGGAGTGGTTTTATGTATCATCCCTTACCTAGAAGAGGCTGCAGTTTTGTAATCTGAATGGCTCATCACCTTCAGCAGAGGAAACCAGATTAAGTTAGCCAGAAAGCCCTCAGTTCCTGACATGAGAAATTTGAGTGGAATTCCCCACATGCTCCCAAAGGAACACTAGGATATTCATTGAGAATTGGACCAAACAGAGAGAGAACAGACCATGAATGAGGCAACACTTCAGCAGAGGACACTATTAGAACAAAGGACAAGTTGCCCTTCAGCAGTCAGTCATAGGAGCAACTTAGAACAACCACCCCTCAGCAGAGACCAGCAGAAAGCAGTGGCCAATGGTCAGGTAAGCCATACCCTCCTTCATATACCTCGATGTCATCTTTAACATAACATAGTTGCTCATGATTGAATCATGTCCCCTTTCCCCAAAATATTTTGAAATCCTAGTCCGCAGTACCTCAGAATGTGACCTTAGTTGTAGAACATAATTAGTTAAGATGGTGTCTTGCTGGAGTAGAGTAGGTTCCTTACTCAGTGTGCCAGGTATTCTCATAAGAGGATCACATGAAGACCTGGAGAAATGCACACTGTGACAGAGGCATATATTAGAATTATGCAGCTGCAAACCAAGGGTTCCAAGGATTTCTAGTAAACCACTAAATTTCTAGAAGCTAGGAAAAAGCAAGGAAGGAGTCGCTGGAAGTTTTAGATGGAGCAGGACCTGCCAGTACCTTAATTTCAGACTTTTAGCCCCCAAAACTGAGACAATATATTTCTCTGTTTTAAGTCAATCAGTCTGTGGCACATTGTTTAAGGGGCCCTTAAAAAACAAATACAGCGGGCATGGGGATGGAAATCCAGAAGACTGAACATTTTACTGAAGTCATCCACATAGATTCCAATTTACAGAAAGAGACTATTTACACACTTTGAACAAAAATATAGCTGTTTTCCCCACCCCTCCTACTCTCCAGTAGATGGAAGCTTGTAAAAGTCAGTTTATCATTGAAAAATTAGTACTATGCATTTTTTTTGCACAACTAACTATAGTTTGAGTTTACTGGGGACCTCCTATTGTGTGGTCATTAAAATTATTGAAAATTTGTCCATAAAGAAATAAGAAGATAGGCACCGTGGAACATGCCTATAAATTCCAGCTACTCAGAAGGGTGAGGCAGAAGGATCACAAGTTCAAGGCCAGCTTGGGTCCTATCTGGCAAATCTACATAGTGCCACAAGAATCAGGAAGATTCCCTACCTAGCAAGTCAGGGTACCCGTGGAGGCCTGAAAGGGCCTCATGGATGACAGAGTAGACTCTCTGCATCGGTAACAAAATACCACACACTGGATGACTTAGACCAACAGAAATGCATCTTCTCAGTTTAGACCAGAAGTCCAATACCAAGGTGTTAGCAGACCATGCTCCCTCTCAAGACTTTTGACCTTTTTTCCTGTGTGTTTTCTGTGCCTTCATATCTCTCTCTCCCTATAAATTTAAGGCCACTCAAACCTAGTACGACCTCATCTTAACTTGGCTACATTTTCAAAGACCCTATTTCAAAATAAGATTGCATTCACAGGTACCAAGATTAGGAATTTAACATATTTTGGGAGCTGGGGAGGGCCACAATTTAACCTACAATGTAGGATAATAGAAGTACAGAGCATATTAGCATGAGACAACATCAAGAATCACATGCCCCCCCTTCACACACCTCCCCTGACCAAGCCTTAGCACCATGCAAGGTCCTTAAATCAGCCTCAGCTCTGGAAGAAAGAAGTTAAGCCTTACATTGATTGGCATTTATTGTCAATAATACTGGGATGATGGCACCCCAAAATACAAACTGAACCATAGCATAGTTACATATTTTGCTTTCCTAGGTTGTAGAGTGAAATTCGGACACACTGCAATACATTTGAGAAGTTGTGTGCAACATATTTGGGAAGCACAGCAAAGAGCAGAGATATCAGACTGAGGGGCCAAGAGATATTTACCAGAAGTAGTAACCTTGAGCTAAATCCTTGAAGAAGGGGGAAAATTAAACCGTTCAGCTCTTTGTATCTGTGGGTTCCGTATCTATAGATTCAACCAACTGCAGATGGAAAATACTCAGGAAAGAAATATGTCTGTACTGAACAACTACAGAGACATTTTTCTTGTGATTACTCCCTAAACAATACAGCATAGCAACCATTTGCATAGCATTTACATTGTATTAGGTAATATAAGTAATCTAGAGGAGATTTAAAGTATCCTGGAAGATGTGGGTAGGTTATGTGCAAATACTACACACACCATTGTTTGTAAGGGAGTCAGTATCTGCTAGGGACCCTAGAACTACTCCCTCTCAGATCCCAGAAAGAACTGTGCATAGCAACAAGGGATAAAAAGAATGCAAAGGACGTCCAGGCAGAGAGAAAGACATCAGTTTGGGGAGAAGTAAGAAAGAGAGTTCAAGGCACAGAAATTCTTTTAGTATGCTTCTGGAACAGCAGTTGAGGAATGGTGGAAGGAGATTGGGCTAGTTGGTGGGCTGGGACCAGATCCTGCATATGTCAGAGGATGGCTTCTGCAGCTAAGTGCAAGAGAATGTGAGAAAGTCACTACTGAAGACAGAGCAGTTAAGAGGCTGGTGAAATAAATCTTACTGAGTCAGTGAAGACTTGAAGGAAGGCAGTAAAAGACAAGCTGGAAAGGACACATATTTAACCAGAAGGAAAAAGCAAATGTCATCCCCAGGTTTCTCAGCTGGATGACAGAGAGCAACATCTTTCAAAAAAATTTGACCTTGATAGACACAAAGGAATATTGTACATGAAGACCCTACTTACACACATACACACCCCACATACACACAAAAACCTATATATAACTGAGATTAAAGTTTCATTTAAAAAAAATACTCAGCCTTACTACGTGCAATGCACTCTGTATTTTCTGTTCTGCTTTTGTTTTTAAATGGTAGTCACAGCCCATTACATTGGTTTTACAACTCATTAATGGGTCACAGTTTAGAAAGCACTTAGGAAAACACTTATTGAGTGGATGATGATGCTGTCCAGAGAGAATTAAATGCAGGAGGAGAAGTTGCAGGGAAGGAGGAGGATGAAGAATTGAGTTTTAAACACATTGCTTCTCAATGTGGTGGGACTAACTCGTGTCTGGGCTGCTTTTTTTCAGGGTATTCTGTCACCTGAACATCAAGGTTCTTGCTATGGTTTAGACTCGAGTGTGAAACCCAAAGTCTCACACGTGGGCGGCATGGTCCCTGCATGGCAGTGTTGAAGTAATGGAAACTTTTAGAGGTCTAGTGGTGGGTACCTGGGTGGTGGGGACTCCTCTTTGGAAGGAATTAATGCTGGTTTCATGGAGTGAGTTCTCTGGAAAGCAGACTATTAGAAAGTGAGGGCACTGCTTGTGCTTAGCCCTTCTGCACATGACCAGTCCCTTTTCTGCTTCTCCATGGTGCTGTGATGCAGCCAGAGGACCCATGTCAAGATGCTGGAGCCTGCTGTTTGGACCCTCCAGCCATCAAAACTGTGAGCCAAATTAACCTCTTCTAAAGTACCTGGCCTCAGGTACTTTGTTATAGGAACACAAAACAGACACTGGCAGTGCCCTCTTCCTCCTAGAGTGACCTTCCTGAGGAGGTCTCTGAAAAGGCCATGTTACACCAACACAGGCCTCACCCTACTTCTCACATCCACCTCAAAGTACCACTTTGCTCTGTGACTCTGTTGCCCAGCAAGAGGAAAAATCATTTCCCCTGGCCCTGTATGTGTTTAAACAAGTGTTTGACAGAAAGAAGTCAACACGTTTGCTGAACAAATTTAAAAATAAATGAACTCAAGAAAGGCTAGGCATCCTCACATCTTGGATTTTTGTAATTTTGCAATTTTAAATGCACATTGTTGACAGTGAGAAATCTTAAACGTCATACTAGTGTTTATACTAGGTGGATGATGCGTGTGTGGAAAGAGTCAAGTAAATATTAGATATTTCTGGAGTATATTTCTATATGTAATATTAGTTTCATAAATGTCTGCTAAATACAAAGGGATACTTTGAATATTCTGCAGCTCAAACTTCACACACACACACACACACACACACTACTTTCCTCTCATTTTAAGTCTTGGATTTCTACCTCTCTCATTCTCTCACACACTGGTCCCCTACACAAATCTTTGTGTAATCTTGCAGTCTAAGAGATCCCCTGTCTTGTGTTCACCCACCACTAATTAAACCATCTATTTCAGAGTGCAGTTTGTGAATATGTCTTTCTCATCATGGTTTAGACCACCAGAGGTTTCCATTGCAGCCAGTCAGGTACCATGTGTCCTGGTGGTAATTTTCTTGTACTGACTTTCTTTTGCTATCAATGCCACCAGAGCTTGGTATCTGGTCCACACTCCTACCCAAAGTCTATTTCCCACTGGATATACAACTGCCTCTAAGAAATTGTGTTTATTTAATAATATATCACTATTTTTAGATGAACCAAATTTCAAACTTTAGCCCATACATCTCTTCTGACCTTAAGAACTATCTCTAATTCCATCTGTTAGGTACCTCTGCTAACAGCTATCTAATAATCAAATGTCCAACTGAATTCAGTGTTCATATCCCTCCTTCAACTCACCCCTCCCCTGACCCATTCCATCTCTTACCTTCTTAATTTTAGTTAACATATCAGCATTCTTTGAAAGTTAGAGAGTCAAAATGATTACTGCTTCAAAGTCTACTCTTGAACAGAAGCTCTTCATCTTCATTCAAGAAGAGGAGATGCAGGACATTTTAATCCCGAGAGTGGGTCTTAGCAGATATTTTAATAGCAGACCAGCTGGATAGATATGCAAAAGCACCCCACCATGCTTACTGGAAAAAAAAAAATCCTCTGTACTAACAAATTCAGCTTGATCCCTTCTCATCTCTCCCTTATTTTTTTCCCTTGGTCTATGAATTCCAGAAGGTCAGCAGAATCAAGTGAATGTCTGTCTCAACTGTGAAAAAAAGTAAGATTTCACTGAGGATTTCAAATTCCCTTAGCCCAAAGCTAGGACTCTTCAAAAACAGAGAGAGAAAAAGAATGAATGAATGAATGAATGAATGAATGAATGAATGAATAAATGAATGAGGAAAAACCAGATCTGTAATCCCAATGTGTTCACCCAAAAAGCAGGTATTCATTTTAAGCATCTATGTTCTCCACAAAACACCTTCTAGGCAGCCACTCAAGGAAAGCTTTTGTGTGAAAAATGTCACAGTCTGATTAGATAAGGTACATCTAGCCTGTTAATTGGTCTCTAGGCTTTATTCATCTATCTCTTATCACTAAACTTGCTGCTCCTAAGGAAACACAGAAAAACCCTCAACAGATGTGAGTAGCTTCATCAGGACTTTTAGCATACTGTCAGAGCCCAGGGGACCTGTAGAATACAAAACTGTTTCTAATGTGGGCTTATGCTTGATCTATTTAGTAAGGAAAAGAGCATTTCTTTTTCCCCATCCAAAGATGCCACCTGGCTCAGGGAAATAGAAAGTAATTGTTAAGTTATTACTACTTTATCTGAAAAGAGTAAGTTAATTTCACATACGCAGCAATCCTTGGAATGGGTAAAGGAAGTAACAGAGTTACTTTAGATTAGGTAAAGGGGGTGAAGAGAGAGGAGGGGGTGTAGCAGTAGGAAGGATAGTAGAATGAATCAGACATTATTACCCTATGTATGTATATAACTGTATGACTGGTGGTATTCTACATCAGTATAACCAGAAGAATGAGAAATTATACTCATTATATATGATGAGTATATATATATATACATATGCACACATATATATATACACTCCATTATATATGATGTATGAAAGCGCATTCTACTGTCATGAATAATTAATTAAAACAAATTTTTAAATTTATAAAAAAAATAAAGTAACCAATAAATGACTTAACTTTCTAAAATGTAAAATGCCTGATGCTGTGTTTGACACATTACAGGTGCTCAATGAAGGCCATGTTCTTTACTCTGTATGTCCCCTTCCTTTTCTTACCCTGTCCTTTACTTTTTCCATGTCTCCACTCCTGCCTTCTTATATGTCACTACAAGGCTTAGAATAGGCATAAGAGCACCCTAGGAGCATGATTACTTTACTTCAGCTCAACATACCATCCAAGACATGATTATTTCCAACTTCTTTTAAAGGGGTGTTGGAAAACTAAAGGGATGGACATAGTCTTCTGGACAAGTAGATTTTTGGCACATCCTGTAGGATAAATTAGTTGTAGATCCCATGTTGGTGCCCCTCCCCAAATCCAAACACTCCAAAATTTCTGTTTTTCCTTCTGTAGATGGTTAAGAGGAATGATGAAATGCTAAACGAAGACTGAGCAAAATCTGAAGAAGGGAAAATGATATTTCACCTTTCAGCTCTCCTTTGACAGGGCCGCTTGCCTGATCTCTAGAACTCCATCCTGTACTCCATCTTCAGAAAACAACTACCCTCTCTTCATTCTTCCCTGAAACCACTGGTGTATGACATATACTCCTCTGCCTTGCTTCAGTATGAAATTTTGATAATTCAACAGAACCCCATTGTAATTGGTATTTACCACATTTAAGCCTTAGAAATACGAAAAGCAAATAAAGCAGTGCTGGTTCCATTTTATGAACAGATAAAATAAAGTTCAGTAATGTAAATGGCGGACTTTAGATAATAAGTGTGTCTAAGTTATTGCATCAGTTGTAACAAATGTCCCACTAATGCAAGACTTTAACAATAAGGGATGTGGAAAGTCTATTCTTTTCAATTTTTCTGTAAATCTAAAACTGCTCTAAATAATAAAATCTATTAATTAAAAAAAAAGATTCAGTACTTTTTTCAACGTAATATGGCCCAAAAGTAAATATAATGTAAGGCAGCCTTCCTGTTGGCCTTCTTGAGCTTGCCACATGAGAAGTGTCTGTTAGGACAGTTCTGTTAGACTCTGTTAGGAAGTGTCTCTGTTGAACCACAGGGCATAAATAAACAAGACAATTCCAAGATGAATCTTCTACTTTCTTAACATATGAACCTTCCTGCTGACCTATATAGCATTATTACAGTGAATATTAAAAATTAAATGAATACTTAATAATGTAGGCTAGCCTTTTATTTGAGTTGGGTTCTTGGACTTGTTTTACTAAAAATGTCTTCTCAGCCTTTCCCTGAGGCTGCTCATGCCCAGACTCTACTACTTGAGCAAGGGAATAGAATAGATAAAGTAATTTCAGCAGCTATTCAAAATGAAGTAACTTACAAGTAACTTGCCCCTTCTCAATCACAATAATTTGGTGATTGACCTCTAACAAACTCACAAATACTGATGTACATGTCTTTAATATGGAAGATTTTAAATTATTCAAAAATGATTACCAGTTGCTAAAATGCAGGTGGTTGCCATTTGCAACCTTGGAGCTGAGGGAACATGAGTAACATCTATCCATACACAAATTGCATTCCCCACATGGCTTCCTACATGGTGATAGCTGGCTGTCACTCACAGCATCTGAGTTACAAATTGAAAGAAAAGAAGAAAGGAAGGGGAAAAAGGAGGGAAGGAAGGAAGGGAAAAAAGGAGGAAAGGAAAGAGGGAAGGAAGGAAGGAAGGAAGGAAGGAAGGAAGGAAGGAAGGAAGGAAGGAGAAGCAGGAGCGAGGGAGGTAGGTATTTTTAGTCTTTATCTAAATACTCAGTATTGAATAAGTCATTTTGAGAAGTAGATAGCAGAGTCAAATCGCCTTTTTGAGTCTTGAAGTAAATTATCAGCCCTGTACAGACCCAGGCTAAGACAGATATAGCATTTAACTTCATGGGTGGCTATAATTTCTAGATTTGTGAAAGAGTGATTCCTGCTTAGTACATTCCAAAAAGGACATGAAGTTTCTTAAAGGCCCTATATAAATCAATTCACAATCATACTGAGGTAGTTTGACTGTGACTCCAAAATGTCTGAGTTTCATTTTCTCCCTGTTAAAGATGAAACCACTGACATTCATTTTTTATGGACATTTCCAGCTAAAGACTTTTTTTGGTAAGTTAAAATTTGAAGAGCATGAAAGAGAAATTATTCTGATTTATGATGACTTCCAATCAGGACCAATTAAGAGAAAATGAACCAGGGAAATTGGAGTGGGGAAGGGAAATAAGACCCTGCAAAGTGAAAGTATTTGAAGGGAAGTTTTCTTTCACTTGGGATCCCCAGGGTAGAATCAAGCAAAGGCAGCTGCAGAAGTAGACCCCTGAGCCCAGGCCTCACCTACATCCAGTTTCTTCACCTATAAACTTGCTCTAGGCACACTCCTTGCCCTTTACTTACGAGTCTATCAGCCAACAGAAATGCTTGTCTTTTATTGCAGTATTCAAGTGTAACTGTAAAGTGAATTCTGATATTAACATATGCTTCACTTACTCCTGACTTGATTCTTAGCTAAATACTTTCTGATTTAAAGTTGAAAATCCAAGGCCTCAAGAGTCACACAATTTTTTAAAATAACTTATGCCAGCCCTGTCCTCCTACCTGCGCACGAGGCCTCTGTGCTGGGCTGGTGCTGTACCCACCAGGTGTACGTAGCGCCGGCGCGACACACACACATTCATTGAAGGCTGCGTTTGTGCCTCAGTCCCTCAGAAACAGAGCTGGCAAAAGAAAACTGCAAACACTCACCCTCATGACAAACACTGGGAAGAACCAGGGAAACACGCTCCAACCCTCATCCCACATCCCCCACACAGATAGCAACTTCATTTCATTGTAAAAGTTTGGGGGCTGTGGGCTGCTCCTGACGAATGGACCCTACTTTAGAGTAGGAAGATCTCGGGCAGAGGCATTTAAGAGATGAAACAAATTAATTAACTTGTCAAAACTTTCCTCAGAGATAACACAGACACAATAGATTATTGCAAACCCAAGTATGCTTCCCAGTAACACCGAATGTTTTCTTTCTTTTCTTTGTGTTCCAATTTGTGGTTCCAGAGGTACTCACAAATTAGTACAATATATGCAACCCTGGCCCATGATAGCTGAAGAGCATTTTGCAATCTTAAACTATTCGTATAACACATCTGTGTGTGTGTATGTACATGTATGTGTATGTATATGTGTGTGTGTGTGTCTTAACCTCTCAACTTTTACATTTAGAGTAGGATAATTCTTTGTTGGGGGAGTTCTGTCATGATAAGATATAAAGCAGCATCCATTAGATGCCAGTCACATCTCTCTCCTCATTTCCCTTTTTCCTACCACTTATGACAACCAAAAATATTTCTAGACACTACCAAAGTTCCCCCAGGGGACAAAATTCCTACTGGTCCACTGGTGGAGAACCATTAAGCTAGACAACTAGACACAACATTCACAAAGCAGCTTATTATTTCTTTACACTGGAAACCTGATGGATATTGAACACTAGAATTTTGAGCAATTTTATCCTTATAAAAATATTTAATAAGATTTAATTCAATATTTTAAAAAATATTTAAAATGTCAGCTTTATTTAAATAACATTTAAATTTTACATTTATTGTAATTTGTATTTTGTCTTTTAATTTTGATAGATTATTTTTAATAGCTAGGAAGAAACAACTTGTTGGAAACACGTAAAAGATTAATTTTAATTTTTTACATTTACTACATCCCTCCATTAGCGGACAGATTCTTTTCACTTTATGATTTCCTTTCATGGGAATGCACTGGAGCCAAGGGTGAAGTTGTTCTCACAGAAGCTTATTGTCAGCACTAGCCAGACTTCGCGGGTGGTTTCACTGAGGGTGGGGAGCTGGACTCTGGAAGGGAGGGAAGTGAATGCTGTCACTAATGGCAGGAATACCTCAGCCTGCACCTCAGCCAAGGCACCAGGGAATTTCCTCAGCAAGACATGCACCAACCTTTCTCTGTCTTCCCCTGGATCTGGACAGAGAAAAACAGCCTCTGTGCTAGTTCTGGATACGAACAGGCCTCTTATCACTGAATAAATGATGCTATAGTCAGAAGTTAGAGGGGGAGCCATTTCAAATCATTCATTTGTGCTCCATAAAACTAAATGCTTCTAGAGGGTGGGGTTGTGGCTCAGTGGTAGAGAGAGCACTTGCCTAGCATGTGTAGGCACTGGGTTCAATCCTCAGCACCACGTAAAAATAAGTAAATCAATTTTTTTTTAAACTAAATGTTTCTATTATCTCAACAACTGACATCATAAATCTTCAAATTCAGATACAGGGAAGGAGTGTATTATATTGTCTCCCCCCCAAAAAAACATAGTCTTATAACCAATTAAACTCAGTGCAGTTGAATATTCTAACAGTACTCACCATTGCACATGTGAAGTAACCACTTCAGTACAATTGGTTTATAATTACCAAGGTTATAAATGACCTTCTGAAACAGTTCCTGGGGAAGCCTGACAAAGTTTTCTGGCAAGCATGTACTAGCCCAGCAGGGCAATTTCCAGTCTGCCCCAGAACACCACAGGAAGTCAATTTCCAAGTTACAACAAGTATCTGACCTACACATGCCTTTTATGTGAAATGTAAGCTGTCACTGCCACACCAGATCACCTAATCTAAGGCTACTTACTACAACTCTTGTCTCCCCCAGTTATGAATTCTTCTAAAAAGTCAATCATTGACCTTTGATAAATTTGGGGAAAATCTTCCTACTCTAAAACAAACAAACCAAAAAACATCTATTTCTAAAGACTTGATATTATACAGAATGTATTTTCATGATGGCTATAATCTTCCATCTACTTCTTGTAAGGCCTTATTCCTTTATTGTTTTGTTTATTTACTTGTTTAACTGCTATTCATATTTAAGTGAGTACTTATTATTTCTGAGAACTTCTTCGAGTGCTTTGTTACAAGTGTTCTTTCCTGCTCAGGACAACCCTATGAAGTTATTCCCTTTTTCCAGATAAGGAAACTGAAGCTTAAAGGTGCTGAATAATTTGCCCATGGTAATCCAGAAAATACAAATACCCAGTGCTTAAACTCAGGTCTGTCTAAACACAGATCTGACATCTTCATGCATCTTATCTATATGCAATATTGCAGATGCATGAGTTGCTGTTTAATTAAAATACACACACACAAACACACATATGTACATACTGTATTTTGGGTACACCATGGATTGAATAAATTTTTGAAGACTAGCAAAGGTACCTTTCATCGATGCTTTAATTTCTTTTTTTTTTTTTTTTTTACTGGGGATTGAACCCAGGGGCACTCCACCACTGAGTCACATCCCCAGTCCTATTTTATATTTTATTTAGAGACAGGGTCTCACTGAGTTGCTTAGGGCCTCGCTAAGTTGCTGAGACTGGCTTTGAACTCGCAATCCTCCTGCCTCAGCCTCCCAAGTACTGGGATTATAGGCGTGCGCCACTGTGCCAGGCTTTAATTTTTAAAGTAAAATGCATTTGGGTATTTCATTTCAAAGTTAATATCTACTCATTAGAAAAATTTGAGAACATGCACAAGAGAAAAGAAAAAAAATCAGCCAAAGATGAATATTTTCTAATATTTTCTTAACTAGAAATTCCAATGTTTTGGTAATAAAACATTCTGTTGAAATATATATTTTAAAGAGCTGATTTAAAAATATTTTTTACATAAAGATTAGTGGATTTCATGGTCAATCAAACATAGGTTCAAATTCTCTATCACTTAAGAAACTATTTGGCCTCTTGAACCCAAGATTGCTTCTATATAAAGTAAGAATGATAATTATTACTACACCCACTGAGATGTTATAAAAATTGAATGAGACAAAATATGGGCAGTGCTTAGCAAACTCTTTGTGCTCAGGAGATGATGGTGGCAGTGGGCTTGGTACACGTATAAACATTTATGTTTATATTTATCTTTCTTTTACCATTTTTTTTTTTTTTGGTACTGGGGATTGAACCCAGGGGCACTCGACCACTGAACCACATCCCCAGCCCTATTTTGTATTTTATTTAGAGACAGGGTCTCACTGAGTTGCTCAGGGCCTCACTAATTTGCTGAGGCTGGCTTTGAACTTGCGATCCTCCTGCCTCAGCCTCCCAAGTGCTGGGATTACAGGTGCACCACCATGCCCAGCTTATCTCTGTCTTTTAATCTCTACATGAAAATAGACAAAGCAATTAAAAAGCAAACCTAAATCTATGATTGGCATTTATACAGAACATAAACTGGTAAGAACAATCCACCAATAGCCCCAAGACCAGAGTGGAGTCTATGTCTGCACAGGAGAAACTGAAGAAGTAAAGAAAAAGCACCTGTGTCAAGTTGGGAGTAGACAGAAGATGAAAAGAGTTTTACCCAATCCATGTGGACAAGTGCTAGGGGCTGGTGTGGGCCTGGAGGAAATGGAGCTCTATGAGTTTTCTTCCAGAACAGGCCTCCCTTTCAGGAAAGGGCTCTGCCCTGAGGAGAAACTACTGAAGTGGAATTGAGATCTAGCAGTATAGTCCACTATAGATCAAGGAAAGAAAAGATAGAATCCAGGTAAGAGTGGAGGCAGAGAACTAGGAAAGTTTAGGGAACAACAGAAGAAGGAATTCTCCAAAGTTACCCAAACTACTCCAAACCAGGCTCTGAAATCCCAGAAAACTGACTTCACATAAAAATGTGCAATAAGAAAGAATTGACGTCAAGTGCTCTGCAAAGTAGTTAGAAGATAAAAGAGAATAAAGAGCAGAATAACTTCACTCTAGATAATAAAAGCATATCAGAAAAAGACAGATCAAAACTGCAACTTATTTCAAAATGAGCTAAAAGACATTATGAAAATGATACAAAATGTGAAAGAACAACATACATCAGAATTAGGAAAACTCATAAACCAGGTGACAGAACACAGGAAAGAATTATAAATAAATGAAAAAGTCACTTTGGAAATGAAGACTCACCTAGAAGGAACACAAAAGCAAATAAGCACAGAATATGTCTTAAGAGGATACAAGGTGAAATTGAGGAAATTTTTTTAAATCAAAAAAGAAATAAAAACTATTAAAGAGAAGCAGACAAAGAAAGTTTGAACAACATAATATAAGAATCCCTGTGGAAGAAGAAAATATGGAAAAGAACAAATTCTAAAAACCATAAATCAAAGACACTTTCCTGAATTAAAAAAGGAATTGAGACCATATACTGAAATATGTCTGCAAAACTCAACTCAAAATGTCTGGCACCAGGCATATGCTAATAAAAAGTTTTGGATTTTAAAGAAAAAACTGGTTCTGAAACTTGTGAGAAACAAAAAGCAAATGACTAATAAAGGGGGAAAAATAGGTTACTATGAGACTCTACAGCTCTATGACAGAAGAAAACAGAGTGACCTAATTAATATACTCAAGGAAAGAAATGTCTAAAGGAAATATAAAGTTTTTTTATCCAGCAAAACTGACTTTTAGATACAAAGAGCATAAACAAACAGTTATCAACATACAAGAACTCAAAGAATATTATTCCCTTGAGCCCTTCCTAGGGAATATACTAGAAATGAGCTTCAGAAAAGCAAAATCACTAGAGAGATATAGACGCAAGGACTGATGGCAAGAGCTAAATGTATGCAACATGCTGCTGTTATAGAATGAGATCAAATGAGCATTGAAAGGGGAAAGTATACTATTAGTGGCTATGTGCTTAGAAATTGTATAGTAGCTATAAAAGTGAATGGGAGAATGAGGAAAGTATATGCAAAAACTTCGGTTACTTTTCAGTAATTAAAATGCCAGTGATGGTGTTAGTGTTGTTTGAATATGTAACATTGGAAGTGGGTAAATAAGTAATTAGGCAGTGTTCTGATTCTATCACTATATCCTTAAGAACTAAGATGTTGGCATTCAAGAAAGGAAATACAGATGCAACACAAAAGTTAAAAGCCCTGTGCTCCTGAATTTAAATTAGAACTACCAGTATGAACTTATGAAGCAATTTTGTCCACCCAAGACACCAACAAACATGACCATCTCCAGCATACAGAAGCCAGTATTGAAACACCCAGATGTTCTTCCCTGCAAAACCACCCAGGGCTTCTTGGAGAAGTGACTATGACCAGGTCTGAGGCAGGAAATGTACAAGATGAGCATACAAAAACCCTGTCATGCCAAATAACAAAGAAGTGATCAAAGGGTGGTGTTAAAACAACCCAGAAGCCAACTTGAAGAGGTTCTCTAGACAACTACCTGAAAATCCGAGCTTTAACTGAGATACCTGAAAGGGTGAGGTGGAAATTGACATCCCTTCATCTTGCAAAAGGAAGTTCACATGAGTTTGGTCAACTGTCTAGATCCAGTTGCCAATTTGTAGGGAAACAGAAGGCAGAAAAAAGTGTTAATGAACAGTCCAGACCATGGGAAACTGTAGATCAATTCCCTTAAGTTTTTCAATAAATAATCTGTAAGGAAAAGAAAGGAAAGGAGGAAAATTTGAAGATTAAAAGAAATGTAAAGACTTAAAATTTTTAAAATAGATGAGACAAAATTACAGTGTGTAGGGATACACTTATTTTATTAGCTAATTTTAGTTATACGTGATAGTAGAGTCCATTTTGATGTAATTATACAAGCATGGAATATACCTTATTCTAATTAGGGCCCCAGTCTTGTGGTTGTACACAATGGTGAGAATAACTATGGTGTATTCACATCTATACTTAGGAAAGTTATGTCAGATTCATTCCCCTGTCTTTCCTTTTCCTATTCCCCCTTCCTTCTCTTTATTCTCCTTTGTCTAGTCCAAGGAACTTCTATTTTTCCCTTCCTCCCCTCTCTCCTAGTAGTGGGTTAGCTTCCATGTATCAGAGAGAACATTCAGCCTTTGGTTTTAGGGGACTGGCATATTTCACCAAGCATGAGAGTCTCCAGATCCACCCATTTACTAGCAAATGCCATAATTTCATTCTTCTTTATGGCTGAGTAATACTCTATTGGGGATTCACATTTTTTGATGAAATTGTGAAGAAATTCCAGAACGTAGTTATTATAGATTAGGACAGAGGTTGTTCTGAGGGAAGGAGTATTGAGTTTCGGATGAAGTGCCTGGAGGAGCTTCTGAGATACTGAAAATTTCTATTTACAAACCCAGATAGTAGTTCTGACAAATGTTAGTTAATCAATCTACATGATTCTATGTGACTTTCTGGATCTGCATTTTATTTTACAATAAAAGTATCAATTGAATCAATAAGTGCTAAATAAATATTAATTATACTTAAAAATTGAAAACATTTTCCAATGTCACAACATCATAATAAGTGGCTATGTGGTAGAAAACAGAGATTCCAAATTAAGACAGTCTAAGACAGAGCAATTAGACAGACTAAAGAAATTAAAGGGATACAAATAGGAAAAGAAGAACTCAAACTATCACTATTTGCTGATGCCATGATCCTATATTTAGAGGATCCAAAAAATTCCATGAGAAAACTTCTAGAACTTATAAATGAATTCAGTACTGTAGCAGGATATAAAATCAACACTCAAAAATCTAATGCATTTTTATTCATAAGTGATGATTCCTCTGAAAGAGAAATTAGGAAATCTACCCCATTCACAATAGCCTCAAAAAAAATAAAATACTTGGGAATAAATCTAACAAAAGAGGTGAAAGACCTTTACAATGAGAACTACAAGACACTAAAGAAAGAAATTATAGAAAACCTGAGAAGATGGAAAGATCTCCCATGTTCTTGGATAGGCAGAATATTATCAAAATGGCCATACTACCAAAAGTGCTATACAAATTCAATGCAATTCCAGTTAAAATTCCAGTGATGTTCCTCATAGAAATAGAGCAAGCAATCATAAGATTCATTTGGAAGAATAAGAGACCCAGAATAGTTAAAGCAATCCTCAGCAGGAACAGTGAAGTAGGTGATATCACAATGCCAGAATTTCAACTATACTACAGAGCAATAGTAGCAAAAACGGCATAGTATTGGCACCAAAATAGGCAGGTAGACCAATGGTACAGAATAGAGGACACAGAGACAAACCCACATAAATACAGTTTTCTCATACTAGACAAAGGTGCCAAAAACATATAATGGAGAAAAGATAGCCTCTTTAACAAGTGGTGCTGGGAAAACTGGAAATCCATATGCAGCAAAATGAAACTAAACCCATATCTCTCACCCTGCACAAAACTCAACTCAAAATGGATAAAGGACCTAGGGATTAGACCAGAGACTCTGCACCTAATAGAAGAAAAAGTAGGTCCAAATTTTTCATCATGATGACTTAGGACCAGACTTCCTTAACATGACTCCCAAAGCACAAGAAATAAAAGCAGGAATTAATAATTGGGATAGATTCAAACTAAAAAGCTTTTTCTCAGCAAAGGAAACAATCAATGTGAAGAGAGAGCCTTCAGAGTGGGAGAAAATCTTTGCCACATACACTTCAGATAGAGCACTAATCTCCAGAATCTATAAAGAACTCAAAAAACTTTACACCAAGAATACAAATAACCCAATCAATAAATAGGCTAAGGAAATGAGCAGAAGAGGATCTACAAACAAACAACAGCTATATGAAAAAATGTTCAACATCTCTAGTAATAAGAAAAATGCAAATCAAAACTACCCTAAGATTTCATCTCACCCCAATTAGAATGGTTATTATCAAGAACACAAGCAATAATAAATGTTAGCATGGACGTGGGGAAAAAGGCACACTCATACATTGCTGGTGGAGTTGCAAATTGGTGCAGCCACTCTGGAAAGCAGTATGGAGATTCCTCATAAAACATGAATTGGAACTACATTTGACCTAGCTATCCTACTCCTCGGTTTATACCCAAAGGACTTAAAATCAGTATGCTACAGTGATACAGCCACATCAATGTTCAGAGCTGCTCAATTCACAATAGCTAGATTGTGGAACCAACCTAGATGCCCTTCAACTGATGAAGGGATAAAGAAACTGTGGTATATGTACACAATGGAATATTACTATATTACTCAGCCATAAAGAAGAATAAAATTATGGCATTTGCTGGTAAATGGATGGAGTTGGAGAATATCATGCTAAGTGCAATAAACCAAGCCCAAAAAACCAAAGGCCAAATGTTTTCTCTGTTAAGTGAATGATCATACATAAAGCGAGGGAGGGGAGGCGAGGAGCAAGAGAAGAATGGAGGAACATTGGATAGTGTAGAGGAAAATGGGGCGGGAAGGGTGGGGGAAGGAAAGATAGTAGCTTGAGACAGACAGTAAAACCCTATGTGTATGTATGATCACATGAATGGTGTGAATCTACATTGTGTTCAACCATAGAAATGAAAAGTTATACCCCATTTGTGCACAAAAAATCAAAATGCAGTCTGTGAAAATAATTTTAAAAAATAAATTTAAAAAAAGACATTCTAAGAAAGTCTCAGGAAATACCTAGATTAATCTTGAGGACCAACTATAGTTGAAGATACAAAATGAAAAAGTTCTGTTTTGATATTTTCCTGGATCCATACAGACAACAGCTAGATTGTCTATCCCCCCAGAAATACAACTCTTCAAAAAATGAAAAAATCAACTGTAAGTGCTAAGAAAAAAAATCAAACAGAGAATAAAATTTGGAACATTGGGCAAAGAAAATCAAAACCCTAGGAAGGTATGTTTTGGTACTAAAAAGTATGGACATGTAGCACTCAGCAGACATTCAGCGTGAAGGAGATGTGTCTCTGCATAAGAAAACCAAGATAAGTTCTATTCTTAATCCAATCCAGTCATTTCTGATTCTCTGATGATCATTTTTAATTTTGGGGATACCTGGTTGCTTAGCACTGAGTTTATACCAAGATCCTAAGCCCTAATCTCCCTGGAAGTTTTAGCTCTTAGAGTTTCTCCTCCCTGTTTAGAAGTAATAGGTGACATGGAATGTCTTGTCAGACACCCTAGCAAGCTGGCTCAGAAACAGACCTGCACGTGTGGCATTTACTCCAATGTACCCATGGGAACTGAGACCTATGAGCAGGTGGAGGAAAATGGATCCTGTGGACAGAAGAATGGGACTCTGAATCAGGCAAACTGTAGACCTCAGACAATCCCACAGAAGGCACTGGAGCTGGATTAGCTGTTCCCAGTAGTCCCACCAAGAGGCGAAGAGCATGGGACTTAATTACACACATTCCACCCTGCCCTTCATCAGTCAATCACATGTTTGGGCATCTCTAGGAGAAGCAGTGTGACCTCAAGCTAAGGAGCTCTCCTGAAGGGTAATTCCTGGAGCCCCATCAGGCTGGAGTTGTTAACTGCTGGCATTACCAGACGTCAGAGACCGAGAAGGGACTGCTCAGCATGCTACAGCTTCCACTACCAAGAGTAATTCAACCATTCCACTTTTCAGTCCATTTATGCAGCAAGCTTACTCAGTCTCTGCAAGCTTGCATTTCACCTTGCCGCTTCAGAGTCTTTGGAGTCTACGTTCTGAAGAAGAATTTTGCTTCAAAGTTTCAAAAATGTCCAGGAGTTTGGCCTTTAAATGATTTTCTACATATATTGAAATTCAATTTGAGTGAGCGCTTGCAACAGATTGCTAGTATCACAACATTCTTGTTCATTCATTTCACCAGTATTTATTAAATGCTTTCTAGGTCTGAGCACTGGAACTAAAGCAGTGGAAACAGTGATGAACAGAGTCCCTTTCTGCCTAAAGTGTACTGTCTTCTCTTACCATTCAACATTGTTCAATTCTGCATAATGACATTCTGCATGTGTTCGGGCATCCATTCACCTCCATTATGGGGACAAATGCTGTAGGAGATAATTATGCCATCCTTGAGAAATCTGTAACATGTCAACACTTTTCTGTGACATTTCTTCTCTGAGCTTTGTGGCTTCTTTGATTTGATATCTATTTGAGATTTTAGCCTGAAGAATTAGGCAGAGACTTTAGATAACAATTCAAGATACTGTTCAGGATGCCTTTGTAGTATCTGAGTTTCACACTCTGGGACAGTTGAAAAAATATACAACACCACCTGTTATGGTTTGCATGTGAGGTGTCCCCCAAAAGCTCATGTATGAAACAGTACATGAGGTGAAATGACTAGGATGTGAGAGCCTTAACCCAATCGGTGGATTAATCCCCTGACAGGATTAACTGAGTAGTAACTGAAGGCAGGTAGGGTGTGGCCAGTGGAGTAGTGGGAGAGGGTCATTGGGGGTGTGACTTTGGAGTGTATATTTTGTATCTGGCAAGTGGAATCAATCTCTCTCTCTCTCTCTCCCTCCCCTTCTTGGTGGTCATGTCTTGAACTGTATTCCTCCACTCCACTCTTCTGCCATGATGCCCTGCCTCCCCTTGAACCTTGAGGAATGGAGCTGGCTGTCTATGGACTGAGGCCTCTGAAATCATGAGCCCCCTAGTAAACTTTTCCTCCTCTAAAACTGTTCTTGTCAGGTCTTTTAGTCACAGTGGCAATAAAAGTTGACTAAAACACCACCTATGTTTGTAATCATTCCATATCATTTACTATTTTACATTAATGCATAGGTCATGTGCTGGGGTTTGATTCTACATGGATTTTTCAGGTTTCTGCCTGTTTAAAGCCTAAACATGGTACTTGAACAAAGGAACATATTCCTCTCTTTATCATGTTGCTTATTATCATTATCACCATTCTCTAGCTCTCTTATCATGATTTGCATGCTGAGGTTCACAGGCTATTAGGACCTGTGGTATGGGCCATGTGGAATGCACACTTTTGTTATCAGTCATAATGAAGTCCCTTGAACTTAGGAGAGACACAATCAATAAAGCTTGCTAAATAAGTGTGTTGAGATTAATTGAACTTGAGGACATGAGCTTCTATATGATATGTGCATGAAACTAAAAAGTTGCCCTTGTTAATATTGAAGTAGCTGCTTTGCATTTCCATCACAGTTCAGTGGAAGTGAGTTCAAAATTTCAAATTTAAATTTCACTGGTTTCAAATAATTTTCCTGTAGTAAGATCTCGCAATAAGGAAAACAAGACCTGATATAAATTGTTTTCACTTTTCTTGAGAGGAATCTGAAAATATCTACAAAATTTTTATACACTTGAACACAAACATTCACATCTAAGAATTTATCCCTCCAAAATTTTTAAATGTACATAAATATGTACCTAAAATGGTGTTTGAGTTTTTCTTTTTGTTTCTGTGATGCTTCCTGGAAACTTGGGCAGCCAGCGTTATATTTTCAGTCAGTGTGCTTCCTTTAACTTCGGGAGCACATTCTATTGAGGAAAGTGCTTCCATGATCCCTCCGTTTTCATTTTCAAAACTCAAAAAGAACCAAAACAAAGTTTGACCCTTTAACAAGGATTGGACATTTATTTCTGGTATATATGGCTTTTAGTGGTTATGGATGCATAGATAACTTTAGGAATAAGTGTAGATTTTTAGCAACTGCATAAATGAATGCCTAAAGATGTAATTTTGACCTGTGTTTTAATTTCCCACCCTAATTTCACCTTTGTTCTCTTTGATAAGCAACAGACGTTTTATCAGATTTCCTTAGAAGTAATGAAATGCAAGAAGGCACAGAACAATGTTGTGTGATACCACTTTATAAGAGCAAGGTGAAAGGAAAGTGTAGGTTAGGGCCCCCAGGGAGCTGCTGAGCACATACAGGGTAGAGAGTCTGATGATCTGGAGGTGTGGACAAGCTGGGAAGCCCTGTTTGCTGGAAAAGGAGTGCAGGGGTGATTGCTTCTGCTCTTCCACCTGCCATACAACTGCAGAGAAGGGGATTAACAAAGATCTCCTGAGAGCTCCTGGAACAATCCTCCTTTCCCTCCTGGTGACTAAAAGGGCTGCCTCTAAATATCTTTGAACTTAAATCAGGCTACACTGTGCATCAACCCCCATCTCTGTGGCTACTTAATCCCAGGCCCAGTCTGTAGCGAGCAACACACTTACACTCTGTACTCAGGCCCTAGAGGTAAGACCTGGCCACCATGAGAAGGAAGGTGGTAGATAGTTTTAGAGACATGGGCAGCATACAGAATAAAAGGGCGACACAAGGAGACCATCTCTAGTCTCATTTAATAATTGCAAATTGATCCAAATTTGAAAATAGCTTTCTGTTGCAGAGAAGTAAAATTCTCTAAAGGATTTATTTTAGAGCAGTGCTAATTAACCCCCAGAGCCAGACAAAGGTGTTGTTTCATGATGTTCTTAAGAAAGAACCTCTCTCAGGGCACCAACATTTTCCTCCCAGTCTCTGAGATTCAAAAGTTCTCTGGAGGTGGCCTATGCAGTTTCTTTCTGGTCACCACCCCAGGACAGAGTCTGTAGGAAATTCCTCTCTATTCCTCCCCAGCATCTTAGCACATAGCCCTGAAGTGAATAGAAAGCAGTAGAGGCAGAACAAGATTCAGGGGGAACAGTTCAGGAGTTCCACAACTTGATAAAACTAAAGAATTATATGGACTCTGAATGGATCAGCATATATGTATGTATGACTTCAATTTCCCTTTTTTCTTTTTCCCGTGGGATGAGGGGAGAAGTTTCAATAGTTACAGAAGGTACAAAAATTTCAAAGCCGTAGCCTCGGGGACAAGTACCTACATTTCCCTTGTGTTTCACAATATTGAAGTAGAGAAGGCTACATGTAACTCTGGAAATATTAAACTGCCCTTTGGCTGAGGGCTTTTTTGGGGGGAAGGAAAAAGAAGGTAAAAATCCATTAGCATAGCTATTTGGGGAAAAAGAAAAGATAATTTGATGGAGTCTCAGGAAGACAAAAGATCAATTCATGCAACCAATATTATTTACAAATGAGGAAAGGAGGAAGTGACGATGGAGTTAAATTTAAAAAGATGAAAAGATGCCAATATGAGGAAGGTCACCAGAGACAAAAAGAACAGCGAGAAAGAAGGCCAAAAGAGTTTCCCTGAGCAAGCATAGGTCAGGGAAACCAGAGTGTGGATATTGGTGAATGGGAATCAGCTGAGAATGAGGCTGGAGAGAGGAAGCAGGGGCCAGGCCACGCAAAGCCTTTATACCACACTGAGGACTTTTGACTTGATGTCCTAGGCAGGTAAATTCAAGGAGCCACCACAACCATGTACTGAGATATAACTGGAAGTCACAGGAGTGTAAAAGTAAAGAAGCACAATGTGCAACCATCAAGCTAGAGACAGCCATATCCCTGCAAGGGAGTACCTGAAACTACCTTCTCTGTCCCAAACCCAGCATGGAGCCCAGAGCTTCCAGTCAGTCTCAACACTGACGTTTACTCACCATGTATACAAGTTGTCTCATCTCCCTGAAACTCCCTATTATGGTTTGAGTATGAGGTTTCCCCCCAAAATCTCATGTGTTAATGCAGGAATATTCAGAAGTAAAAAGGATTGGACTATGAGAGCTGTACTCAATCAGTCCATCCTAGTTTGAATGGACGGACTGG
Source organism: Glaucomys volans (assembly GCA_020662805.1). Lineage (NCBI taxonomy): Eukaryota > Metazoa > Chordata > Mammalia > Rodentia > Sciuridae > Glaucomys > Glaucomys volans. The sequence continues at coordinate 587,651 of JAJEJO010004518.1, read as the reverse complement.
GTGGCAACTATAGGCAGGTGGGGCATGGCTGCAAGTGATGGGTCACTGCAGGCGTGTACTGGAAGGGTGCATCTGCTCTCTGGCCCCTTTCCCCACCTCTGTCTCTGTTTCCTGAACCTGCCATGAACTGAACAGATTTTCTCCACTGGGACCTTCCACCATGATGAGCCTGGGCCTCACCTTGGGCCCAGGGCAATGGAGTCATCTGTCTTTAGAGTGAGACCTCTGAAACTGTGAGCCCCAAATAAACTCCTCCTCTAATTTGTTCTTGTCAGGTATTTTGGTGACAGTGATGCAAAAACTGAAATCTAGAGCATTTGGATCTTTTTTATTTTTATTTTTAAACGGGACCTCGAATACACTAGATCAGTGCTCCACCACTGAGTTACATCCCCAGCACTTTCCTTAATTCTAATTTGAGACAAGTTGCTGAGGTTGGTTTCAAACTAGTGGTCTTCCTGCTTCAGCTCCACAAGTAGTCGGGATTACAGGCATGTACCACTGCACCTACCATGTTTGCATCATCTAGATCTATTTCAGAGGGTCGTTGTAACAATTAATGAATCACTAATGCAGGTGAAAACACAGCCCAGTGCCTGGAATATACATACTCAATGACAGCTATTTTCTTTTCTCCCTTCCTCTGTATTTTTATGTATGACCCATAATCCTCCTGGAATGAATTTCTATCCCTTCCACCTATTCAAATCTGACTTGATTTGTTTATTCATTTATTCATTAGTCCATTTATTCAGCAATGGTTACTAAGTGCATGTCACATACAAGGAAATGTGATAGGGGTAGAAGATGAATATGGCAGTGCCTATCCTACCGGAAAGGAGAAATAAATAAATACACCAAGGCAATATAAAAATAATATGAAATCTTCCTTGACTGCTTCAGTTGTAAGTGATTAATCATCTCTCTGATTCTTTATGCTACTTTCATCACTTATAGCAAAATTACCTTGAAATGTAGTTAACTTTGAATGGCTATGATTCATCTCCCCAACCAAATATAAGTTCCATCAGGCTGGGTACCATCTCTCATCATTTTTGCATTCTCCTCCGTCTCTTGATCATAAGAATTCAACAAATACCTGTTAATGATTGTGACACACTGGAGAGGCAGGACCTTATCTACTCACACTTTTAAGCAGGTAAAGTCCTATCATTAATACACCAATACTCTGTTCCCCCAACCCATTTTTATGGTTTATTATGGAATTACTGTCAAAAGAAGAAGGCAGACATTGTAACACATTGCAAGTTTGCATCCGTAAAGTTCGTGTGTCCTTTCCCATTCCCTACTCCAAAACTTCAACCTTTCTCAATTTTACAGTCTCACCTACACCTGACTTATATTCTGCAGATGGGTGACCAAGCTTTTTTTTTTTTTTTTTCACAGAAAGGTAAAATGTATTGGAGGAACATTTCTCAGACTCTCTTCTGACTGCCACTTACACATTCATTTGTATGTCTATCTTTCTTTTCCCCCATCTCATCTTCATTCTTAATTAATATTGCACACTTCAACTCTCCAGTGGATCTGATTTTTTCTTCTCAAATTCAGATAAATCCTGATTTTTCACTTATTTTTCCTTATCCCGTGCCCAATGCTCAGTATTTTAAACCATTTTTTATCAGCTACTTTCTCAGAACAAATAAGTATGTTCAAGAATCTCTAAATAATTAAAGATTAAGAAAGATATGAAAGAATGGAAGGAAGAAGGAAAAAATATGTTATTGATTGAGTCCCCTGCAATAACTGCCTTTTCTCTGTCCTCTATTCATAACCCAGCTTATTTGGATATAAGTGGCCTTTCCAATCACTTTCTCTAAAATTAAGAAACAATGACGACAGTTTCCATAACTGGAAAGAAGTCTTAGAAAACATATTTCACAGGCATTTTTTATGTCCGTGTATTTTCTTCATAGTAATTGTAAAGGTGATTTTTTCATCATATAACTGAATCATCAATTAATTATTACCCTAAGTTGAACATTAAGGCTGTTTCCAATTTCTTTTAAATCACTATTTTTAAAAATGCCATGTTGAGTACCTGCATATGTACTCTTTCTTGTCTTTCTCTGATAGTTTCTTTAGTAACCAAAGCAATTTCTTGACCAGAGACCCCGTTGTGGAGAGGCTTAATATATTCACAGCTCACCTGCCTTGGAAGAGTTCATTCAACATCTATACTTCTTTTTCAGACATTTACTCTTCAGCCCACTGAAGGCTGGCTTCCACTCTCATGGTGCTACTCAATCTATTTGCATGTCCTCCAGTGTCAGGTTTCTAGATTGGTCTCACCAACTCCCTAAAACATGTGGCACCATCAACAATCCCTTCTTACCCCCATAACATACACTCTGCTTTTGGTTTCTATCAGATCACCATCCCTTAGTTTCATCCTGGTCTTTGCATGCCTCCACCTTCCAATCAGTTTTTTCCACATTGCTTGTGTATCTCGTTAAAGTTTTTAAACTATCCTTGATTTTTTTTTTCAGTGTATTTTGTCTTCGGGCAGTCCCATCAACAACATAGTAAACACTTTAAAACAGATAACTCCTCTATCTACCTCTGATCTAGAAATGCTTTCCCTTGTCCAGGTCACTATATCCAACCACCACTAGACATTGCCTCCAAAACCAAACTCATTATCTTCTTTCAAAATTTGTTCCTTCCCTGCATTTTATATATCAGCTATGATAACTGTATGATAGTACCTTGCTGTCCAGACTAGAAATCTTGGTGCCATCTCCACTTCCAGTTATCCATTCAGTCCTACCCCTTTATCCCTGAGAGTTGTTCCCTCTGAACTGTGAACCTCATAACTTGCACTATGTTCATTTTGTAGCACTTTATGCTTTGAACTTTGATTGGTCTTCCATATTTTCTATAATCTATTATCCTATGACCTTTCTGTCTATGTCATGTCTACACTGGGAACTGGGTTTCCCATCCCAGTCATAATACACAAATCCTATTTGATAAGATGCTAAAAATAAATTATTTATTTGTTTACATATAATAAAAATCTGTTGAATTGAATGAATGATAGCACCATGCTCCTTGGACAAATTCTGAAGTAGGAAGTATACCCTTGGTTCCTGCCTTCCTTTTCCACATCCCTTCTATTACTCCTTCCTCCAGAGCACTCAGGTCTTTCGTGTGGCCCCTTCTCTCTTGTGACATGAAGAAATGACCTAATTAAAAACTTTCACTGTGAGATGTATAACAGCACTCCCCCAAATATTTTTCTGTTGAGAGGCCAATGGGATAGCATAATTTAACTAAAACAAATGAATGCCAAGTAGAAGGCATTATGGGATTTATCAGAGGATTTTGCAACCATTTCATGTTGTCTGTGTATAGCAGAGACAGAATTCTCATGTGATGTAACAGTAACTAAACTTATGTTGGCTTGAAAAATAGACTAGGGTAAATTCCATTTCCATCATCCACAATACAGAAACCATGGTCTTAGCTCATCCTCTTGTTTGCCCTCTCAATAACACGGGCTCTGGGTGCCAATCAGTGGAAAGGTGGCTGCTCCCTGAGAGGTAAAAACAGAGCTGCATTCCCATGGTCTAAAACGGCCCTTCTGATTTGGGTGTGTTAGTAAGCCATATATCTCAACCTCAGAAACTATCATGTCCTTTATTCAATAGTTTAAAAGGAGGGGGGAAAGGTTTCAGTCACACTAAATCTACACAGAGTTTTTGCATTAAGTCATTAAAATCCCTCTTCAAAGCTTTGCAGGTACTTAAGTAGATTTAAAAGAAAAGCGAAGGACAGTTTGTATTTCAAGAATTATATAATTCTCAGACAGCTTAGTGCACGCTTTTTCTTTTCAAATTCACAGTGGCCCCCGGCTTTATGTGGAGAATAATGTGCTCACAGTAATGCTGGTAGGCACAGCAGTCTCCCATTTTTTCAGGCCACAGGACTCCTCATTACACACAGCTAAGATAATGTTCTCCACTGACACACTGGGCTCTCCCCAAATACCACTACAATCATGCAACACATTGTTTCACTGGAGAAGAAAGAAGAAATTTCAGAGTGGGATCAAGGCAGCAAGAGACTGGTCTTTGAAGTGCTGTGACTTCATTTCGTAAACTGGATATCTCAAGTCAAAGAGATTTTATACTGTAGATGCTGCAAATTTCATCCCACTTTTTTAAAGAATCTGTTGAAATGTATTTTCTTTTATTTCTGTGAAGACATTAGCATGAGAAATTGAAGTGTTTCCATCCTTCCAAGTAGAAGTGCTTCATTTCCCTCATGGCTACACTAGCCACTGTGGCTTTGTCGAAAGTAGTACCTGGCCAATGGCATCACCAAGACCCAATGGCATCACTGAAGACCTAATGGCATCATTGAAAACCCAATGGCATCATTGAAGAGGGCACATAGGGAATCCTGTTTGTCCTCCTCTTCTTTTCTTCTCAGAAGTATCTCCTCCAAACATAGTACTTCGTTTATTAATCTGTGTAACTAATATTTATTATCCATGTCATCCAAAGAATTTCGGTTTTTCATTATTCTAACACTTAATTGAATTCTCTTCTAGGGCCTCACAAATGACAGAGACATTCACTTCTAGCCAAAAAAAAAAAAAAAAAAAAAATTGAAACAAGTCTTACCCCTTGGTTGAAACAACTAAAACAAAACAAAATTTAAAAACAGAAAAATGAAGCAATATATATGGAAAAAATGATTCTTCAACAGGGGCCAAATGTTTTCCCTGATAAGCTGATGATGATATAGAATCTGGTTGGGGAGAGGGTGAGAGAGAAATGGAGGATCATTAGATTATGTAGAGGGAAATGAGAGGGGGAGGAGATGGGGGTATGAAAAATGGTGGAATGAGACAGACATCATTACCCTATGTACATGTATGATTAACAAGAATGATATGAATGTACATCATGCACAACCATAGAAATGAAAATTTTTACCCCATATGTGTGCAATGAATCAAAATGAAGCACATAAAAATAAAAAAAAATTAATAATAATAAAAAAAGAATTTGGACATCAAGAAATTAAGGCCAAAGTCATTGAAATTCAGGTAAAAAAAATAGGTGAGTCTAAGGAATGTCTCATCTGATTAACTGGAGAGAATTCCCAGGCTGTAGGAAAAGAAAGGAAAAGCCCAGAGATGTACTCCTGTCGAGGAAGAAGAGCTGCAAGTCTGGCTGGACCAAGGCAGTTGGAATTCAGGGTGCAGAGTACCAGAAAGAAAAAGGCTTCAGAGAAAGTTCTGTGGGGGATCTTCATTGGGTCTCCTTGGAATGTAAAGGAATTATATTCCATTATATAATTCTGCCCACAAATAACACACATGATGAAATTAGCAGTCAAGAACACTGAAAGCATTTTAAGTTATAGCATTTTTAAAATTTTTTTATTTTTACAGACTGCATTTTGATTTATTATACACACAGGGATACAACTTTTCATTTCTGTGACTGTGCACAATGTAGATAGATTCATACCATTCATGCAATCAGACATGTACATAGGGTAATGATGTCTGTCTCATTCCACCATTTTTCATATCCCTGCCCCCTCAAGGGATAAACTGGTTTATATACACAATGGAATATTATTCAGTCATAAAGAAGAAGAATATTATGGCATTTGCAGATAAATGGTTCGAATTGGAGAATATCATGCTAAATGAAATAAGCCAACCTCAAAACACCAAATGCCGAATATTTTCCCTGATAAGTGGATGATGATATATACTCGGTTTGGGTTGGGGGGTGAGAGAAGAATGGAGGAACTTTAGATTACATAGCAGTTTTTAAAATAAAGACAAAGGGCATAAAAAGAAGCCCTATGAGTCAGAGATTTTTTTCTTCATCCTTTTAATATAATCTTTCTATTTTGAAAACTTCTAAAAGTACAAAAAGTTTGAAAGAATAATATGAAACACTCATGTATTGTTAACCTAGATTTACAAGTTGTTAGTAGGTGTTTACACATGCTTAATCTACGTCTATCTTGATAGGCAGATGATAGGTGGCTGAATCATTAGAGAGTAAGTTACAGATTATTGATATGACCATCCATTTTTAAATGCTCAACATCCATATTCTAATAATAAAGCCATTTTACTATATAACCATAATATTATCATGCTTAAGAAAATGAATCTGTTGTACTAAATAACCAATCCATATTTATTTTCTTCAATTTATGCCAAAAGTGACATCTATACAATTTTTACTGTGCAATAGACAAACTCGTTTGTAGGGATTTCAGGTCAGTCGATGTACAGGGGACTGAAAGTCCTTTGAGTTGAGCACACTCCTCAGGACAACAGGCGCCCTGTTTGAATGGCTTAGAGATGCTCTGCAATTCCTCTCTCCTTGAGGCCTGGAGACATTATCTTGTTATAATAACCTTGGGTACTAGTGGACTCTGAAAAGCAAGCAAGTTATGTGATCTGCACATGCACAAAGCTAACTGTACTATGTAACCTAGGCAACTTGATATGACCCTGGACTAGATAATAAACTGGACTGGCTCTCCCATGGGAGCCACCACTTCTTGCTCTTGGCCATCCTGTGTGCTTGCCTCTTTATTAGCTCTCCCCTTAACCCTTAGAGCTGGACCCCAATTAACTTTTACAGCCATTCATTACATTTGGTTGTCTCTTTAGCCTCTTTCAAGTTAGGATATTACCCCTAACTCTATTTTCTCCATGACATTTTCTTTCTGGGAAATCCAAACCAACTTGACTCTTAGGGTTTTTCACACTTTGAATTTGTCTCCCTCTTTATGGTGGTGTTTAACTTGTGCCTCTATCACCTGTTATTTCCTCTGCAGGTATTAGGTCCAGAGGTTTGGTGAATTTAGGTTAAATGAGAATACTTCATAGGATACTCTGTCCATACATCGGTTCAATATATTTTCATACCCACTCTTTTCACAAAACTTTCTCCCAGTTCTCTATGACCATTTCCAAGAACAGCAGTGGTTATACTCCAGGAACCCTTCAGTAAGATTGAAGAGGTTGACAGGAAAATAGGAGGAAGGGAAGCTTGTCCAATATATGGCACATCAGTTGACCATAGTGTCCTTCTCACTGAGGTCCAGTTCTCTGAACCTCCTGATTGGCTTCTATGGTCTGAATGTTTGTGACCCTCAAATGTTATGTTGAAATCCTAAGCCCCCAAGAGATGGTCCTGGAAAGTGATTAGGTCATGGGTAGAGCCCTTAGGAATGGAATCAGTACCCTCATTAAAGAAATTCCAGAGAACTCTACACACACCCCTTCCATCTGTCGGCTTACAGTGAGAAGTCATGTGTCTCTGAGGAAGTGGTCCCTCGCAGACACTCACTCCCAGGACCTTGATCTTGAACTTCCCAGCCTCTAGGACTGTGAGAAATAAATTTCTGTTTTTGATAAAACACGTAATGGAAGGTGTTTGGCTATAGCAGTCAGAATGAACTAAGAAAATGACAGAATAGAATGTTCAATTTTATGTAAGAAAGACAGCATACTTATTATTTTTTAGAGAGTGGTAGCCAAACCTGTTTTTGCAGTTACCATCTATTAAACACAAATATCTCCACTGTATTTCATGTTTATTGGCATAAAAAAAAAGATGGAAAAAGAGAAGTGAAATGAAATTAGAGAATCAAATGAGAGTTGATAACAGTATTAGAGAGGTGGCTTTCAAACTTTGTAGACCACAAATTACAACCAAATGTACCCAAGTATATATAAAAAGAAGTAAACATCTCATAAAACCATACTTGTCCTTACTGTGTGAGAAATTCAGATATTTTATATCCTAGTCTGTCATTTTTTTAAAAAAGAAAAGATTTCTGTGTTTTAAGCATAAAATTTTCATAACTTCCAAAGGTTCATTACCTGAAGCTAGGAGATAAAATGATTTGTCTAGATAGACTAAGGGTATAGCAAGGAAATGAGAAGGAAATAAAGTAATAGTAATAGCATTCCTCAGTAGAGAATTATCTGCTATATTTTAATTATTCAAACCAGTTTTTTCTTTCAGCTATAGCATCATGTACAGCTATATAGCATCATGTAAAGATCTGTTGGAATCAAAAACTGGAGCTGGAATTAGCACAACTATTTCCAGCTGGATGACCTTGCGTGTGTCCTTTACACTCTTCAGGGATTGCATTCTTTCAAGGTGAGGTAGGGATAATGCCAACAAGTTCATAGAGTTGTTCAGAGAGGGGTTAGAAAAGAAAAGGAATGGGAAAGCCCTGGAAAAATGCAAATGCATGCTGTTTTGTGGTTCCAGACAGTGAGCTCTATGGTGTATTGCAACAGCCCTTCTGACTGGAAGAAATTGAGGTACCCTAAGTGAGCTTTCTCCATCACTTTAGAGTGCACCATCACCCTGAAAAATCATCATTTCTTGGAGAAGAGTAGGTTGGACAGTGAGATGCAGCAGGCAAAAGAGATCTCAGGATGTATCTAAATCTCCCTGAGTAGCATTATCCTCAGATATAGAAACAGTGGGAATTGCACAAATGACCAGCTCAGATTACATGAATTTCCTGCCATGAAAACAGTAATTGAAGACCAGTAAAATGGTTTGAGCTTCTGCTGTTTTTTTAACTATGTGGGTGCGTTTCACTTATCATTTGTTTTAATTATTCCTGATATGTTGCCTATCACATCACAAGCTTCTTCAAAGGGAAGGAATAAGCAGTTGTCATAACAACAAAGCTCTTCATTACCCTGGGAACCTTCGACAGCTTTATTTAAAATGAAGGAGAAAAAAGAACCCTAACCAATTAGCTTTATCAGTCTGATTCATGTTCTTCTTAAACTGATAACAGTGTTTCCTGAAGAACTTACAATTTGATGGGGAATGTGTCATGAATATTTATGCTAACATAAAACTCAGAGAAAAATTGGCAAGCTAATTATCACTTGGAAGGTGTTTCTGGTCAAATTCCTGCCCAGTGATCCATTTGATTTTTTTAAATGACTTTCATTAAACAAATCAAAGAATTAGTGGGACTTTTGCCAACATCTATCCATTGGTACAAGAATGGCAATGAGACCTATTTAGATTTAAACTTTAAAGCCAATACTTCACCCTTCTCATTTGATTTCCCTTAACTTTTCATTTGGTTAAACCGGAAATGTTCTTGCCTGCCTTCCACCCTTCCTTCTCTGTTCAGAGATATAGCGGAAGTCCCCAGACAGTTTTAATTCTGCCCTTCGCGGCAGAATTAAAAAAGCAGATGTTTTCTTCTGGCTGCAGGAGATAAGACTGAGAAGTAATTATTGTCTTGGTCCCAAATCCCACAGGTGTTTTCATTCCTGCCCTGTGACCACAGGAAAAATAAATAGTAAACCTGAGAAGGTCTTGTTGGGGCCCTCTTCAAGTTCAGACTTGAAGCCAAATGTTTGAATATTTCCTGTCAGTGAAAAACTATGCCAGAGTCAGCAGACTCTCTCTAAAGAGCTAGATATTAAATATTTTCAACTTTTCAGGATATAAACTCTGTGTTGAAACTACTTGACTCTGTGATTGTCAAGTGAAGCAGTCATAGACCAGATGCAAACCAGTGGGCCAGATTTGGCCTCGCCATATGTACAATCCAAGGCAGAATTTGGTTTAGGAAAGGATTCTATAATACACAGATCCAGTCATAGTTTGCTGACTCCAAAGGTTTCCCAAGAAACTAAATATCTCCCAAAATAAAGAATAAAGGCAAAAGTTATTTAAATAAACAATAGCAAGCTGGGCGTGGTGGCACACGCCTGTAATCCAAGCGACTCGACTCGGGGAGGCTGAGTCAGGAGGATCGCGAGTTCAAAGCCAGCCTCAGCAACTTAGCGAGGCCCTAAGCAACTCAGTGAGACCCTGTCTCTAAATAAAATACAAAATAGGGCTGGGGATGTGGCTCAGTGGCCAAATGTCCCTGAGTTCAATCCCTGGTTCCAAAAAAAAAAAAAAATTAAAATTAAGAAAAAATTTAAAAAAATAAACAATAGCACTAGAACAGCATGTTCACAAAGGACTTTCAAATATATTATTTCATTTAATCCGGAGATAGGGATTATTCTAAGATGTAGGGATCCTCATTATCTAATCTTACATATCACAAAACAAAACTTGAGGTGCTCAGGTGTGGGTCAGGCTCACGATGACTAGAGTTAGGCTCCCTCACTGAGACTTTCAACCCACTATGATTTAATATGTAATCAAGGTCATAAATACCCTGATTCAGCGTATATACTCAAGGTTATAAATATCTGCTTATGAGCATGAGCTCACTTATGTAACATGTTGGCACTGTGCCTTCTTTGTTTGGTCTGCACATAAAAAGGCCTAGTGGAAAGACTCAGGGACCTGCTGCTGCCTTCAAATGAAGCATGTCTACAACCCTAACTGCCCCTCATATCTTCTTTCAACTGCTGGAATCCCAAAACTTTTTCCCATGGTCTGAACCCCTGCAGGACATCAGGTAACTTCCTTGCTCTTTAAGGTCAAACTGCTGGTTTCTTGATAGCAGTTTAAATGCTGCTCCTAACACACACCCAGCTGGCATGTAAACATTGCATTATTTATACAGATCAAACAAAAAGGAATGAATGATAATTTCCACAGGAGTAGTTAGTACTCAATAGACTAGGGGAAAACATCCAACACTCTCAAGCCTTATTGAAACCTCCAGGGTATTAGCTCAAGTATCAGTCCAAGCTGTGAATAACCCAAAAACAAACAAACGAAAAATTCTGTGTCCTGGGTTTCAGGATCATTTAAAATAAACCACATAGGCCTAGTTCACTCTAAATGGTCTGCCTTCTCAAACTAGAACCAACAAGGACTTTAGTAACCGTTTGGGATACAGAAAGGAAATCCACCCAGAAACGGTTCACACTGAGTCAAATTCAGGAGCAGCTACACATCAAGCTCGGCATACACGGAGTTGACACACAGGAAAGTCTTCAGTCATCAAAGATTGTGCAGGCAGCTATTACTTAATTATGACAACTCCACACAGTCAGGATATTGCATTAAGGAAACAAATGCACCATCTGTTAAGGAACACGATTTAACAGAGTTTTTTTCACTAGACTTGAGCTCTGTGAATATTAACTCTGTATGTTCAACTCAGATGAAAGTCTCTATGAAAAATATTGCTGATGAGACACCTGCAAGTGATAGCCTCTTATCCAATTCAATCCAGTTCTGCAAGTGTTTACTGAGTGACTTCTTAGTACCAGGCATGGTATAACAATCTCTGCCTTCAGAGAGTTCATATGTTTAGCAATACCAATAGAACACCTAGAACAAATGGGTAAGATACAGGCAGAATCTGGCTTAGAAAATGTATTCAATTATCCACAGTGTGATGGGTTGACCTATTTGATTCCATGGAAATGTTACAGGCCAGGCTATATGGGCAATGACTAAACAGACTCTATTTCACCTGAGACTCCATGTTATGTAGGAAATACTTCTCCTGAGAACACCCCCCCTCTGTACTCATCAACAGTTGCTTAGCATAACATGTTTGGCAACACAAAATGGCAATTCTTATATAATGTAAAATTGTTCTCTTTTTGGTTCCTATTTTTCTTAGACAATGTACAATGTCAACAGCAATTGTCTAGATGTTAGTAACCGCTCTTTAACTTTACCCAACTAAGGTCACTTTGACCCACTTCCCCTTCTGCTTATGATTTTAGATCTCATCATGTTAGTTTGTAGTTTCGAATCATAGCAACAGACACTTATGATTGATGTTCTGACTTATGGTGTAAAACCCCTGCAACCCCGTGCTCAGGGCTATTCTCCCAATAGCCATTTTGGACATTGTGTGAGACAGTCAGCCAGCTGGCTAATAAAAACTCTCAAATTTGTACTTCTCTGTGGTGATCAGTCTGTTCTTAAGTTGCACCCCACAACAATAGATATAGAAAATCAGATGTCTGTTTACATGTTTATTTATTTACTTATTTATTTTATTCCCCTCCCTGGCCTCTTTTATAAGTGCACTAATCCCATTGTGAGGGTCCCACCCTCAGGATCTAATCATCTCCCCAAGGCCCCACCCCCAATTCCATAACCTTGAGAGTTAGCATTTCTTTTTTTTTTAATTTATTTTTTATTCACACAGTTCATATAATCTTACATTTATATAGGGTAGTACTGTCTATCTCAGTCTACTATTTTTCCTGTCCCCATCCCATTTTCCTCCACACCATCCATACTTCCTCCATTCTTTCCTATCCTCCCCATAACCCCTGCCACCACCACCACCCCTGTTAGGTATCAGCATCCACTGATCAGAGAAAACATTCGACCTTTGGTTTTTTGGGCTTGGCTTATTTCACTTAGCATGATATTCTCCAACTCCACCCATTTACCAGCAAATGCCATAATTTTATTCTTTTTTATGGCTGAGTAATATTCCATTGTGTATATATACTACAGTTTCTTTATCCATTCTTCAATTGAAGGGCATCTAGGTTGATTCCACAATCTAGCTATTGTGAATTGAGCAGCTATGAACATAGATGTGGCTGCATCCCTATACTTTGCTGATTTTAAGACCTTTGGGTATAAACCGAGGAGTGGGAGAGTTAGCATTTCAATACATGAACTTAGTGGAAGACACAAACATTTAGACCATAGCAAAGAAATAAGAATTTTCTGGAAGAGTGAGTTGATAGGAAAAAAGAAGAAAGGCAGCTCTCCTGGCCAGGAATTTATATGAATAAGGAGAGCAGGGTAGAAAGTTGAACTGTAGTGCAGGGTTTAATTTGTTTGTAGTTTGCCATAGAGGTTAAAACTAGAAATCCAAGGACAATTTTTTTTAAAATATTTTTTTAGATGTTCATAGACCTTTATTTTATTCATTTATTTTTATGTGGTTCTGAGAATCCAACCCAGTGCCTCACACATGCTAGGCAAGCGCTCTACCACTGAGCCACAACTCCAGCCCCCAAGGACAATATTGAGACTTAAAACTTTATTTTCTTTTGGGGTTTATACAGTTTTTGTTTTTATATATTTCAATCATGGGCTGGGGATGTGGCTCCATGGTAGAACACTTGCCTAGCATGTGCAAAGCCCTAGATTTCAACCCCCAGCATCTAAAAAATTATAATATTATAAGAAATTATAATAAATAATTATTTAATTATAATAAATAAATTTCAATCAATTGACAACATCCAAAAGTTAGAAGGTGAAAAATGAAAGTTAGATATCTGACTTCTCTTAAAGAATTGGAAGAACTAGCAACCAGAGGGGCCATTACTGCACATCAATTCTTAGGGCTGTGTAGAGACCAGCTCATAAATAGGGGTGACTGCTCCCATTCGTCTGGTCTCCTCCAGACCCACTATACCCATTTTGTTATTTACATGACCTCCATAGGCATTTGGGTTTGCAATAACTATTTCAAAAGAAACACATAAAACATCTTCTAAGACAATTTGAAAATCTGAATTTGAAACAATTTCAATATGATTACAAAAGTACTTATCTATCCTGTTTGCTTCACAAATAAGTAGCCATTAAGTTATAAGCCACAAATCAAAGAACTAGGAAACACAGATTGAATCACTTACACTGTGGAGAAAATAATCGAGTAGCCTATAAGCTTTAAGTTGTGAATTTGAGTCAGTAAACAATAGCAGGCAATGGAAGGTTTTTGCATAGAGGAGTGATGAACTGGAGTTAATTTTGGCTTTTTCAAAAGATGTTAATTCTGATGAAAATAAATGTTAAATTTATATGCTTTGTTTCAGCAAGTAAACAGGTTGTTTTATGAACTATGTTGGAACTAAATGTACTGTGAAGTACATTTATGTTTTGATTTATAACTTGGTTGACCTCAATTTGAATCATTTGTCTTATAATTTTTTTCAGTGCTCTGCATGAATTTCAAAACACTTCCCATAAACTCAAGCATAAATATGTGTGGAACCACAATCATTAAAATACTTTAGTTTTATAAGTTGTGTGTTTGCTATAACTTTTTTATACCACTTCTAGGCAATTATTTCCAAATGGAAAATAATTCATGCTGAATATATTCCAAAGTCCATTTATAAATGGAAGCAATCAGTTCTGAGACACGTATGTTCTAAAATTCTTCATATTTTGTTGACTTTTTTTGAAGATCATTATAAAATGCCAAAATGTCAGTTGATCACATTAAAGAATTTAAAGTCATTTCTTTCATAACATTTATATATGCATAGTCAGCCTTTTTGAGCAAATAGTGTCTCTAACAAGGACTATTTTTATCCTATACTTAAAACATTGATATTTTCTTTATATAATCATTCGACAATTTCAGTAATTTATGGCTTATAGTAGTTATTTTTTTAACAAAAACAAGGGAATTTGAAGCACCTTCCTGATGATAATTAAATTAGTTCAAACTCTCTCACCTTTCCCAAGAAACAATGTCACTGAGAGGGCACATCCCACCCATTAGCCATTCAAAAAAATTTTTTTTCATTCTGTTACCTTTCCTCTCCTGAGGTTGTTAGTCACCTCTCCCTTTACAACGTTAGCATAGTTATAAAATCTCAAGTTCTGCGTTTGGGATATTGGCCAAAAAAACAAGTCCAGCAACAACTACTAGTTATCTTTCAGCTAAGGCTATTTTTCAATTCTATTAGCATTATATTGCCTCTAGAACCATCTGTTTTTAGAACTATGGTCTCCTTGGTTTATTACCAATGAACTTGAATTCAACAATTGTCTGAGAACTGCATATAGTTTTATTTCCTGGTTAGGGTCTACCTGGTGACACATTTTAAAATTATCTCTTCAAGGCAAAGGATTGTACTTCAGCCAACAAAGACTTGTCCCTCACAATAGAGCTACAGAAAACTGTAATTATTTGGATAATCATTTGGAATCTGTGAGAGATACCCACATATATGCACATATTTAGGAGGTGGCTGTGCCACTCAGACCTCATAAATCAATCTGGCAGGTCCTTATAATCACTTGTGTTTTCATGTCTGAATCTTCATTTCCATGTGTATTATTCCAAAAAGTATCTTTGCTAAGGTGATAGATTCAGACTTGCCTGTAGTGTGATTTCTACTCTGATTTCTTTGCTTCGTTTAAAGTCATGTTGCCTTTTTTTTCTGCATCCCCTACAATTACATACTCACATGAATTTGCTGCCAGTGATCACCCCTGTCCTTTCAGCTTTGTTACTTTCCAAGTTTCCCCTCCTTTAGAAGTGTCTGTGTTTCATATTGTATTTTTTTCCCCTCTTCCTTCCCCCTGATTCCCTACCTCTATTTTACTGGTCTCCCTTCTGCTTGTTTTCTTAATTGGTACATTATAATTATATATAAAAGTAGGATTCATTATAACCTATTCATACATGCACATAGCATAATTTTATTCCCCAGTACCTCCCCTGCACCCCCTTTCCCACTCCCCATTGCCTATGTTCATGTACAACCAATACAAATTTGGTGACAACTTTCAAGTTTCTCTAATAAATAATTGAGTCAAATTTCAAATATGTTATTGATATTGAGTTTCCCTCATCTAGTCATTTGTATCTCTAACTTATTCTCCATTGAGGTAGTAAGTTCAACTAACAACTTGGTAATCTTTAGGTGATCTTTATATTGCAATCTACAGAGTAAAGCTATCTCTTTGTGAAAGGAAAGAAAAAAACCTAAATTATTCACAGCAGAAGTTGATAGTGCGATATGCTAGGTTGGTAAGGAAAACCACTGATTGTATATCATCGACTTTGGTGCATGTCTCACAACAGGATCTTATGTTGTCATAAAAACCTATTGTATTTAGGTTTTTATGCTTTGTCTACTCAGATTCTAAATGCTTGAGAACATGGAGAAACAGAAAGAGACAGAGACAGACACTGTATGTGTTTCACTTCTTGAGATTTCCACAGCTTTTTGCATTATAGAATGAACATACTAGGGTCTTAAAAATATTCAAAGAAGGAAAAATGGGAGGGGAAAATGTGGAAATCAGCAATAGGACTACAATTCCTTAAGCAACACCAGGATGGTAAAAGCAGAAGAGATCCAGAGCTTTCTGATCACCCCACCAACTTATTATCACTGAAATTCCTCCAGCAAAGAAGAAGACAGTGGGAAAAGGTAATTCATTTATATACTGTTCATGCCTTTTGGAAGAAAAAAAAATCAGCATTGTAGAGAAAAAGAAAATCCTCATCTTTCAGAGGCTGAGGATAAAGATGAAATACAAAGCATGTTGGATAGCTGTCATAGGATATTTAGCACATTTTTGACAGTACACAGCAGGAACTCAATACATGTTTGCAGGATCTATTAATAGCGGTATCTTACTATGTGCATGAACTTGATCATATGCCAGTCACAGTGTAAAGGACTTTATGTGGATTGCCCATTTTGAAAAACTCATTAAACTTATATAAATGGGTAATCAATTCATTTTACATACATATTAAGGTATATGACACATCTTATCAAATTCTTGCTACAGCTCTATGTGATAAGTACTGATCTAATCTCCATCTGTACCTTTTTTTTTTTTTTTTTGGTAGTGGGGATTGAACTCAGGGGCACTCCACCACTAAGCCACATCCCCAGCCCTACTTTGTATTTTATTTAGAGACAGGGTCTCACTGAGTTGCTTAGGACCTCGTTAAATTGCTGAGACTGGCTTTGAACTTGCGATCCTCCTGCCTCAGCCTCCCAAGTGCTAGGATTACAGGTGTGCGCCACCGTACCCGGCTCATCTGTACCTTTATACATAGAAGAAACTTAGACTAAAAATGACAAATAACTTAAACCAAGGTTTTACCACTAGCTACCTGAGTGGCTAGGTAGAGTTCAAACACAGGCACTCCAATCCCAAAGCCTACATTTAGGAACTCCTACAGAACTCCAGGGACCCTGATGCTTAAGTAAGATGCCTTATTAAGACAGAATTATGCTCTTCTGTTTGCAGTCTAACCAATGCTAGGCACCATGGTGTTAACTCTGATATTGTGTCTTACAGATAACAATACCCAGAAGAAGGATTTAACCTTGGAATTTCCTAAGAGGTTTCTGGGGAATTGAATCTACACACAGAATGAGAGTTATTACATCATTTTTCACCATTTTGCAGGTCTGTAGCACAAATTCTTGCTCTTTTCTTCTACAAATGTCCATGGTTGTCCTTGAGCACCCCATTTGAGGGTTTCCCTGGGGCTTTTTCCATCCAACATGTAGGTGCTTGCTCTCCTCATGGAGTTCCCTTTGCCAATGACTGTATTTTGTTTGTTTGTTTGTTTTGTTTTCAGGGCTGGGGATTGAATCCAGGGCCTTGTGCTTGCAAGGCAAGCACTCTACCAACTGAACTATATCCCAGCCCCAGTGACTGTATCTTTAGCAGACAGAATCACAGTGTGGATTTTAGAACCCATGCTCATTGGTGACAAGAGTGGCTTCACATTTGGAAAACATATTTCCCAGTGTCACGTGGCACAATGTCCTCTATCAGTCTACACATCCTGTGGGAAGCAGTGATTCAGATTGCTTCATACACAGTATTGTGTGAGCTCCAAATCTACTTGGGGATCCACCTTTCACATCCTCAGATCCTTTTCCTGTGTTCCTGAGGACTTTACTACCGGCCTGTGTCAGGGTTCTTTGTTCCTCTTTCATCACTTGATATTTCTCAGTACTATGATCCTGGGCAAAAATCAAGCCTTCCATAAGCCTACATAGCAGGCTGAGGCACATCACACTGTCAATCTCAGATGTGAATAATTCAGGGATTCTGCAGTGATTCTGTTCCTTTCATTCACATTGAGATCATCTTTCATTAATCTCTTGGGCGTTATAAAAAATTTGAAGCACTCCCAATGCTTTTTACTGAAATGGGAGTGAGAATATTTGTGATCTGAACTTGTTTTGGTTTTTTTTTCTTTTTTTGCGAACAACTTTTATGTGCTAGAGAAATGTCAGTAAATGAGATAAGCAAAGGCTTTGCTCGTGTGGAATTTATATTCTATGACTTTGTCATTAGTTAATATTTATCGACTACATTTGATATGGAAAACATATGTTAGGTGTTCGGGAACAGCCAGTAAATAACATCCCTCTGTCCCTATTGAATTCAGAACCAATTTAGAGATAGAAAAGATAGACAGATGGAGATCAAACCAACAGCTTTATTACTGTTAAAGCTGATTGGAGAATGTGGCTTTAGATCTGCCTTTATCGCTGAATTTAAAATACTTTTTTCCTTGTTCACTGGTGTAGTTTGACAGCTGCAGGCCATTCCCCCTAGAAACAGAGCCCTTAGCACATGGCAGAGGGCTGACAAGAATGCATGAATCCTGTGGACATGTTCACTCTGAAAAAGAAAAGTCTAGGAAGGCTAGAACACGTCCAGCATGTTCAGTTTCTTCTCTTGAACTTACAAATCAACTAGCTAACAGGAGGGGTTAGGAATATTATTCTAGCAGAAATCCCATCATGTGGAAATGAAGACCAGAGTGATTTTGCAAGTAATAAATGTATCTCCAAAAACAAACATAGTTGAATTAGGGAAAATTATTTGTCCTTGAAACACTAAAGATTTACTGCAACTTGCAAAAACTCTCTAAGAGTCATGGGTCTACAGGCTAATTAACAGAGATTTTGAGAGTTTGTGCCATGCAATGGTTTCAGCAAATGGTCCTAATAATAATGGAGATTTTCATTTGGGAAGCAAAAATTACAGGTGAGGCAAAGATAGGGAGATCAGGAGGTGTAAGCTTTCCATTCACATGTGAATTAAAAAACAGCATTTTAAAATACAGTCTATATAAAAGTGAGGAGTAATTATAATAGTAATTGGAGAAAATATTTTTAATGAAGCATTATATATAGAGACAAATTGTTCGAATAAATCTATCCTTGAAAATTTAGTATCACCTTCTTGCAGATTTGGATTTATTAAGCTATTTTCCAATATAATCTGAGAGGAAACAAATGGTTTTCAATCATAACAACTAGAGTAATCACCAGTAAGACCTCCATAACGTTGGATGATGACTCTCTCCCTCTGGAGGCTGCTGCAAACGCAAGAGTCAGTTCTATTCCAAAGCTGTTGCTTGTTCCTAAGAGATCAGGTCACACTGTTGAGTCTCCCAATTTATTTGAATCTGTTATTTTATTTCAAGTGCTAATTGTCTCTCACAACAAACAGAGACTCCTCTCAGCTGCAATTATTGGCATTACAATAGATAATCAACAGGAAAGCCTGAATGCAGAGCAGGAAGAGTTGCCTTGGTTACAAACCTGAGATGCTGTGGTATTTCAGTTCTAGCCATGTTTCTAAATTTCCTAAAATCCCCCAAGAGCAAAGTGTTGCATTCTTTTCTCTTCTTCTTTGTGACCCATCCAAGTTAGTTTAAACCAACAGAGAGACCTAGTCTTATATGGATATTTTTTGTGAGGTCTTTTCAATAAATAAGCCTGAAAAGGAGGGTTTTTCATTTAGAACATGTGTATGCACATGTTCATGGACTTTTAGAACAATGAGAATGAATCAGTTGTTGTTTTTTGCTAGAAAAGCACATTATTACATTTGATTTAGCTACAATCATATGGTACAGCCATTACTCCACATTATACTCTCATTTCCCTTTTCTTTTAAAAGCAAATGGAAAACCCAATCACCTTATAGCCCATCTCTATTTCAGTCCCCAAAATTTTTTCCTTCTTGAGTACAGATTGAGTAGAGCTAATGGGGCAGGCCAAAAGGTACAGAGCGATGATTGTTTTGTTTTTGTTGCTTCTTCATCTACTGAGTAAATTGGGTCTTTAAAAATTAAGATGATTATTCAGATAATGATCTATTAATAAAAAGAGCAGTTTTGAAAGCAGATAAGAAAATCCATACTCTTCTTCACCGAACATCTTACTCTTCATCAGGCTGAATTTGTGGCCAATATGATCTCTTCCTTCAGTCATTAATCTTGGTTACAGATTTGTCTGTTTTACTCCCCAGATAATTGACATTTTGCCTAACTCAGTGAAGATAATCAGAATTTTAAATAACTGTCATTTATTAAGGCCTTCGTACATTAACAAACACTGCATTCGAACTTTTAACAAATATTGTACCATCTACAATGTACATTTTAACGTATTAACTACAACGTACAACAATCCTATCACGCAAGCATTATTATCCCTACTAACAGATAAGGAAACTAAGGTTTATAATATGATTTGAAGGGATATTTTTAATCCAGATGTTTTAGTAACAATGTAAAGGGGAGTTTAAGAACTGTAACAGTTGAATTAAAATCCTAGCTCTGCCTCTTAGATCTGTGTGATTATTGGCAAGTTACTTAACGTAGCTCTGTTATAGTCTCTATCTATAAAAGAAGAGAAGTAGGATTACAGAGATACCTACATGAACTGAAACAGGTAAAACACTTAAAACAATGCCAGGTCATTATCCAATGTTAACCCTTTAAACACTTGGAATATTGTATAATTTCCCAAAATAATTATGCTGGGGTTTTTTTTTGGGGGGGGGGCAGAGGTACCACGGATTGAACTCAAGGGCACTTGACCACTGAGCCATATCCCCAGCCTTATTTTGTATTTTATTTAGAGACAGGGAATCACTGAGTTGCTTAGCACCTCGCTTTTGCTGAGGTTGGTTTTGAACTCACGATATTCTCTTGCCTCAGCCTCCTGGGCCACTGGGATTACAGGTGTGTGCCACTGCACAGGTTAGTAATTGTTTTAATGTGACAATTATATTGCTATAGTTATTTCTTGTATCTCTAAGTTTGATGAATATTATGACTTTTTTATATTCACAAATAGTTGAAACTAGCTTTAGGTTTTCTTTGTTAACATTGCTATCTAGAGGCATCAAATATCACAGTAGAAGTTAACACTCTACAAACTGTTCGTCTTATTCTATCCGTCCTCAAAATTTCATTCACATGCCTCTCCAGTTCCACGAGAATCTATGTCCCTAGGATTTCTTCTCTATCAAAAACAAGGTTTCAAGTTTTCCCATTAATAGTAAGTGTGCTGATTAAGCTGCCATCTTTCAGGTGGAAAATCCATGTCTCTTTATCAGGGTGAAGATTTTGCAAACTAATAATAATAACAATATTAATTCTTGGTATGTTAGGTAAGAGCAACAGAAAGCAGAATATTAACTGTGTGGTAACTGCAGGCAGGTAGGGAGTGGCTGGGGCATGCTGTTGGGGTTTATATTTTTTTTCCGGTAAGTGAAAGTCTCTCTCTGCTTCCTGATTGTCATGTCCTGAGCTGCTTTCCTCAGTCCCACCCTTTCATCCTGATATTCTGCCTCATCTTGGATGCAGAGCAATGGAGTCAGCCATCTATGGACTGGGACTTCTGAAACCCTGAGCCCCACATAAGCTATTCCTCCTTTGAAATTGTTTTTGTCAGGTCTTTTGGTCACAGTGGGAAGTTTGACTAAAACAATCTCTCAGTTCATGCCATTCATGCTCCTCAAATGTGTTTAAGGAGAAGATAACAGGAAAAAGAAAAGGGAAGAAGGCAGGAGATGCCCTCGAAAGGCATTCTACCCCACTTCTAAGAAGAGATGGAAATTGGCACTGCACCGGGTACACTGAATCTTTTTGACTGCCTTGTGAATGCAAGTATTAAGACTCATGGACACCCACATCCTCTAAAAAGAAATGCTAAGCTTTATGGCTTCACCTTGGGTGATATATCCACCTTACATTATTATTTCTCACTGTGTTTGCTCAGCACCATTCTCCTACCTCAAAACTCTGAGTCTTATAAGAGTGTGATCTATTTCTTCCCCTTAGCCTTTCACCTTTCCCCTCCCTTTCCACATACTGATGTCTTTACTGGGAACCTTCTTCTGCTGCATTTGGCTTGATAACTTGGACTCCAGACTCACCTCCAAAGCTCTCCCTCCAGTTTGTCCTGGGGGGTCTACAATAGCCTACTTTTACAATAGTGATGATTCTTGCCTCCTGATAGCCACACACTGTATAATTTATGGGAAACTGTCAAATGTGTGACTTTGAGAATAGGTCATAAAAGGACTAAGCCTACCTTGTTCTTTCTTTAATCACCTACTCTGGGGGAAACCACCTGCCATTTACCAGCCCTATGGAGAGGCCAATAAGGAGGCCTTCTGCCAACGACTGGCATCAACTTGCCTGTCAGTGAACCCTCTTAGAAGCAAATTCTTCAGCTCCAGTCAAGTCTTCAGATGACAGCAGCCCTGGCTGACATCCTATCTACAAGATTATGAAAGATCCCAAACTAGATCATTCAGCTGAGCCGTTCCCAAATTTCTGACTCACAGAAACTGTGTAAGGTAATAAATATTGTTGCAAGCCTCTATGTTGTGGAGTAACTTGCTATGTAACAATAGATATAGGGCCCTTCCATCAAAATTTTTCCAATTGTCTACTTACTTGACTCCTCCACCAGCATGAGATAATCTCGAAATCAGAAACACAGCAATTAAACTTTGAGTTCGCAGAGCTTCAGAGGTCTGAATAAGAACTATTCCTAATGGTTGGACAAGTTATGCACTTCTTCACAGGTGTGGGCCCAATGTGCTGGAGCAAATAGAGACCAAAGTCCAGCTGTCACCAAACAAGCTCAATTCCTTAGTGAGGGAATCCTGCCACTGGGAAAGAAAGCCTTTTTTTTTTTCCTTTGTGCAATGGCACCTTTATTCATTAAATCTTGTCAAAGGGCCACCTTTCTAATGCATCCATTATGTCGGTTAGGCTTCATGCAGAAGACAGAATCCACACATAATGTGAATAGAAAAATGTAATAGAATAGGGCTGGGGATATAGCTCAGTTAGTACAGTGCTTGCCTTGCAAGCACAAGGCCCTGGGTTCAATCCCCAGCGCCGCAAAAAGAAAGAAGGAGAAGGAGAAGGAGAAGAAAAGAATAGCTACAAGGGGAGATAGAAGTAATAGAGGGTCATCCAAGAGTAAGGGGATCTCCAAACAATACAGGGACATAGGAGAGAGTGGCTACTACCTATAGGACTGAGGCAAAGCATCCAAATAAGCAGTAAATCTATAAAAAGACCCTGCCACCAAACTGAGGGACAGAACACAGTGGGGTTCACTGAATGTCAGAGATGATGTGCAGCAGGAACATGACCTGCTGGGAAGTCATCGTTTGCAGAGCTGGGGGAAGAGGCTAACAGGTCTTCCCCATAACTTCCACAAATGCCAAAAATCCTGCCACTGCAATCCTGAGGAAGAGCCCCTTCTCCTCCAGTGTCCCTGCCAGCACCTGCTATTGACAAACTTAGCTTAGTGGCATTTGGCAAGGAAGAAATGTTACAGAATCAATTATCAGGGCCACAGTGTTGATCTGTGGCAGAGAAACAATAGTTTGATAGCTGCCACATTCAGCTATCAAGTGGCCTTTTCCTCCTTTGTCATTCCAGAGGGGTGCCTTTCTTAGACTCACACAGAGGCATTCTATGGCCCTGGTGGTTGTTTAAAGAGCCATAGGTTGGAGTATGGGGCACCTGGTGTTTAAAGCTTGTTCTTTGTCTGGTTTGCTCTTGGTAACTGCTCTGCTCAGATGGCTGCTTCTCAGAAATGGTTTCTGCAAGTATCATCTCTCAGTTAGTTCTTTGACCATGCCTTCAAATTGAACTCATTATCCCACTTGGCACTCCTTCATGGCTCACATCTGAGTTCACACATGGGCAGCTCCTGGAGGCTTCCTTTCCCACTACACAGCAGCCTGTTTTCTAAGCACTAATGTCCACAGAACACTGGGAAATCTTGTTATTACAAAGGTGGTCCTTGCAATGGATGTTATGTATACTTCCCCAAGGTTGAATCTGATGACAACTCAGGACTTCTGTCATTTTGAGGATAAGTGGTTCATCGAAGCAGCTTGGCCTGATATCTGTCAGGGGTGAAGTTTTGTGATACGAAATCACGACAGTATCTTCAGTCATAGGATAGAGTCGTAATAGAAACTTGCATAGAGATACACAACATAAAACCATAGCTTTTCCTCTCTTCCTATTAGTATTATTTTTCTATAAAATGAAATGATAGTATCACTATAAACACCTACCTGTCTGTTTATCCTGATGCTCTGAAGAAATACACTAATTTATAATGAAGGAAAACATTCTACTTCCAGTGTACTAAAGGCAGAATTAATATCAGTTAGTGCAGTTGACATTGATTGAGAGTGAAACTACAAGAAGAAGACATATCCTTACCCTGAAGTAATATACAACCTAGTATTTTCTGTCATGGCTTCCTGTTGGACTCCCTATACTAAACACTTTCTTACACTATTTCTTTCCTCTTATATTTTGATATGAAATAAAAACCTAAGACTGGAAGAGCCACAGCAAAATCCATGCTCTGGATTTTGTTGAGTATAACTACAAACCACCCTTGAGATGTACATCCTCAATTACTAAAGAACCACAGACAAAAGAAAGAGTTGGAAAGTACATTTAAATGTGGTCCTGGTAAAATATCCCTCGTCAGCAGTTTCTCACATTCTAATTATTTTTTAAGAAGGAAGGAAGGAAGGAAGGCAGGCAGGTAGGCAGGCAAGGCCATTTAGACTACATAGTCCTATACCAATTGTCTTAGGATGGAAAAACAGGTCAGCCTCTACTATTGGGTAAGGACACCTGGTTGACCGATCCCAGACTAAAGAGAGGAGCGATGGGAGAGGAAAGAAGAGGCAAGAAAAGGAAGAAGGAAGGAAGGGAGGAAGGAAAGGAGGAAGGAAGGAAGGAAAGAAGGAAGAAGGAAGGAAGGAAGGAAGCAAGGAAGGAAGGAAGAAAGAGGGGAGGGGAGGGAGGGAGGAAGGAAGGAGCAATTCTTATATTCTAGAAAATTATAACACAAACTAAAAGTCTATAGAGAATCCTAAGTGTTTTTCAATATTTCTTGGGGACATTCTGAAAAGAATTAGATTCACAAGCAAATAAGATACAGGGAGCTAATAACCATTACTTTTAAGAAAGGAAAAACAGCTACTATAAATCAAATTTACTCACCAATGATGTCTTTGCACAGAATTTAAAGAACAAGATTGGTTAGTACCAATCAAAAGAGTGTAGGAATGATGCAGTTGAGAAAGGAAAGAGGCCAGAGGTGTAATGATGATACCAAAATGATAATTAATGCTCGCTAGCGTTCTCTAAACTCTTTGGGTGAGCCAGGCACTCTTCTAAGCCTACAAAGTAGCAGGGCTATAATTGGCCAGACTGACTCCACTTTTAACACACGGTGCCACTTACACATCCCCAAAGGAAAATAGAGACATACATTTTGACATGTGTTAACATATTTATGAAAGAACAGATTTCCAGAGGCATAACCTATAAATTATAAAACCATACTTGCTATATTTTACTGAATAAATGGAATTGTGGAAAACATACATTTTGAGACTGATATGCCAATACTTGTAATGAGTGACTTGATGAACTATATTGTTTAAAACTCGTTCCTAGTCTTATTGGCACTAAGTGGGACTTAGCATCTTTATTTTCACTCTGTCAGTCCTGTCTTCTGATAACAGTTATCAGTATTGGGGGGAAGATAGGCATTTTTGAAGTCCAGGAATGAACACATGTTCTGGAGTAACTACTCACAGTGGCTGGGGTTAAGTAGAACAGAAGCCCCTCCAAGAAGAGTCATAATTTTCTTAAGAATCATGTTATGGTTTAGATGTGAAGTGTATATGCAAATGCATATGCAAGACAATGCCAGAAGGTTTAGTAAAGGAGAAATGATTGGGTCATGAAAGCCTTAACCCAATCAGTGAATTAATCCCCTGACAGGATAAACTGAGTGGTAACTGAAGACAGGTAGAGTGTGGCTGGAGGAGGTAAGGCACCGGGGCCATGCCTCTGGGTATATATTTTGTATCTGGAGAGTGGAGTCTCTCTCTGATTTCTGATCATTATGTGAGGCACTTTCCTCCACCACACTCTCCCTCCATGATGTTCTGTCTCACCTAGAGCCCTGAGGAATGGAGCCAGCTGTCCATGGACTGAGACCTCGGAAACCATGAGCCCTCAAATAAACTTTTCCTCCTCTACAATTGTTCTGGTCAGATCTTTTCGTCACAGCAGTGAAAAAGCTGACTAAAACAAATCATTTGGATATATATAACAGGAACTCACTCAAATATGGTTAATAAAAAAAATTAAAAAGGGTTTCAGTGAAGGTCAGAGGGGTTTCCAATGAAACTCAATTGCACGAAGTCCATCAAATCTCTTGCAGTTAAGAACTGGGGTGATGGGGAGAGCACCAACAACAGAGTTTGCTATTTCCTTCTCTCCGAGGATCACATGGTCCCTCATGCCCACTGCTCTCTACTGAGATCCTTATCTGCATCAGCCTGCCAGCCTCTTCTGTCTACTGAAACGCTTCTGTGCCATCCAAAACCTAAGATAAGTCCTCCAAGAGTCTTGGTAAAAGGGAAATAATGGCTGAGTCCAGCCTGTATATGATCCACCCTTAGATCCAATGACCTATACAGTCTGAGAAAAAAAGTCAGAGTCATAAAACACAAAGGTGGGGCTTCAGTACTCAGCATAGGGCTAATGAGTGTGTGGGAGGATGTGGGGCCTGAAGGTTTTGCAGGAAAATTAACCAAATTTTGTTGCACATCAATACTACAAGGAAGTAACTGCTACACTACTTCCCAAGGAAACATGAGTAGGATGTGTGGCCTCCTCGTCTTCAATTTCCTCATCTGTGAAATGGGGATAGTAAGTTTGATTGTGACTGTGAGGATTATATGATATAATTCACATGTCATACTTAGAAGGCAATGCATTTTATTTATTGATTGTTGTTAGTATCTGGGGTCCACTCCTAACACCTGAAGTTTCAAGAACCTAAAATATCTGAAGAGATTCAATGCCAGTCAACACACTTGCATAGTTTAGTGGAGATTCTGCATTTCCCACGTGAAAAATCTAGGATTCCATTAATTTGGGGGTAAAATTATTTTCAACTTTTAAAGGAATCTCATATTTTAGGTCACTCACATCTTTTCTGTACTCTTTAGGCATAAATTTAAAAAAAGTTTTGTGTGTGTATAGTGGAAGACCAATGGAAAGTTTTGGATTCCAAGGAGGAATGTAAAGAAAACATGAACCTTGGACAGTATCCTGGGGACAGTTGGAAAAACTACTGTAGTGGAACTGGCTGATCAATTAGTCCCAGCAACCAGTTCCCTAGCTTTTCCATTTAATTGACTGGTTGCTTGACCACTGTGGAAATGCTCTTGAATGTAGGCATTATTGAACAAAACAAAGTGCCCCATTAAAATAAATTGCAATGAAAGAAATAAGACTGCTAGAAACTAGATTTAAATAAACTGCCCCAGCTTGAATGGCAGAATGCTTTCTTTTTCAAGTCTTCATTATTTGGAGTTATTTTGTGATTTCAGGGATAGATATAATTTTGTCACCATTCTCTACCATTGAAACAATACTTCCTTTCTTTTCTAAGCTTTTGTGTAGGGTCTTTGACAATTACTCTAATTCTAGTCATTCCCTACATCTTTATTCTTTCTCTGAAGTCTGATATTAAACACTGTTTTAAGAATTTAGATGATTTCCTAGTTTGTCCTATAAAGGGAAAAACTGCTTCTTTTTCTCTTGCTAGATTAGAAGTTCTACCCCTCCACCTCCCTGAATTAACTTATCATTCACTTTGTACTGCCTTCTCCTTGTCAAAAAAAAAAGGGTAAAAAGCTATTTTTTTTTTCGTCCCTTCTCTCTGTACTGTCACTTCAGATTCACAGTTGCTAAGTATTCCAGGAGCCCACCAGAGGGACTTTCTCATGGTGTGATTTGCAAACTTTGAAATAACACCCACCAGCAGAAGCACCATATGCTCTGGAGTTACACAGTAAACTGACAGGAGCATTTCATTTGTCATTTGAAATTCAGAAAATGTCAGCAATTTTCATACCCAGTGATTGCCTAAATGCCTCTCCGGTTAGCAAGGAGTAACATTTACTCTAAATGCACATGAAAATATGAAACTTTATATTGTGATCCTAGAGGAATAAAAATAGCAAAGCCAGTATTAAGATCTACACAACTCAGTGAGCATATGGACAGACAGATCAAGTTTCTAAACTTACTTTATACCCTGTGTGTGCATATCTAGGTGAAAGGTTTTATCCGTAAAGTTTATGACATTTGGACTATTCACATTCTGTAACATTGATGATTCAAATGTACTTTTTATATTAAATGTACCTATTATATTATAAAATATAATACCAAAGAATATTTTAATCCATTAAAGGCAAATATAACATAAAACACAAGCTGTTTCCTTTGTGATTAAATTTCATCCAGCTGCACTAGCTACAACAGAGCCAAGAGAGAAAACTACTTGGCAATTCCTCCTAATTAAAGGATGTTAATTACTCCTAAATACTATACACTTTCTATGTTATAAAGGTTCATCTGAATCAATGTTATTGTGGTACTAAAAAAATTAATAATGATTTCAAATCTAATGAGTGCAGTCAAACTACCCATTAGTTCATCCTTTAAAATGATTTCACAATGAAATCTCTGAAGTGGTATTGGAGGAAGACTGGAATGTTCACAGCCCAGCAGATTTTGCACATCTTTATGCATTAATCACAGTACCTGACGGCGTTTCTTCTTCATAAGTAAACACTGATGACATGATAGAAGCAGATGAGAGACTGGGGAGAAGAATCAGCATAAGATTCGAGTTTTCCTTCACCAAGTTCAGGTTTGGTAGCAAGTTTCCCTGCAGTAGAGGACGCTGAGCTGGAATGACCCACAGACCATGATCCAGAGGACAGCCATACTCACTGTTACTGGTCCAGGCTGTTCTCTTGTCTGATGCAATAGTCCTTCAAGGTAAATATTAGTGTATCTTTTAGCATATGAAGACTTGAGGCTTGGAAATGCAAGTAGCCAAGTTTTCCCAATGAAGGGGCAAAGCTGTACTTGGACCTAGTCTGAGACCTCAACATACAGATTCATTCCACTAACCATGCTCTCTGTCAAATAAAAGGAATTGTAAAAAAAGACCTCATTTTGCTTTAGGACCCAATGTTCTTCCTTTCCTATCATTAGTGCACAAGTCCTACTGTATTATTTCAGTTCTGACACAAGAGGTGGTTTGTTGTCTTAGTCCATTTGTGCTGTGCTGAAGCTTGAATGTGGTCTGTCCTCCAAGGGTTCAGGTGCTGGAGGCTTGTTCTCCAGTGTGCTGATGCTGAGGTGGTGGACTGTGTAAGAGGTGGGGCCTAGGGGGAGGTGGTTAGGTCATGAAGGCACCATCCTCAGAGAGATTAACAATGGTCTCTCAGGGAGAGTTCTCAGGGGAGCAGGCTATTTTAAAATATGGTTATCATACACACTTCAACACATAGTTGCTTCCCTTTGTGCTTCTCTATCATGTCATGATGCAACCACGAGGCCCTCACCAGAGTCCAAATGGACAGGGCCACCCAATCTTGGACTTTCAATCTCACAAATTCTCTTATATCCACACAAAATGGACTAAGACATGGAACTACAACAAAATATCTAAAACTAGATAATTTATAAGTCATTAAAATTTATTTCTCACAGTTCTAGAGGCTGGGAAGTCCAAAATCAGGGCAGTGGCAGATTCAGCATCTGGTAAGGGCTGGTTTTCTCTCCTTCCAAGTTAGTGCCCTGTTGCAGCATATCACCTGGAAGAGTTATTTTGTGCCTCTGAGCCTCAATTTCCTCACCTACAAAATGAATAACAGCTCCTGGTTCTCTTAAGATTGTATTGATTGTATCAAACGAAATAATGTATTGGCAAAATATTTAGAAAAATATAAATTACGATACAAGATGGTGCATTAGGGTGACAACAAAGGGAGAGAAATTTGGACTTTCTATAATTCACATTTTGATGCTTATTTTTAGATAACTAAAATCAATCAAAATTTAGAGAGTTGCATAGCTGAGTTACTACTGTACTGAATAGTTATGAGAATGAACTTTGGGTTCAGATAGACAGACCAGAGTTCAAATCCAGATTTTTCCAATTTCCATTTATTCAAGCTTAAGCTAATTTACCCAGTCCTCCATCTGTGTCTGATCTTGAAAAATGAAAATTAAACTAACTCCCTTGTAGCTATGGTGGGCTTCATGTACATGCAATGTGTGTGAAAGTCACACAAAGCTGTGTTCAGAAGGGCTCTAGACTTGGTTGGGTGTTCTGTTGTCACTGACTTTCAAAATACTGTTTTTTGAACTTGTGTTTTGTAAGTGAAGTCCAATGTGAGCATGGAGCATGGACTGAGCAGAGGCAATAGCACAGTGAGTGAGTCTGCCTCAGTTCATTGCTACTCTATTAATGCAGAGCAGTGGGATGCCTCATGCCCACAGAATTCCAGTGGCCCTGCCACAGATGGGGGATCATTGAGATTTAAAGCAAACACTAGGTTTGTTACATCTATGACTAATAACTGGGGCAAGGACTGACCGCCCAAGAGTCCACTCTTTCCCTTTGAACCAGAACTATTCAAAATTGATTTGCATTCAAAGAAATATGAACAACTAAGGAAGCCTGTTAGATCCTTTCTGACTTTTTTGCTACTTATGCTGAAAATGATGGCATTGAAGGAAAAGCGATGACAGGCAACACTTAATTTCTCTTCTTTCCTATCCTTCCTTACTCATCAGTAATCCAAAGTGGAGAGCATGAACAGAATGTGCACATCTCACTAAGTCAAATGAAAACACTGAAGTTAGGTTTGCACAGCACTTGGAAAACATTGGCTACAATTGTTAGGATTGTTCCTGAAGTACTATGCCATTAAGAGTGTAAAACAGGCCAGAGGGAGAAGTTAAGGACGCAGAGAGGAGGGGGTTATGGAGATAGGAAGGATAGTACAATAAATCAGACATTATGACCCCATTTACATATATAAAATATTTTTTTAAAAAAGTGAAGGAAGGGCTGGGGATATAGCTCAGTTGGTAGAGTGCTTGCTTTGCATGCACAAGGCCCTGGGTTCAATCCCCAGCACCGCAAAAAAAAAAAAAGAAAAAAAAAAAGAAAATGAAGAAAAAAAAGTACATGCTCTGGAGTCAACTGCCTGTTTCTAGGTTAAAGTCCACTTGTTGTATCATCTTGGGCAAGTCACTGAACTATGCTGGGTCTCAGAGAATCACCACGTAGACATCTTAGGATTGTTGAAGAGAACTGGTAGGTCTGTATACCTAGACTAAGGTCAAGAGAATGTGTAGATGTTCATCAAATATTTGCAGCTGTAAATTTTGCTACTGTTTTTGTTGCTGGTATAGAGGGAGAAGAAATTAATGTTCTGTAGGAATCAAGGGAGGCTTTAAAGAGGAGGTACAGTTGGGCTGTCCCTTTTGAACTCCACATTCATAAGTAAAGCAAATGGAAAGGAGGCGGAGTCTGGCTTGAAGAGACGTGCACTATTAACTGACCTTGATGACCAAGCCAAACTCATCAGAGCTAACTCCAAACTTTCAAACAACTTTTGTAAAACTATTTAGGCTAGTGTGTGATACTCTTTACATGTTGATTCATGCTCTCAGGAAGACCATAAGAAAAAAATAAAACTCTTTAAAAATATAGTTGTCAGAAACAATCCAAGATTCCCCCACTGGAAGACTGCATAAGAGAACCTCTTAGCAGAATGAGATTGCTCCTAATGTGTAGGCGCACGCTGGAATCAATCAGCTCTGCGCTGCACTCTTGTCTGTTCATTTTATATAGTTGCCCAGTTTGACAAGAAATCCAGAGAAGGGCTGAGAAGTGTTGTCAGCATAAAGATGGGAGAGAGGTGATGTACTAGGCTAATAAAAGGACTCACAAAGGTCCCTGAAGTCATAAATCCTTCTTGCAGCTTTTAAAATCTGTTTCCTTTGTAGGATTGCTATGATGGAGCATTGACAGAGTGCCCTTTCTATCCTCTCCCTGCACGTCGGAAACCCCGAGCTAAGTGCGTGGAGGGAAGACAAAATGAGATAGACCTTCCTGCCTGAACTCTTCTCTGCTTCCCTCCACGTGGTTATGTTCCAGCCTTGCTGATGGGGAGAAGGACAGTGCTGCCTGGGCCTCCCAATGCCTTCTGCCTGGCCTGACCTGCCCTCCCTGTCGATGCTGATGATTCCCTCCTTCCCACACGAGCTTGGAGAAC
The DNA here is from genome assembly GCA_020662805.1 of Glaucomys volans. NCBI lineage: Eukaryota > Metazoa > Chordata > Mammalia > Rodentia > Sciuridae > Glaucomys > Glaucomys volans. The sequence goes on along the minus strand of JAJEJO010004518.1, from coordinate 555,429 downwards.
TACCAGGTTCTCTTATTCACTCCTCTGAATCCTGGCACTAATCTTCAGCATTTTTATTATTTAGGTGGGGTTCTTTTAAATCAGATTCTTCAGGTGAATCTGACATAAGAAGTATTGCAAATGAGGTACTGGACCTTTTTACTTAAGCCAACACATAAACACCATCCAGAGATTCCACGTTATGGGGCACAACTTAATAACAGACCGATCACCACTGAGAAGTCCAAATTTGAGAATCTTTATTAGCCCGCCAGCTGATGTCTCACACAATGCCCAAAATGGATATTGGGAGAACAGCCCTGAGCATAGGATTGCAGGGGGTTTTACACCATAAATAAAGCATTTCAGTACATCAATCGTAAGTGTCTATTGCTATGATTCAAAACTACAAACTAACATCATGAGATCTAAAATCATAAGCAGAAGGGGAAGTAGGTCAAAGTGACCTTAGTTGGGTACAAATTAAAGAATGGTTACTAACATCTAGACAATTGCTTTTGACATGATTCATTGTCTAAGAAAAATAGGAACCAAAAAGAGAACAATTTTAAGTTATATAAGAATTGCCATTTTGTGTTGCCAGACATACTCTACTAAGCAACTGTTGACGGATACAGAGGTAGGGTGTTCCCATGGGAGAAGCATTTCCTACATGACATGGAGTCTCAGGGTGAAATGGAGTCTGTTTAGTCATTGCCCATATAGCCTGGCCTATAACATTTCCATGGAGTCAAATATGTAACCTGTCACACACAAGTAGGTCATCTTCCAGCAAGAGTGATGACCGTAGCCAAATAGCTTCCTGTTTCTGTTTGGGATAATCTGTTTTCCCATGCTTGGGAAATGTAAATCATTTTTATATTAATTCAGGCAAGAGTGAATCCTTCAAAGTTTTTGGAGATATATCAAACATGAGTGCTTTCTTCTAATAAAGATATTAAAAACTCAACTAAAAAACACTTTTTTTAAAAAAAAACCTAAATTAGTTTTCCCTTTAACCATCTATGGTTATTCATAGTCTACCATCAGTGGCCCCAAATGTTTGTGTGTGGATCACCATGTGTCATCTCCTCTCTCAGGAGATGAGTCCCATCAGCAAGGGATGCAGAGTGAAGACAGCAGGAACCAGATCCCCCAGTTGACCTGCAGGTAGTGGAAGCAAGATATGAACCTTGGCTGCAGGTGGAAGCAGCATTCCCTCATCCACAGTAAGTGATTCAACACGGCACTTAGAGCCATAGGGTACATCCAGCCTTGTGGCTTTATGTCACTATGTTATACTTTATTTTCCTTAAAGAACTCGAATCTTCATGCCATTCACCAGGTTTGGTACCAAATGACTTTGGACTATTTTGACAAATTAATATTGCTTTTAGAAGATGATAATCTCAGCCACCAAGTCATTAGCAATGGCTCATGGGCATCCTGGATATAGCAGGTGTATCCTTATATGTCTAGGGTGGGACCAGATAACTACTCTAGGCGTCAGGCTGCTCCAAGATTTTTACCTAAAGTAGTCTGTAGCACATTGGGCAGAAGAAAAATCAGGATTATGGACAAGAAGAGAAGTAAAAATTACAGCTTAAATGGTAGGGTTAACTGTTGTCTGGATTATAAAATGAGACAATAAGTAATAGATTCAAAAAAAATAGGAGAATATGGGTTGGGGATGTAGCTCAGTGGTAGAGCCTTTACCTAGCATGTGTGAGAGCCTGGGTTCAATTCCCAGTGCCAATAAAAAAAGGTCGGGGGGTGGGATCAGGAATGAGTACCAAAACACAGGGACAAAGAGTAAGTACTAGTTTTCTGCAGCCAAGAAGGGTGACACAGTTTATAACAACGTATCATATGTTGTATAAAAACTGTAAGAGCTTGAGGTTTCTCAAGACAAAGAAATGAAAATCATTTAAGGAGATGAAATGCAAATTATCCTGATTCAATCATTTACATGCTATAAACATGGATCAAATGATCACACTGTACCCCATAAATAAATGTGATTATTTTGTGCCAATAAAAAATTTTACACTAGGGAATCAGAATCAATTGGGTAGAGCCCTAGAGTAAGAAGAAACCAAGAATAAGGGGCCTAAGACATAAGGGAATAAAATGGTGAGAGAATATTTGAAGCATCTTTTTTATGGAGTTGTAGAATCCTGAAGATATTCACGTGTTCCTAAGGCTCTGAAGGCAATTCCAAAAATGTTTTTATCAGTGACAAAGTGACATTGAAGTAGGTGTATAACATCCCAAGATGCCTCCTTTGAGGAAAAAAGGTACCTATTTGGGTGTGTGGATTCTGACATGTTTGTTAAACATCAGACATATTACTTTAGAGTGACTCTTTAAATATGCAACATGTTCAGATAGAGGGAAAGCAAACCTGGAACACTAGTGTGTTTTATTTCTTTGTTGCTAGAGGACCTAAGCTTGCCTTTGTTGTTTTTCTCAAAACCCAGTCTTCTTATTTGAAAATATTTATGTGTGCATGAGAGGATAGATTTTGTGCATTGTTCTTTGAAACTTGTTTTTTGCACTACTGCATTCTCACACATCTTTTTCTATGGGCAGAATGCCTCTGTTTTTCTTTATAACCATCAGTGCACAAATCCACAGGGACTCTACATGGCACAGATCATGAAAACTTTCTTGTTCTAAAAGATTTGGGGGGAGTTATATTAACTTCACATCAGCAGATGAAGAGGCTTGACTTTATTTGAAACTTTTATTGCCCTATAAGGAGAGGTAACTTGGTTTGCGAGGTTAGAGTCTGGCGTCACATCAAGTGACTGTGATTCAAGTGACAGTCTGAATCTCACTGGTTTACTCTGAGATGTGGGCTAAGTCACTTCACCTTCTGGAATTTCAGTTTCTTCTCCCAGTGCTTCCTACCCACTTCACAAAGATTTTGTGAATATTAACTTCAAAGGGCTTAAAGCACTCCTGAAGAAAGACATGCTCCAAATACAAGGCATTAAATAATCTGAAAGGCTCCACTTCATGATTATCATATAAATTATCATGAGGATTTTACCTGGGAAGTAGTTACTTTCTGTTAAATCCAACTAAAAATGGAAAAAAAAATGCATGGAAGAGACAAAAACTAACACAATGTCCTAAAGGTGTATGTACAATTATACTTCAACTAGGTGGGAATAAAGTACATCAATAAGCAAACTGTTTGCACCAAGCATTTTTCCACAGTTGATGTGAACTTTAAATTATAACATCCCCATTTGATCATGGACACCAAGTTTAGCACAGAGGACTAGAAATGAGGGCAAATTGCTCAACATCCCGAATCATCAAAGAAATGTAAATAAAATCAAAATGAGACAACTACATACCCAACCAAATGGACAAAACTAAAAAGACTGATATCACCAAATGTTGGGGAAGAGATGAAGTAATCAGAACTCAGAAACACTGCTGGTGAGAATGTGAAGTAGCACATCTACTTTGGAAATCAGCATGGAAGCTTCTCTTGAAGCTAACAGAGCCCATCCAGTGACCCCACAATTCCATTTTCAGGTGCTTACCCAAGAAAAATAACAAATGTTTTTTCTGAAAAGGCTTATACAGGAAAGTGGCTAGCTGCTTTAGTCAGAAAAATCTTAGACTGGAAATAATCCAAATACACATCCCCAAGTGAATGGATAAACATCTTGATACACAAAGGAGTACTATTCAATGATAAAAAGGAGCAAATTCTTGAAACAGCAACCATATGGATACATCTCACAGACATTATCTAAAATAAAAGAAATTTGAGATAATACATAGGCCAAAAGAAAATTTTAAAATGTATCTGTAATCATTCAACTTAAAGATAAGTGCTGCTAGTGAAACGTTGGAAAGTAATCTCCCAGAGTTTTCCTACACTGAGACACATAAGTAAGTATATTTCTACCAAACAGGGTAGGGCTTATCACGTCACCATGCCCATGCCTTTCTTCTAGGATGCTGCATCCTCATCCTGTTGCTGAAGAAAGTAGGTCTAAGTGCTTCCTCATAGATAGGTCCCCATTCTCTACACCACATAACTCTGCTTCCTTAACCATGGCTGATAGTGTTGGGTAAAGTACCTGACTAAAGACAACCCAGGCACAGGCTGCACAGTGGTCTTTGAGTGGCATGGTTCAAATGGATAAAACAAATATTAACTTGCTTGATCATGTTTTCTCTGAAGAAATTAAATTAGAAAGACAAAAAGAGAGCAATGTAGTTGGGAAAAGAACTGGTATTGGAAGATATAGAGCTAAGACAGACGGCAAATTCCAGAAAGGGACAGAAACTGAATTCTGCTAAGAGTACAAGAGGAAGGACCAACACTGCTGCCGTGGTGGCCTAGCTAGGCTCCCCGAATCCAAGAACTGCAGTATCTTGCTTTCCTGTGAAGCCTGATTGTGTGGCTTTGGTTGCTTTTCTAGTATTAATGTTTGGTAAGAATAAAGTCCCAACACTGGATATTAGCCTGGTTTCTGCTCTCTATAACCAGAAGAGTTCAGTGGGATAGACTAATATAATCATTTTATAATCACACAGCATGTTCTTATTATTATAAGCAATTTTTCTATATTGAACATGATATTATAAACTTCTTCCCACATCTGCAAAGTCACCTCTATATCCTCATTCTTGAGGTTACTAGAAGTCCATTGTAGTCATATACATTATTTTACCAGTTCCCTATTACTGTATTATTGTTAGGAATTCTTAGGGAAATTCCAAGTGGGCTTGAAAATTCTGGTGCCAACTACACAATTCTTTTTCTTCTTTAGGGAAAAAAATCTAATATTGCTAAGAGCACTGTGCTGCTACACCTTGAGAAATCTACAGATTCGCACTATTGGAAATGAGTCACATCTGTGAATCTTTTGGTTAGGCCCTATTAGTTTATAAACCACGTTACTTCTCAATTTCAATATGTCTTCACAAGTTTTGTGAAAAACTCATTTTTATAACCCAAATATGGCAATAGGAAGATATAATAGAGTTTTATTGTAGACTTACAATTTGTCCCAGGAATGGGAGCCCAGTCAATCTGCAGACTTGGAGCTGTGTGGCCATCAATAATTTCTCCATCCCTGCTGCCTCCTGGGTCCTTGGGAAAACAATACCAACTCTGGAATCTGAACCTTAGGGATTTTAAATACTTTCACTTTCAGACAAATGGATAAGGGTAGAGTGGGTAAACTTGGAATGTTAATTGGGTGCTGAATTTGATAAAGAATAAAAGCACAGTGGATCCTTTGACCAGCCTGTTTCTTGAAATGCTGAACTCTCCATGTTATTATAATTAAAAGTATCAAGTCACAGCCTGGCCCACAGGCTGATTCAGTGATTTCCACAATGAACAGAGCTTTAAACAAGGGCACCCAAGTTTTTTTCTACTTTTTAATTTTTATAAACTCATAATCGGTATTCATATGTAATATTTATATCATATATTCATATATAATATTTATATATTTAATATCTGTCCAGCTATTTCCTTAGGATAATCCCTAAATATGCAAATCTTTAAGTCAGAGTATGGACTTACAGTGCCTTGGTACACATTGCCAAAAGACCCTTCTTAAAGGCTATATCAATTCCTACTTCTACGGTGGAACAGAATAACACTTTCCACTTCACTGCCAACCCCAGGCATGGCCAGTCTCTGTAACTTTTGAAGAACTGCGTATTGACATGAATTGTGTTGATTCTATGAAGTCCCAAATATCTCCCCACTATTATAGTCATATTCAAACTTTTTAATATCAAGACCTCTTAATAAAAGAGCTTTTGTTCATGTGGGTTATATTTGCTAATATTTAATTTATGATAAATTAATTTTATATTAATGAATACAAAAAATTATTTATCTATTGCCTGTTAAGACAAATAACTTTTTTAATGAAAGATACCTATTCAAAGAAAAAAAAAACTACTAGTGAGGTATGATTGCATTACACTTTAATAACAGGCTTAAAGGAAGACATTCAGTTATGAAAGAAGCTGAAAGGACTTATCTACTTCTGCATTCAATCTTCTGTAATTGTGTAGCTTCTGGAAAACCCCCCTATATACTCACCAGAGCAAGAATAAATTATTATTAACAATAATAATAATATCCTGGTATTATTTGAATACAGTTTTGGCTTTATGAATCTTTTGGAAGGTTACTGCATCCCCTAGAAGTGTCTAGACTTTAGGAACAATAAAATCCAAGAGTGACATCTAATTCTTAGGCATGTCATATATAAATTCCTTCATAATTCAACCCTAAATCTTCCTTGGTTATCTTTCTTCTTAAAACCATTCTGAATTCTGATTCCTTCTGAAATACATCATAAATTTTCAGTTCTACATGATTTTACATATATTATTCTGTCTTCCAAAAATGCCTGTCCCATAGAGATTGGGGTTTGAGGGGTTACCCAATTTTAAAAAACCTCCAAATTCTTAATAAACTGAGATAGAACAAAAGAAACACACAGGGAGAGAACCCAGTATCACTTTAATTGCCACAGAGTTGATTCTGGAGAATGGAGCTTACTCTATGGCAACAATGGGCTTCTTAACCTTCTATACCTAGTCTGCACTGACACATCTGCATGGGTGCAGGCAGTGCTGGACTCACCAGATACAGTCGCCTACCCCCCAATTAAATTTTTATAATGGAGAAAGGGCTCATTCCTAAGAGGAGGAGGGAGGAAAGACTTAAGCCACATACAAATACCCAGTTCCTTATCCTTCTAATCCCAAAGCCCAAAACAAGGTAAAACATTCCATCTTTCTGGACACGGAGGACTGAAGAGAAAAAGAAACCAGGAGTGGTACACCCAGGACTTCCCTTCCCAGAAAACAGGAAAAGGGATAAAATCTGTCTTCTACCCAACACCCTCCCCACAGCACAGCCCACATCTCCTCTGCAAAATCTGTACTCGTTCTCAAGCATCACCACCTGAATGAAACTTCACTTAACTTCCTGCTATATTCTACCCTCTGCCATGTGGCATTTTTTTACATAAAACAAATTCAAGTGATATTAAGATATTATATACAGGACACCAATAAATACAATACAAATAAGATGTTATATTCACCTTCAAAAAAAGGGGGAAAGATATCTGACAGCATCTCAGATACAGTTCTCAGTTTTCATTCATTTTTTCTTTCAACAAATTTAGAAGCACCAGGCGCAAAGATATCCTTTCACTACATAATAATTTATAGGTGTCATTGCACCATCTGAAATCTGGTCTACATCATTTGACCCTCACAAATCTACCCAACTTTTACCCTGCCCCTGAAATCTTTACAAATTACCCTCATTTCCTACCTAGATCTTGCCAGATCAATGCCATCAGTAATTATCCCCTAAGCCTAACAATTTATGTTTTATTCTTCCTGTTTTCCTCTTAGCTTTTTTCTTGGGTGGATGCCTTTGTGTGTTTTGTATTTATAGCCGTAATGATAGAAAACTGTAGTGTCACAGTTCATTCTTTAAGGATTTAGAAAGAACATGGGCTGAATCCCAGATCCTAAGACCATTGGTAAATATAATAGAGCTTCATGTAGCATGTTTAACCTAATGGCAGGCACTGTTTTGTCCCTAAGCAGCTCATTATAGAGGTTCCACTGCACTACTATTTCCCCCCATCTCCACAGTATCCCACAAACTGCATGACAACATGGTCACTGGCTAGATGGCTACATTAAATGACTTTGGGGTGTATTCTTACCCATCTGAAATTCTTGAAAGAATGTCATGAAGGCATTTTCCCAGAGTGCCTAGCCCATAGTCTGGGATTTTCATTAAAAACACAGGCACTGGAGCCAGAGCAGTTAATTGACCTCAGATCTTGGCATATGTGACCTTAAGACAAATCACTAATTTCTCCATGCCTCCATCCATCAAAGCATCTGTATAATAATAATAATCCTACCTGTTTCATAGACTTGCTGTAAGATCAAACAGTTAATATAGAGTAGGCACACAGCACAATGCACACCACATACTAAATGTACAAAAGTTATCAGTTACTACTTACCCAATATGGGCACAAGGAATTCTGAATGTGCCATGTGTAACTTGAGATACACATTTAGTAGGCACACAGGAAACACCGGAGACTGTTCTTAGGTTTGAGTTTAATGGACCTTATCCAGACCTTTTTAACATAGTCTCATCAAAACAAAAGGTTTTTCAAATTATAATGGCAGTCAGTCTTTTTTGAAAACTAATTCTCAGCATAAATATTGAATCTACCAACTGAAATCCTATTATAAGACCATGTTTACATAATTCTATTATATCCAAAAATATTCATATGCACTTTTTAAAGCTCAAATCAAGCATTTATACAACTATAATCTCCCTCCTTTGCAAAACCTTGCTCCAGGTGTGTCAAATGTTTGAATCAGTCCACCAGATATAGACAGTGATTGCAGTTTAAAGGACATAATCTAATAACATATTAAGCAGTTCCACAAAGCTTGGAAAGTGAAACTGACTTTCAACCATGGAATGGCTTACACAGTGAGTAAATTTGGCACATTAGCTCTTAAGTCATTTTAAAAGCATTAAAACAGATTTCAAAGATTTCAAACATACAATTATTTTTGCTGCCGCTCAAAACATGAAATAAACATCACTTAAAAAAAGATATGTGCTTTTTTTGTCTATCAAAACAAACAGCTTAATGAATAAAAATTGTTTTCCCAAACCATTTTTCATACATTTGCAACTCATCCAGTAAGTTTCAGCATCTGAAATTAGAAAAGTCATTGGAAAATGTACCATTTCCCTATCCCACCCCCAAAGTTAAAATATATCAAAGTTGAGCTACTTACTTTATGAAAAACTGCTATTTGGAACTTGGGTCCCTAGTAATGCTGTACTTTGGTCTACCTGTATGCCACCTTGGTTTATATGTTTAAAATGTGGACTGGTCTCATTTTATAATCATCTGTATTTATCCCCAGCGATAATTGTCTTTCAAATTATCATGTAAATCTGGAGTATCCATTCTCTGTAAGGTGCTATGCAGGATATTGTAATGGGGTCACAGGTGGTTACAACAAGCTTGCCCTTCCGAGTTCCCACTCAAGGGGGGGCCAAAAAATGTAGACAAATCAAATGCAAGACTGTCTACTCTATCCTGCCCCTGTGCCAAGTTCCAGGTAGAGTGTGCTATCAGGATGAAGGAAGAACACATAGGCCAACCAGATCTCTGACCTAGACCACCCCTGCTTCACTTGTTTGCCACTGGCCCCTAAGTCCTTAGTCTGCAGTCTCCTAAAGTCTGGATCCCTCTATCCATCCTAGACTGCATCTTTGCTGATGCACTGACAGATTTCTCAGACTTGCAAAGCCACAGGTTAGAGATCCTTCTACTAGCTCTGCTTTGTAATACTGACACTACATAGCATAAACCCCTCCCCACGTTGTGCTTCCTCCTGTTCCTGCAAGCTGCCTGCCATAGAAAGAGACTCAGAAAAAGACAAAATGCAAAAATAATTTTATTGTAAGAATGATGCAAAGAATGATAGAAATCCGTTTTTACAGTAAGTCAGAAAAGTGAGAAATGGCTACTGATTTGAACCTTCTTTTCTGATGTTGCTTAGTGACGAATGAGTTTAAAGGGTGTCCAGTAGGTAGAACTGGAACAGAAAGCACTTGTTCATGCATATTAAAAGATTAGACCTGTATTGCTCAAATAAGTCTATTTTTAAACGTCTGATTTTCCAGCTTTTTTTGTAGAGAATAACTCGAATTTTAGCACAGTTTCTACATGTCAGGCGCTTCCCAGAACCAGTTTTATTTATTATTCCCCTCCACATTCCAAAGGGGAAGATAAGTTTTATCTGAGGGTGAGATTCTGAATAATAACAGATGCCTCAGGCTTGCAGCTTCAGCCCCCATTTCTTAGTACTTTCGGTTTTAGAGTTACCTTTGCTTCTACTATACCAAAGTGAATTAGAATTTATATTCATTCCAAACTTAACAACTCTTCCTATTCAAATGTAACACAATACAAATTCCAACTCCTTAGCCTCAGACCAAGGCTGTAGATCAAAGTAGGTGGCACAAACCAGAAAGACGAACCTAGATCTTCTATGAATAGGTCCATAGGCTGGCACTAGATGTTGTTCAGGACCCAGTCTAACATCAAAAAGGAGGAGAGGTGAAGATAAAAGAAAAATCATACAGCAAATAGTATTTGCAGGAAGCATCCTATTGTTGAGGAGGGGCCAAAGAAGAGAAAGGCACCGTGAGTACCACTAAATCTGTTGATCTCCAGTGGTTAGGGAGTATGAAGACCCAAAGAAACAAATACTCATTCTATGTCATAAAGAACTTAAGTGTCTGAAAATAACAAGAATTTCCACTAAGCATGGGCATGACATATCTCCACACAACTTCTTATCTGTAGTGGATCCAGAAAAAACTGAACCATTAAAAAATGAGCGCCTACGCAAGACTACTATGAGAAAATGTGAGAAGAAAGAAATGAGGAAAAAATGGAAAAAAGATTACTCATCAGGAAAGATATCTGCATGGAGTAGATAAAAATTTGAACCAAAGGTATTGCCATTAACTTAAAAACAAACAAAACCCCAAACAAAGCCACCTTATCTATAAAGTAAGAGTTTATATCAAATATACAAGGGCTCAGGGAAGACTGCAAGACAATAGAAAATGAAACATGATTTGATAGGGTCCAGGAAACAAACATTAAATTGGCAGCAACCAGACTGTGGTGGAAATATGGAAATAACAAGGATGATAGGAATGGAAAAAGAGTGCAAATGGAGTAGAAAAAATAATTCAAAAGAACTGGAGAAAATAATAGCTAGAAAGAAAGATAAAAAGACTTTGTATTTAATAACCAGCATCCTGAAGAAGAGGTTTAAAAATTGTAAGAAAACAGGAAAAAGATCAAAGGTACACTTCAAAGTAACTTTTCAGAATTATAAGTCATGAATCTATAGACTTGAGAGGGCATGCTGAAACCCAGGAAAAATTGACACAAAACATTCAACTTTGATTCATGTTTTAGTAAAGTTACTGGAATTAAGAGAAAAATCAGTTGTGCACTGAGGCACAAAGTTTAATGCTACTGTTCATGGCAATGTTCAAAATTCAAAGACAATGGAACAAAGTCCTCAGGGAAATGAAGGGTGTGATCTAAGAACTGTATAAGGCTACATAGTCATTAAAGTGTATGGACAGTAAACATTTTTGAACTTGGAAAAATGGAGGGAATATAGTCCCCAAGCCCTTCTTGAAGAAACTATTAGAGGCCAAATGCTGAAAATCAAAGAGATACATGGGGAGAACTGGTCGTGAGCATTGACTCCATCTAGCTTTAGGACTAAGAATAAACAAGTGTGAAGATTATGGTCATAAAACAGAACTTAAATGTTATAAGCTCCAATGATACACAAAAAAACACAGAAAAGGTTTGGAGACAAAAAGGACAAAGTGTGGGTGGGTCGGCAGACTTTCTCATCTAATAGAACAGAAATGTTATTAAAACTAATAAACCATATGTTATAGCTGTAAGTATATTTCAAAGCCTAAAAATATCATAAAAATTATATAATCAGAGTCAGATGAGTTTAGGTGGAAGATGAGGGAAGGAAGTAGAAAAAACTAGTCATTACTCTTAGTAGGAAGTCAACAGACTCAACAGAGAGCTATCTAAACAGAGCTTTAGGTATTTAGTGTAAAAGCCCCCAAATATTGCTGGTGAGAGCATAGAACTCCTTAAGACTTCTCTGCACCTATTTGTATGAGACCAAGAGATGAGGGGAGACTTTGCAGAGGTTATCTTTGGAGACTCACTGGAAATGCAAATACAGCTAAAAGGCATTGAGTCCTTTCCTACCAAAAAGTATAATAAGCCCTTTCTCCAGCTCCACTTTGTAGTTGCCAACTGTCATGATCCCTTGACCATGTAACATCTTTTGAGTACTATATGCTCTACCCAAGGCAACCTTGATTTGCTTTCTTAGCTGACAGCAGGACAGAAACACATGAACAAGACCCCTAATAGACTGCCGGGGAATTTGATACCCAACAGAGCAATGTGAAGAATCCACCTTTCACTGCTATGATAAATCCAGCTTTCAGGGCCAAAGGCAGGAGGCTTACATGAAAAGTTCCAGTAATAAATGAGTCTTCACTGCTACAGTTTTTGTTGTTTTTTTTTTTTTTTTGGTACTGGGGATTGAACCCAGGGCACTCAACCACTAAGCCACATCCCCAGCCCTATTTTGTATTTTATTTAGAGACAGGGTCTCACTGAGTTGCTTAGGGCCTCACCAAGTTGCTGAGGCTGGCTTTGAACTCGCGATCCTCCTGTCTCAGTCTTCCAGGGGCTGGGATTACAGGCGTGCGCCACCACACCCGGCAACTGCTACAGTTTTAAAGAGTGGTTCGGACATGTTCAGAGCTGGCTGCACTTAAATCCAACTATCTGGTCTTCCCAGATATCCTATAAAACACCCAACAAGCTTTGAAAAATAAGTATCTTTTCTGCTTATCCTAGAAAGAGTTCTGTTGTAAGAACTTAACTATGTATAATACTGGCAGAGTACACACTGAAAAGCAAAAGACGATTTCAAACATTTTTCAGTGTTGAAAAAGCCAAGGAACTAATATTTTCATTAACTCTAGAGATCATCTACTCAGATCCTTCAGACTAAAGAGCCAAGTACCTGTGAACATGCCTTTTCCTAGAACATCTTACCCATTGCAGATGGAAGTTAAACCATGGGCTCTGTTAAAATAGGTCTTGATTTTAAGTACATTATTATACTTGAATCACCAAAAGTTAAAGTGTTCCAAAGTGGTAAAATCAAATACACTTGAATCTTACTATGTTGGTTAGCTGAAATCCTTTGGAGATTTTATGGATGATTCTAAATTTGTCTAAGGCATTTATTCTAGGCTCCAATGCTTGCTTTTAAGCTCAAAGTAAAATCAAATTCATTGCCTACTGTGAAAGGATTATTAAGGGGTAATGTCATTTCCATCACTCCTCTTATTCTTGGTTAGGAAAAGGTGAAAAATATGTATATTTATCCTGGAGTTTCATGGTAAAGAAATACTACAGCTGGTGGGTTTTACTGCTTAATGAATGCATTATTCTGGAACCTAGAGCTGAGTAAAAGGCTTTTGTGTCCAGTGGTCTCAAAAGTGTGGCTCTTGGACAGCATTGACAACACTGGGTCACTTGGAAATAGATTCTCAGGGCCCAGCCAAACTACTGATTAGAAATTTGGGGGGCAGGACCCAGAATGCTGTTTTATAAAGCTCTCCCTTAATTCTGATGTATACTGAAGTTTAAGGACCACTTTCTTTGGAAGAATACCAAAATTACTGCAAACAAAGGAAAATCCATTTGGAGAAGCAAACAGCAAGATGTACCTTCTTAATAACATATTTCAGAGCCTTAGAGTTCTTCCCCAGAACTAACCTAACTTTGTGTGTGGACTGAACTTATTTCTTCTTCTAAAGTGTGGAACTCTTGCTCACTAAAATCTAATACAGGCATAACTTCCTGGGATGGTGGATCAGACATTAAGTACCTTCCAATCTTCTCCTGAGGCTAAATTATCCCAGTTCCTTTTATCTTTATTTATAATCACCTTTCAAAACTCTTCATCATCCTTATCTACTTCAAGAATAAAATATATTTATTTTTACTATTCAAATGCATTGAGAACATTCCCTGACATCAAACCAGAGAAACCAATTATACAAAATCTAGGTTTCCAATAGTCTTTCCATATTTTATAATATGTTGTACTTTTTAAATAAAAAACAAAATTTCAGTCTGTCCTTTCTAGATCTTCTGACTCCTTCTCATTCCTGTTTTTTTTTTTTTTTTTCCTTAAAAAGTTTTAGTTCATTATAAGGTCACTGAGTATTTCACATACATTGCATTAAACATTCTGATCCTCATTTGCCCTATTAAATAAGAATTGACCAGATGGATATTCCTCTACTCTCTCTCCTGAGCAGGTTTTAGTTAATTAAAAATGATTATTTTTACTACATATTTTATATATCAGCCAGATGTTACCTGTGACCATTTCTAGAAAGGATCACTTGGTGGTGGTTATAAAACACATATTTTCCTTTGGGAGGAAACACTCCTGAGTACCATCAGGAAAATAAATGTAGAAATTGATTTCATCTCATACATTTTTCCTAGTGCCAAAATGGGCAAAACATTTCATTCTCTTTAAGGTAAGATCTATTCAAATTCTTCCTAATTCTTTACATCCCTGCACTCTGGCCCCTTTGTCAAAAAATGAATTGTTAGGTTGATTCAAGAAAAAAATCAATGTTGGCTTTCCTCTGCACTCTTAGAGTAAGTTGATTTTTCTGAAGAAACTGATTTGGTTTGTCTGGATTTGGTTTATCTAAGGCATCTCTTCAAAACCCAGCAGTGTTCTGCTTGATCAGGACAGGGACTGTGACATGCTCTTGTGTAGACACTTTCAGGCAACCGTGACAGTTCTCACTTCTGCACAGTCTCCTTCAAAGCTATTTCACATGTGAACTAACTCGTCTGATCTTCTCATTTATGTTGAAATACTTCAGAATGAGGCAAGGAATGTGTAATTTTAAAATTGCCCCAAGTACATAAGTCATTTGCTCCCCATGTGTACACAAATAAGAATCCAAACATCTCCTTTTTTTTCCTAAAATCAAAGTTCAACTTTTTAAAAAAAAGTTAGAATGAGACATCACCCCAAAATCACAAAATTCTAACAAATAAAATCAAACCACATTATAACTTGGGTGACGGGGAGATGGTTGTTCTTCTCTAAAATGCCATTTGGAAGATTCCTAGGGGCAAAAGTGGGTCTTAGACTGAATTACACATGCTGACAAACAAAAGAACATATGGCAAGGTGTAAAAAATCAGCAAGAAATTTTCAATTGCAAAGACCTGGCTGTGTCTTGTAAGTTATTTCATCCTGTGGTGAGGATGTGGGTTCTAGCCTCAGCTCTGAACTTCCATATGACCTTGCCCAAGTGACTTCTCCACTGAGTTTCTCTACCCATGTAAAAAATGACAGGGTTGAACTAGATATTCCCTACAGTCCATTTAAGGTCCCAACTTACGTGATTGATTAAAAAAGTAACTTTAGGGCCTAATATGCTTTATTGAACAATTCCAACAATGGGGGGTTACTTCTTTTAACTTAGAATCTTTAAATACAGAACACAGTGATTCATTTTCTGATTGCATGAAGCATCTGCTACCAATGTTCTGAAGTACACAAATCTGCTTGTAGTAAATCAGTCACCTCAAAAATGACCTCTTCCTCTTATGTTTTCATAGCAATCAACATTAAATATAGTGTTTCCATTAAAGTCATCTGTGTTACATCTGATTTCAAGAGCCAGGTAAGAAGGGGCAGGCATTCTTGATGAAGAGCCCACAGTCCTTGGAATAAATTGTCCCTCAAAATATAACATTACTTACCATTACAGGCCATGCTCATCAGCCTCTAATAGGTTTGAGGGATTCACCAGTCTTAATTTCCTACGTGCATCTATAATTGTCCGTAGAGGTCAATTTCAGTGGATGCCTCATATAAATTAAAATTGAAGATAATGATGCCTGTTCACTTGATCAACTAAAATGACCAGCTGGGTTTAATGGGAGGAAAACAGAAACCCCAGTGAAATTAGAACAGCTTCAAAGGTGATAGAATGTAATTATTTTTCTGTAATGTTTCTTCTCCAAAGGTGACTGGCCATTGCACTGGTGGGCACCTGGGCCAGCATATTATGAAGCTGGAGATGGCATTCAGAGCCACGGACCATGTCCAAAGGTACAAGTCAAGAGTTAGCATTCTGCTAAGGCACTGAAGGAAAGCAAGATTTCTTTTCCACTCTTATTTTAGTCATTTCCTTTACAGTTAGAGAGGTGCTTTGAGGGACTTGCTTAATTGACTCCCAAGAGGCAAATTCTAATTTAGATTGGTACAAAGTGTTTTCTCTTTCTAGCCATAAAATGTTTTCTTGGATTTGTTCTAATTATCCTTGGGGTAGTATAATTTTAGGTCTGAAAGACCTTGATATCACCTGCCCTGACCCCTTTATTTCACAGATGAAGAAGTGGAGGTGAAGAGATGTGAACAGACTAGACCAAGGTCCCAAAGAGAGACAGGTAGGGGTTGAACTGGAATCTGGCAGATGAGAGGAGACCAAAGCTGGCTCCCAGTCTGGGATTTTTGCTTATGAGTAACAGGACCATTGTTCAGGGAAGGAAAAAAGACGATGGAAATCACCATTTAAGGAAACTTAGATTCTATAATGTGGAAGAGATGCTAGCAAGCAACAAAGCTGGAGGAAGAAAGGAGAGACAGAGGGCAATGGAGCTGGTAGAGCATGAGGCAGATCACCACTCCCTGGAGCTGACAGTGGGTTCTGTTCCTGTGTATCCAGCTATGTGATGGTCACACACGGAGGTGACTGCACAGACTAGCAGCCTGCATGCCGACCTGGGCTTGATTCTTGACTCAGCAGCTAACTTTGAGCAACCTTTAGCAGGTTGCTTAAGTTCTGGTCCCAGTTCCTTATCTGCCTAAAAGGATGATAATATCAGTACTGACAATTGAAAGGATTAAAAATTTTTACTATACTTACCTTAGCATTATAATGATTAAATAAGGATTAAATAAATTCATATAGGTAAAAAGTTTAGTACACGGTAAGTGCTGTGTTAGTGTTTGCTGCTTTCTGAACCCTATCCACTATACCAGAAAACCTTAAGAGTTACATTCACTCACAATGTACCAAGGTGCTTTGTCTGATATATATACCCAAGGAATCTACTAGAGATACTCAGAAAGTCACTGATCAAACCTCTTTATATGTTTAATGGATTAATTTTTAAATATGTAGTGTTGTAATTTAAACTGGTTTTAAAAAAGAAGAAACAACCACAGGGACTTTTTATTTTAAAAATTCAATGATATTCATAGTTCCATAAAACGATGTCAGAAACTTCATTAGTAAAACTATTAATAAAAAAGCACATCCATTGCAAAAACTGAAGACAGGTTTTCATGGCGGGAAGTTAGTGTCGAATCAGTAGCTCTGCAGCAGCAGCTCAAGAACGTTGCTTTGTTTTTCTTTTTTCTTTTTTCTGGAGCACATGTGGGCAGGTTAACTTTTCCCCCCACCTTAGAATTTGATGTCCAAGCTATCATTAACATTTTACTCAAGAGTTTTTAGGGTAAAACCTTCACAAAATTAATAGTGTATATCATCTGGTAATTAAGACCATTTCAGACATGCCTGAAATGAGTACCACATGTGGATTAGTTTGCTTTTTCATTCATCAATGAACATTTTAAGGGGAAAAAAATCTCCTAAGGGGAAAAATCTCCCCAATTTTTCAATAATTTTAGCAATTAAGCAGAAAAAAATTTAAGCACTATTGCAAATAATTTTTCTGGGTCGGGTCGCCAACCTAAGGCATTGGGAGATCATGATAGGCCGCATATCTGCCAGTCACATGATGGTAAATCTGTAAGGAAAATCAGAGTTCAGTTCATTACTAATTACTACATAATTATAAATATCATATAATAATTACACTATCACATAACAATGAATACACTTCAACAGACTCTGCCCAAGATACTTTAGGTGGATATCTGCTTGGAAGAAAGTAGATGTGTGGGTATGATGAGGCAAATAAGATGAGTTTTCCTTTCTAGTTTCCAATTTCTCAAACTTGTCAATTCATTCCAAGGACAAATGCATTCCTGCTTACCTGCCTCTCAATGTCTGTAAGCAGGGAACTGGCACCTATGCGGAAGAGTTCTGGCTTCAGCCACTCATCCCCAAGCTCCTCCTTTATGAGAGAGAGCCAAGCAAGGCAGTCCTTGGCGCTGCGGATGCCTCCTGCTGGCTTAAAGCCTACCTGAAAGGGAAGGTGACTGCTGTTACTGGGTTGATTTTAAAATGAGACTGGGTTTATACAGAATCTTGATATTCTCTCTCTCATTTTAGTCTTTTTTACTTCATCCAGCAAAAAGAAACATACATTGCTTATTCACACCTGTTCACTCTACAAAGTAACTTCCAAAATTAACAGGAGGAATGCCCCCAACTTATAAGGAGACACTAATAAGGGCTACTAACTCTCATTAGCATTTGACTTCTTGAAAAGTCATAAACCTTAACCATCTAGATTGTAGCTGAGCCAAGAAAAGAAAGGTGTCAATAAATAGGAAAACCTACCACAAAAGTCTATTCATTCTACATCTTTTTTTAAAGTTGTTGTTTTTAGATATACATGACAATAGGGTATATTTTGATGTATTATACATACATGGGGTGCACCTCATTGCAATTTTGAGCCCATTCTTGTGGTTGACGATGTGGAGCTACACTAGTCATGTACTCATATGTGAGCATAGGAAAGTTATGTCTGATTCATGCTACTGTCTTTCCTATTCCCATCCCTCCCTTCCCTTCATTTCATCTGTCTAATCCAATAAAGTTCTATACTTATCCTCCAAACCCTCCCTAGTTATGGGTTAGTATCCACATATCAGAAACCACATTAGGCATTTGGTTTTTTGGGATTGGCTTATTTTACTTAGCATTGTATTCTCCAGTTCCATCCATTTACCAGCAAATGCCATAATTTCATTCTTCTTTATGGCTGAGTAATATTCCATTGTGCATACATACCACATTTTCTTTATCCATTCATCTGTTGAAGGGCACCTAAGTTGGTTCCACAGCTTGGCTACTACGGTGAATTAAGTTGCTATAAACATTGATGTGGCTGCATTACTGTACTATGCTGATTTTAAGTCCTTTGGGTATAGGCCAAGGAATGGGATAACTGGGTCAAATGGTGGTTCCATTCCAGTTTTCTAAGAAATCTCCATACTGCTTTCCAGAGTGGCTGCACCAATTTGCAGCATGAGTGAACCTTTTTACCCACGTCCTTGCCAATATTTATTGTTGCTTGTATTCTTGACAACTGCCATTGTATTGGAATGAGATAAACTCTTAAGAGTAGTTTTGATTTGCATTTCTCTAACTGCTAGAGATATTGAACATTTTTTCATATATTTGTTGACTGATCATATTTCATCTTCTGTAAAGCACCTGTTCAGTTCCTTTGCCCATTTATTGATTGGGTTATTTGTTTTTTTGGTGTTAAGTGTTTTGAGTTCTTTGTATACCCTGGAGATTAATGCTCTATCTGAGGTTCATGTGGTAAAGATTTTCTCCCATTCTGTAGGCTCTCTATTCATGTTCTTGATTGTTTCCTTTGCCATGAAGAAGCTTTTCAGCTTGATGCCATCCCATTTATGGATTCTTGATTTGATTTTACTTCTTGTGCTTTAGGAGTCTTATTGAAGAAGTCTGTTCGTGAGCCAATATGATGGAGAATTGGGCTACATTTGCTTCTAGTAGGTATGGAGTCTCTGGTCTAATGCCAAGGTCCCTGATCCACTTTGAGTTGAGTTTTGTACAGGGTGAGATATAGGGATTCAATTTCAGTCTACTACATGTGGATTTTCAATTTTCCCAGCACCATTTGTTGAAGAGGCTATCTTTTCTCCAATGTATGTTTATGACACCTTTGTCTAGTATGAGATAACTGTGTTTATGTGGGTATATCTCTGTGTCTTATTTTCTGTTCCATTGGTCTTCAATTCTATTTTTGTGCCAATTTCATGCTGTTTTTGTTACTATAGCTCTTTAATATAATTTAAGGTCTGGTATTGTGATGCCTCCTGCATTACTTTTCTTGCTAAGAAATGATTTGGATATTCTGGGCCTCTTACTTTTCCAAATGAATTTCATGACTGCTTTTCTATTTCTATGAAGAACATCACTGGAATTTTAATGGGAATTGCATTAAATCTGCATAGTGCTTTTGGAAGTATGGCCACTTTGACAATGCTAATTCTGCCTATCCAAGAACCTGGGAGATCTTTCCACCTTCTAAGTTCTTCTTCAGTTTCTTTCTTTAGTGTTCTGTAGTTTTCATTGTAGACGTCTTTTACCTCTTTTGTTAGACTGATTCCCAAATATTTTATGTCTGTGTTTTTTTGTTGTGTTTTTTTTTTTTTTTGAGGCTATTGTGAATGGGATAGTTTTCCTGATTTCTCTTTCAGCTGATCTATCATTGGTGTTTAGGAATGTAATTGATTTATGGGTCTTAATTTAAACAAGCCTTCACAGGGTTCAAAAGCAGATGTGTACATTAAAAAAAAGGACCAAATCAGTGAGGCCACAAGGTCACCCTAACCAAATTGGCAGTATTCCAAGGAGGAGAATTGACAGTTGTTTTAATTAACTTAATTACAGGGATTTTTTTTTTCTGAAGTAGTAGGTACACAAAGTTCTATCATGCAGAAAGACCAATTACATAAGTACAACAGAAAGACAGTGCAGGGGATCTTCATATTTTAGAAGTTTTTAAGAGTTGATTATAAAACAGCCCAATTCAGCCAAAATTGTTGTTTATAATGTCCTATATCCATTAGAAGAGGAAAAATGTGCTCCACATATAGTAAGAGCCTCTTCATCTGGGTTTACTTTGTCTAGGAACGTGAACATACAGCAAAGTAGAAAATCTACAGATAGAGTCAAACAAACAATGCCCCTGATAACCCAGATATAAAATTCTTGCATTTTTATCACTCAGAAGTGGTCTTTGAAAGGAAGCACCCACAGGAGATGATTGCTAACAGAATGTTGGAGAGGGGAGACAATAAACGAATGGTTCTATGATCAACCCAAGCAGGAAACCTCATGGTGAACCTGAACTCCATCATTCCCTGACCAGGACACACCCGCTCAATAGTTAAATCCTGCCAATCCTACCTACTTAACTTCTGGATATGCATACCTTCCTCTCTGCCTGCATGTCTACATTTCGGACTAGACCCTCATCAGTGCTGGCATGGAATATCAGTCAGTCTCTTCCCTGGTTTCCCTATCTCTGCCACATAACCTCACACAGCTGCACTTTTAACCATATCTGCTGTTACTCCCCAGCCCAAGCCAGGATTCTGTAAGGCAAGGGGGTGGAGAATGTAGGATGAGGTTACTTGTTGAGAAAAGGCAAAAAAAAAAAAAATGTCAATTAGCTGATATTAGCATACATGTTAATCACAGGAGTCTTTCTGTCAATTAGGCAGTATTTCATATAGATTTTCTATGTAGTTCAATTTGTGTCAGCAAGTCTGTTTGGCAATGTTTCCAAAGCAAGGTTTTTATATAAGTTAATCTCTGTTTTTTGAGGGAGAGAATATGGAAAACATAAATCTGTAATGAAATCAGTTATGAAATATTAAACCTCTGCTTCTCAGGAGTGACACTAATCATGGTCTGGAAGGCGGCTGATCACATTGTAAAACATCACTTAAATCAATGAAGTAGAAACTTTACCATCTAAGGGCTGCTGGTGCAACTTGTCAGCAACCCAAAAGCTGTACCATGATTTGCAAAAACATACACAGATCCTCCTTGTTTGAAGTCAAACATGATTAATGAGAATGATTTGACTTGTACCTGTCCTTTTCTTAAAACCAGCTGGACTTAGTTTATTAAACTGAGGGATGAATGCAATGCAATTAAGAAGAAAGGATTCAAACAGCAAAATGTCCCTCCCTCTGAAACCTAGTCTAGAACACTGAGGACTTAAAACATTTTCTTTGAAATATTTTGCATGTTGTCTAAGAACTCTCCCGGGAAGGGACTTGTTCATTTTTGCATTCCAAGATAGATTAACATGGCACATGGTTAACTACTCAACAGTTGCTCTTTGAGACAAAACAGGATTGGGTTCCAACTGGCATGTTTGAACCCTAACAATGGGGCTTATGGAATGCATATGCCTGAGGAACAACCCAGAATAGCCAGGGACGGAGGCTCAGGCATCAATATGTATAAAAAGTCGTTTGATTTTGATGTTCTCTGAGATTGAGAACCACTGGTTTAATGAGTGGTGGTAATTTTCTACTGAGAGACCAAAGACAGATTTCTCATTTGTATAGGTTTTCTTTTTATAGGTTTTTTTTTTCCTTTTTTTATGCTTTTCTTTAACTTATTTGCAGATAACTTTATTTTCTTAAGTTATTGCACAAAGACTTTCAAGTAGAAGTTACTCAAGTTGGATCTGCTGTTACATGTAGGTCACAATAAATATTTCTTCTATTTGTACTTCAGATGTGAGGTTATTCAGAGGGAGAAAATTTTGGAAAGAGGTTATTTCCTCTTACAACCAATATATTCCAAAAAATTATCCAATTCCAAAATAAACTGAAGCTACAGTCACATATATAGTCATCATATCCAGTTGGTGAAGGATTAAAGGTCTTTTGGGGGGTCCTATTTGGCAGAAATCAAGAGATTAGTTTTTAAAAGATACCCCTCAGGAAGGGAAAGTCTCATTAAACACACACGCACACGCATGCGCACACACACACACTCTACCTTTTTTCCAATGATGTAAAAAATCCTTTGAGATAATATGCAGCTAGACAAGTAACTTGAAGTGAAAAGGAAAATCCAAATTCATTTTTAAAAAACACCTCATACACATTTTCCCTTTTAACTTCATATGTTTCAAAAAATACGTATTATTTTTTGAAAAGCTGACAAAAGCTAGCATATACCCTCCTCAGCTTAACAGTCTTCCAAAGAGCACATCCAACTGCCATAAAACGCAAAAATGGATATTTAATTCAAGAGCTATATAACGTCTAGCTACCTTTTCCCTGCTGTTTCACAGCATTTCATTATTTTGTTTAATAAGTTCATCTCCTCGAGAATTTTCTCTTCACCTCATATTATTAAAAGTAATAAGTTTTTCTGGACCGGGGGTTTCCCAACAGAAAAACCAATTTATGTGTGTCCTTCAATAATGACAGGAAAAGATTATTTCCCATTATATTGCATACTTTTCATATCACCACCACAGCTTATCATTCAATAAATGTTACTCTGCAATTCTTTCCATTCCTCAAGGAAGTTTAATTTCTGCATTAACCTGTTTTCACTGGCCAACGCCTTGCCAGAAAGCTCTGTGTTGCAGCAGAATTAGTTCGTTAAAGAACCCATTTAGGAATCTCTTGTCAGTGATAAAATTGCCTTTGGTTAATAAAAGGACATGCAGCAAGTTTACATCTTGATCACACATACTTACTCCCACACTCACACTCACTTTCGTTAATCGCACATTTTCCCTATAAATGTGTCTTTTCATAATGAAAGGTAAATTAAACATTTATCTTAATAAAGGTAACTTATTCACACCTTCTGCATAAAAAGACAGTTATCGCAGTGGCTGTAACGAGTATTATAAATAACATTATCTTTACTCTGAAGAAAGATTTGCTGGCAATAATATACCTTGTTTCCAGTTTTCCAGAAGAAATCTCTAATGGCCCGTAGCATTACTATAGCTACCGAGAAGGTGGCATTTACTGTTTCTTTTCCAGTAGAGGTCTTAATAAAATCTGATCCTAAAACAAAAGCAAGAAAAACTCCCATGTTAATTAAAAACTTATTTTTCATATTTAAGTCAGTGAAAGAAATGAATGGTGTAAAAATTTCCCCCTGAGGAACACAAGTTTACTTTCCATTAATTATTTGAAAAACTAAAACTAAAATCTACCTTTAAAATAATTTCATTCGTATTTTTTCCTTTCTTACCATCAGATGAATTAAATCTAGGTGCCAAATAAATTCTCAGGGACCTCTGGGACTCTTGCCTCATTTTTCTACACCACAATTAAAATCAGGATGGTCTGTTTAATGTATAACTGAGATGAATAAAAACAATTTTATGCCCTGTGCTTAATATCACATATCATGACACTTTGCCACAAAACTAGAGTGTGTACTCATTTTCCCATGCTTGAAAGAAAGTACGCAGCACAGTTGTGATAGCACAAGAATAATCACTCTGAGTTGATTTCTACTGCATTGTTCATTAATGAAAGCATGGTGTCTTCCAACCAGATTAGGATTTTCATGAATGACACCATGCTACTGCATATTTTGCAAACATTAAACAACTTCCTTCTTTCAAATACATCTTAAACCTATTTATGTAGTTTAACAGAAGAACACAAGGACACAAGGAAATGATAACAATAGCTAAGATGAATTGAGTGCTGCGTGCTATGCATTAAAACGTGGTGCTTTACAATTATTAAATTGTAAGTCAATCCCTACAACCACTGTTGCTCACTAAGTACTAATATCACTTCCATCTTTATTTTTATTGTTTTAAAAAATGTTTGAATTGGTACATGACAATTACAAATAATAATGGGATTCACTGTCACATATTCATACATGTACACAACATAATTTGGTTCATTTCATTGCCCAATACCTCCCCTCTCTCTCACGTATAAACTCCATCTTCAAAGAGGAAATGGAGGCACAAGAAAATTAAGTAACTTGCATGAGGTCACATACTAAGGGTACGTACACATGTAAAATTTTAGATACATATAGTGTCTCTAAGACACTAACCTAGGGTTGCCCAAATAAAGAATCCATCTTTCGGTAGATACCTATCCCTGAAATACTCAAAATGTGAGTGATGCATGCAGAGGCAGCATAGGACCACTAGAGAGTAGGGAAGAGGGGGACAGGGAAAGGTCAACAGGCATTAAGTTACAGTCTGGAGAAATATGACCTGGTGTTCTACTGCACAATAGGTGACTGTAGATCATGAAAGTGTACTGTATATTAAACAAACAAACAAAGCTAAAGGGAAGGTTTTTGAATGTTTTCACCACAAAGAAAAGATAAATGATTCAGGACACAGACATGTTCATCCAGACTTGAACATTAACCAATGTAAACATGTACTGAAACATCACATGGTACCCCATAAATATGTACAGCTTTATGTGTCAATTTAAATAAATTAATTTTAAGTGATTAAAAAAAAAAAAAGCAGACTCAGACCCGACACCAGACTGATTCAGACTCTAACATAAACAAGGTTCCCAGGTAATTCATGTACAAATTCACAGCCCTAGTCCAACAAATCTGTGAAACCATACTAAAACTATTATGAGATTCTTCAAAGGTCCATGAAAGACAGAACTGGTAGGAAAAAGTAGCCAAAACTTTCCCTTCTTGTTTCAGTTGAAAAAGATTGCTTCCACAATAGTTCCGTGCACTGAAAAGCTCAGGCAAACGTCCCTTTATAAAGCACACTGTGAATAGGCATGTAGAAAACACAGAAACAAATAGTTCAAGCACTTGTCTTAAAACCATACACTCAAAATACAGGGGAAGGAGAAAAACGTATCAGTCAATGAACTAGAAGTCAGGAGATCTGGTTTCTAGTTCTGGCTCTGATAGTTACCTTATAAATTCAATCTCTTTACCTTTCTCTTTATATAATAGGTCTAAAAAAAATCCTACTTGCTTCATAGTGTTATACAAGGTTACCAAAAGAAACAATCTATATGAAAAAAACTCTGAAAACTGTCAAGAATTATACAAATATAAATGAAGCAAAGACCTGAGGTAGGTGTGCAATCTGTGTAGATACCAGGGAAACTCTTGAGACATCAGAAGAGGTAATGGGACGCCTTCTTTTCTTTGGGTCTGTAGGTCAATTGGAACAATGGAGACAAGCCTGCCATACAGGCATTCATTCAACAAACATTTGCTGAGTGCTTATTAAGTGCTGGACTCATTCTAAATGCTTGTAATAGATAAAAAAATAAATAAATAAAAGTTTCTGCCCTTATAAAAAGATGTTCTAGAAGAGAAAGACAATAAACAAACATATAATAAATGTCAAGTGGAAACAGATGCTCTGTAGAAAGATAGCACAATGTAATGAGTCAGAGTGATGAAGTTAAGAAAGAGCAGTTTTGTTTAAAGAGTCATCATGATAGCATCTCTGATAAGTGGAACTCAGAGAATGAATGAAGGAAATCTGGGGAAAGAGCATTACAACCAGGAAAAAAAAAGTGCGAAGGCCTTGCAGCAGGCACATGTTACTATGATAGTTACCCTGACAAGTTCATCCTATCTGTCCATTAATACATGAACAGGTCAGTGCACTAAAGAACTGAGGCCTGGCCCCTAAAACATAAAAATAAGATGATCAAAGGGAAGAGACTGAAGCCAGGCACAGTGGTGCATGCCTGCGGTCCTAGCAGCTCAGGAGGCTAAAGCAGGAGGATCACAAATTCAAAGTCAGCCTCAGTAACTTAGTGAGGCCCTAAGCAGCTTAGTGAGACCTTGTGTCTAAATAAAAAATAAAAGGGCTGGTTATGTGGCTCAGTGGTTGAGTGCTTCTGGGTTCAATCCCTGATGCCAAAAAAAAAAAAAAAAAAAAAAAAAAAGGAAGAGAATAAAGCTTCCATATAGATATGAGCAGTTAAACATCCCAAAAGAATTCACAATGAGGCCCAAATGTGTTTTCCTAATAATGACATTACCTTTGGATTCACTAAAAGTCACTGGAGTACAACACTGAATAGCATCTAAATACTAAACATCTTAGAAGATTATTAAGATAAAGGACTGAGGCCACATTTGAAGGGCTACAAAAAAAAAAAAAGGCACGATCATTAAAAAATCATACTATCTGAAGTTACTCAAAACAGCCAACCTTCTTTGGTAGGGTAAGGTTGGAAAAACTCTTTTCTAATATATTGGGAGGGCCACAGCATCTACCAAGTAGTAACAGTTGCCCAGAGTAGCAACAGTGGCCTATTCAGGTGTTTATGTGTCTGCTCCATTTTCTTGACTGTACTGTATGCAGGTCTAGGTTCATGTGCTGCAACTTTCTTATACACTTCTACATCTGGGGGTGACACACAGGAGGAACCCAATGAATCATTTCAGGATGGATGGATGGATGGCCAGCCACAGCTACCAAGAAAAAGCAAACTACAATATTTTCCACATTTAAATGACTATTGAGAAAGGAAAAACAATTTTATCTTTTCATCCCAGTCCCAGTAATAAAACTGGGCAGGTGGCTCAGAACAAAATACTGTTTAATTTATTTACTTTTAAATAAACTTTTAAGTTTAGAACCTACTTAGAGTTACAGAAAAATTACAGAGGTAATACAGAGTCTACTCCACACCCAGTTTCCCCTCTTATTACCATTCAACATTAGTACGTTAGACTAGTACAACTAAGGAATTATTATTACTCAAAGCCCATACTTTATTTAGATTTCGTTTGTTTTATTCACTATCCAGTCCCATACAAAATACTACATTTTTTCATTTCTCCATAGATTCCTCTTGGTTCTAACAGTTCCTTAGATTTTCCTGATTATGATAATTGGGCAGTTTTGAAAGTACTGCTCAGGTGTTTTGTATAATGTCTACTGACTGGTATTTGTCTAGTGTTTTTCTCATGACTGGACTGGGGTTGATTTTTCTTCTTCAGCTTATTGATATGGTGGATTAAACAGTCTTGAACCAGAATTGCATACCTGGAGTAACTCACATTTGGTCATGTTGTATAGTTCTTTTCATACACTATTGGTCTGTTGTCTCATTTTGCTAATATTTTATAGATCTTACATATATATTCCATGAATGTAAATATATTCTATATTCATGAAATATTGATCTTTAATTTTTGTTCTTATAGTGTCTTTGTCAGGTTCTGCTATTTAAGTAATGATGGTCCCACAAAATGAGTGTTTTCTCTTTTATTTTCTGAGATTGTGGAGAGGTATTATTTCTTGATGTTTAGTAGAATTCACCAGTTAAACCATCTTGGTGCTTTCTTTGCGAAGGTTATAATTACTGCTCTTTAATAAGGTTAAATTATTAAATAAATCAAATAAAACCACTTTCTATTTTATAATTAAACATTTTACAAAAGATTTACATAAACATGATGTTCACATGGCTTATATAAAGATATATAATTCATATAGATATTCACATAAAATACTTCATGTAAATATAAAATTAGCAAATTTAAATAATTTATTTAATAGATATAGGTCAGCAAGACTCTCCTTTTGAGTGTTGGTTGCTTATATTTTTCAAGGAATTAATCCATTTCCCCTACTTTATCATATTTTTGGGCACAATGTTTTTTATAGTCCTTTATTATCATTTAAATGTTCATGGGAACAGTAGTGATGAGCCCTCTTTCATTTCTGGTATGGGTAATTTGTATCTTATCTTTTATTCTTGATTAGCCTAGCTAGAGATTCACTAAACTTAATAACTTTTCGAAGCAACGGCATTTAGATTTTTAAACTTTTTCATTCTATTGTCTTTGCTTTTAATTTCATTAATTTGTGTTCTAATTTCTATTTTTTTTTTCCATTTGCTTTAGGCTTAAGTTGCTCTTCTTTCCCTACTTTCCTAAAGTAAAAGCTTATATTATTCACTTTAGACAATTCTTCTTTTCTAAGATATGCATCTAATGCTATCAATTTTCCTCTATGCACTTGCTTTTGAGTCATCCCACAAAAAATAATTTTCATTTTCATTTCATTTCAAATTATTTTTAAATTTCTTGAGATTTCATCTTTGACCCATGTTTTATTTAGGATTGTGTTGTTTAATTTCCAAACATTTGGGTATTTTTCACCTATCTTTCTGCTGTTGGTTTCTAAATTTCATTCCATTGTGCTCTCAGAACACACTTTATATGATTTATACTCTTTTAAGTTTGTTAGGGTATGTTCTATGGGCCCAAATGTGGCCTGCCATAATTAATGTCCCATGTGAACTTGAATATGTATTTGGTTATTGTTGAATGGAGATTTCTATAAGCGTCCAATTTGATCATGCTGAAGGACAGTCCTCTTCAGGTCAACCATATCTTTGCTGTTATTCTGCCTGTTTGTGTTACCATTTACTGAAACAGAGGCTTTGAAGTCTCCAGCTATGATAGACCTTACCTAATCTTTTCAGTTTTACTGGATTTTGCCTCACATATTTTGATGCTCTCTTGCTAGGCACAGACATATTTAGGATTGTTCTGTTTTCTTGAAGAAATGACTCTTTTCTCAGTATGCAATATCATTTTTTATACCTGATAATGGACCTTTTCTAAAGTCTTCTGTGTCTGAAACTAATATAGCTGCTCCTAAGTGCTAGCACGGCATTATTGTTCTCCCACCCTTTACTTTTAATCTTCTACATTTAAGGTAGATTTCTTATGGACAACATATAGTAGTGGCCTGCTTTTTTATAATCTCTTAATTGGTATATTTATACCATTAACATTTAAAGTGAATATTGATATCACTGTACTAATATCTACCATGTTTATAACTTTTGCATTTTTAATTTTTATAGCTCTTTTTTCTGCCTTTTCTGGCTTTAATTGAGCATTTTAAATGATTCCATTTCATCTACTCTCATCATATCAATTATACTTCATTGGTAAATTTTTTAGTGATTGCCCTAGAGTTTTCAATATATATGTCTAATTAACGTAGGTTCACCTTTAAATAACATCATACCACCACATGGGTACTACAGATATCTTTGAACAAAATATTTCTAATTTCATTCCCTTGTCTCTTATAATGCTGATGTCATTCATTAAATTATTACATGATTAAATAGTTATCTTTATGATCAATTAAGGAAAATTGATTTTAATCTTAATTTATTTCTTCTCTGATGTTCTTCTTCCTATTTTTAATGGACAAGAGTCTCTGATTTATATCATTTTCTTCCTCCCTGAAGGACTTCTTTTAACATTTCTTATAGACAGGTCTAGATGAAGTCCCTTTACTTTTGTTTGAGTTCAATTTTGAAAGATAATTTCACTGGGTATAGAACTATAGGTTGTTGGGTTTTGCTTTAAACACTGTTAGCAATTTGATTCCACTCACTCCTTGTTGACATGGCTTCTGATGAGAAGACTTACAATTATTTTCTTTTTCTTCTGTAAGTAAAATGTCTTCTTTCTGTAGCTCTTTCTTTTTTTTCAAGATTTTCCATTTCTATGATTTTTTTTTTCAATTTAAGTACGATATTTCTAGATGCAGGTAGATTGTGTGTGTGTGTGGAGTGCGAAAGTGAGTGAGAGGGGGAGAGAGAGAGAGAGAGAGAGAGCGCACATTCATGCATACATACCCTACCTGGCATTCTCTGAGCTTCCTGACCTGTGGTTTAGTGTCTATTAATTTGGGAAAGTTCTTAATTATTATTACTTCCAATATATTGTTGCTCTATTTATTCTTTCTTCTTATTCCAATTATACATTACAACTTTTTGAATTCATCCCAAAGTTTTTGGATGTTCTGTTTTTTGCCTCCCCCACCCCAATCATTTTTATTTTAAGTTTTTTGCTTACATTTTAGTTTAGGAAGTTTCTACTGACTTATCTTCATGAGCACTGAGTCTTTTTCTTGGCTGTGTTCTGTCTACTAATGTGCCCATTAAAGACACTCTTCATTTTTATTCCAATATTTTTAACTTCTAATGATTCTTTCCTCGCATTTCCATCTCTGATTACCTATGTTTTTTCATGTCATCTATTTTTCCAGTAAATCCATTACATACAAGTCATAGTTATTTTAGATTCTTTATCATATAATTTCAACATCTATGTTATATCTGAATCTGTTCTGATGCTTGTTTGTCCCTATAAAATGTGGGAGTTTTATTGCCTTTTAGCATCCACTGCAATTTTTTGTTGAAAGCCACATATGATATATTCGGCAAGAACTAAACAGGCCTCTCCTGTGAGGTTTTATGTTAACCTAGCTAGGAGTTGGGCTGTTTAATTAAACATACATTTGCTGTAGCTATAGATACCACAGTCCTCAAATTCACATACCATCCTTGTTTTTGTCTCCCCTGTTTGCTTTGGACTCCCCTAAATCTCCTCCTCAGAGACAGTGTGTCATCTCTAACAGGTATAATTTGTTGTTATTATACTGGGGCCATGTCGGTGTGGTGGTGATGGAAGAGGGAAGGGAAGTATTCTACCACCTTATGATTAAATCACAAAGGAGATGAGCTGAGGTCCCTGGAATAAGACTTTCACACATTGTTTTAACTCCTCCCCTTACTTTGGTGGGACAAGAGGACTACAGGAGATAAGGATCACAAGTGGGAAAAGACTCTGGTAGTCTTTGCCCTGGAAAGTGGGCTTTGTTATGTGGAACACTCTGGGCATATTTCATAATGATTATCTTCCCCTTTCCCTTTCATAGCAAGTTGTCTTTACTGTGATAACTTGGTGGAGTTCCCACAGGTAAAACCCACAACAGTGCAGGGGCCAGACTTAGCCTCCAAAAACTGTTAAAATTATCATTGTACTGTTCTTACTAGTTTGGGGTTCTAGCAGCTTCTATTCCTGTTAAGTAGACTTACATTGTGACTCTCAGGATTAGAGTACCTCCACAGACTGAGAAGTGGTAGTTTACCATGCAACCTCAATTCTTTGTGGCTTCTGAGAAAAGTGATTTTCAGTTTATTTAGCAGTTTCTTTCTCAGAGAACAGGAGTAGAACCGCCAAGCTCTTCATGCACCAAAGTTGGAACTAAAAGTCATTAAATACCAAGTTAAGCCTTTATCATCCAGAGATGAGATGTGGGTTGAAACAAAAATATATATATGGTGTATGAGGTATTCTAGATATATGCCAAGTATGGTCAATAAGACTGGAAAGGTTCAAAGAGATCCATATAAGCTAGAATAATACAAGAAGACATCTAGAACAGGTAGGATTTGCCGTACACCTTGAAGAAAAGATATTTTAAAAATGAGAGGGGCACATGGAAGAATCTCACCCTTAGAAAAACTCCAAAACACAAAAGGATAAGGAACATTGAAACAAGGAATGTACACCCCTAAGAAATCTGTGCTGGGGAGGCATGTCTGCATGTTTCAGAATATGTTACTATAAATGTCCCTTACATAAAACATCATAAAGAAGGCTCTGAACCTGCAAACACAAATTGTGCTCTGTTCTTTAGGCAACATGAGGTTTTATCACATAAAATCCATGTTCTGGAATGTTAACTTTACTGTCTATATTGGATATGTTGAGGAAAGACAATAAAGTCATAGTTCAAGCATGCAGGCACTGGCTATTTCTTTAAATCCAGAAAAAAAAAATCTAAGTTTAGAAAGTACATTGGTACTTCACTACTGTCAAAAGAACAATGGGTTTTCCAATGAGACTGAGTAGTTATGCACTTCTGTTTCACTTCTCATTTTAATATTGCTGCCCTTGCCCCTCTGCTAAAATAAAATTATCTTAGAAAAATAAATGCTACCTTCTCAATCAACATTACCACAGAATACTCCAGACCCTCCTCAGAGCTCGTGTAAATCCAACATTAGCCCAGTCTACCTGTGCTCAGTTTGAAGGAAAAACTCTTTGAGAAAATATCTCACAACTAAAATATGCTATCCACACAAATGTTCTTTCATCCATGCTCACAATCAACAAATGACTAAACTAAGAGATGAAAGGCCTGAAAAATTCAAAAATAGCACACTAAATAGACCAGGATTAGTTGAAATTAAATTAATAATAAATTTATAGTATTATATTAAATTATACTTTTTATTTTCCTCATTTGAAATCTTTAGCACAATACTTTTTTTTTGTGGTCTAAAGCTACTCAAAGCTTTTCTAAGGCCTATAATTACAAGTCTCCATGGTACAGTTTCATTAAAAACTTTCATTAAACAACAGCTGCCCTTGTATATGGTCTTCTAATCAATTTGGTCAAACAGAATGACTTCTAATCAGCTGTTGATAAAAATAGAAGATGAAATTTTAATTCTAATAGATTAACCACAAACTCAAGACAGTCTTCAAAATCCATCTAGCTCTATTCTCCAGTGGATTTAATGACTATTCAGCAACTCATTACTAAATAGAACAAGATGAACATTTTCCAGTTCATTAAAGAAATGTACTATGTATTTTTGCATTGTCCTCATGATTCGTTACAGGGAGTCTTAATTACAAGATAATGGATAATGGTTATTAAATGCAGACTGCAGTAATGAAGCTCTATTCATTTGCGAACCTCAGAGACTGCAAAGAGAGGAAAATAAAATTACTAGCTTCAAAAGATTAACGGATCAAATTATTATTCAATTTTGAAAATCTCATTCAGACTTCATAGAAACAAGAAGAGATTAAAAACTAGTATTAAGACCAAAGTAGTACATTTAAAAAAATAATATCTTAAGGCTATTACTGCATAATAAGTTTCAGATGTGATTATTAGAAAAACATATAGCTAACAATGGGAAAACATACATTTTTATTTCCTGAACAAATCTTATTTATGATATAGGAAGTTACTAGTAAGATCTTAAAAAGAGTCTTGGTGAACATGGAAGATATGTGCTACTATGCTACAAAAGAGCAGTACAATGGAAGGTGTTATTAACATTTTATACTTTACTAATGAAAAATAGGATTTAAAATCAACTGCTGCTTGAGAAAGCTTGTCATTAGTGGATTTCGTGCCAACCCTATAATAAGAGCTTCTGGGCACATTATTCATTAGCCCCATGTTTTCTATTGCTCTCTAAGAAATTACCGATCAAAGTTAGCAAGACAGTTTTGTATGGTAATTCTGACACTAATTATACTTGCAACCTGCAACAAGACACTTTTTAAAGAAATAAACAAAGTATACAAGAATATGAAGCCCTGAATTAAAACATAGTCATCAAATATTGCATTCTTTTGCTTAACATAGATTTGAACATAATTTGGGATAATATATAAAATCCAGTTTCGTGGCTGAGGAACTGACCAGAGTAAAGCAGGAAACCAAAAGCTCCTATGGAGGCACCAATAGGGCACCATACCCAATCTGCAATTACTCCACAAAGATACGCTTACTTGATCCAGAGATAACAGCTACCTATGTGGGGGGGGGGGGGATATTTTGTGAAAGAGAAAATGAAGAAAGGCATAGAAGAAAAATAAAAAAATAAAAACCACCCACTCTCTCCAGTTCTTTCCTTCAATATGAAGAGTGAGCTATGGAAATACTTCTCTGTGGGTCCAGTCCATCATATAAGCAGAGAAACACAGCATCATAATTAAGCAGTAAGGCATGTTCAAGCAGAATGGCAATCAGAAAGCAACTGCAATTTCAGGGTGAGAAAATATCACTAATACCCTAAGGGTAAGATCAGCTCATGATAACCACATTTCTTGCAGTTTCCTTCTCCTCAGTAAAATAAAGATGTGGCCATTTCAAAGAATGTAAACCAGTATGATTCAAATGGACTACAAGGTTTATAATCCTTGGTAATTGATAGTAATGTTCCTAAAAGAGTATTCTAAACAATACACTAACCATTCAAAGGTATGCGGTAAACTCTTGATCCAAATAATCACTGAGTTATATCTTATACGCCAGAAGTTTTCTTTTGCTTTTAAATTTTAGGTTATTGTGCCTAGTACTTAGAAGCTGCCAGAGAATGGTTTAATAGGTAAAGCTTTCCTTCTGAACCAATGGAATCCTGAATAATTCACTGCATTACCTTGGTGTGGGAATGACAGACGGTTCAGAGAGTACCCAGGGCCCACTTTAAAGCAGCAGAGGATAAAAATGTTTAGACCCTCATCCCTCATCCTTCGATTTCTGCATCTCAAAACAAACAAGTAAAATTAATGATAAAATTTAAAAAGTAAAAGTAAAATAAACTTTAGGTTACTGAACATGAATTTCAGAACTGTAGTAATTCTGGAAATGAGCTACTGATCAAATACAGATGCCTTCAATTTTATTTATTTTTTTTTATTTACTTATTGATTCATTGAACACAAATGGAGTACAGCTATTGTTTCAAGGGTTGTACACAAAGTAGAGTCACACCATCTGTGCTTTCATGCATGTACACAGGGCAATGATATCTGTCACACGCTCTGTTATTGATTTTACCCCCCACCTGCCCCCACCCCTCCCTTCCCTCTATGCTAGCTATCTTTCCTCCATTCTTGCCATCTTTCCCCCCAACATTATGCATCATCAATGCATCTAAATCTTATAAACTCTAAGGGTTGTTTTTTTTTTTTTTTTGCTCCAAATTTGGAAAAAAAAATATTAATTCATGTGTTTATAAGATAACTTGGTCAGCATTTTGGATCAAGAATCAAAACGGGAAACAAGATGTCTCCAAACTTTAGCTCTGTACCTTCTCTAATTTTTAATATGTATTAGTTCTCCAGCAAATATTTGTAACAATCTACAGTTAATAGTTCAAGTATGGGCTCTAAAAAAAGTTGCTGCCCTCTTAGTTCTTTCTCTCTTCCCCATTGTCCTCTTCCGAGTACACTGTCAAAGGAGAATTAGGAGTAAGTTCATCCATCCTAGAAGATTTGTAATCAAAGCAAAGGGCCCTGGAACTAGACAGACAGCTCAGGACTTTGTGAATATGCTAAAAACCCCCTGCAGTGTATACTTTAAAGGGTGAACCTTCTCATATGTGAATTATGCCTCAATGAAAACAACACACCAACTAAAGAAAGGGGAGCAAGTTCATGAGAAAGAAAGGAGACAAAGAAAAACTATCTAGTAAAATGAACTCTAAGTAAAATTACCCATTATCTGACAATGGCAAGTACACAGAATCATCTGTACCTTTACCCTTTTCCTGAACTCACATTTCAAGGTTCAGAAGACTTCTCTGTAAGTAGCTAAGAGGCTACCATATATGACATCTATAATCCAGGCCTCCTATAATCATCCAAATGTAGCCCATGATTTATTTAAACAGATGTGGCTATCCACAAATGATGTTTTACTCAGTAGGTAAGTTTAGCCGAATAAACAGCATTCGTATTTAAGAACTGAACTACTAAAGAATTACTTTTAAAGAAAAATACTTCAACACATTTATAATTATTGTTCCTGACAAAAACTTTAAAAGATTAGTATCAACGTTAGGTACTTCCTACAGGCCAAAGAGAGAACTTTGGGTAAAGGGCTTTTCAGGAGCTCAGTGATGCCAGATGGGAAGCCCTGGCTCTGCTCTGTTATTGAAGGGTTGTAACGTCTCATACAGTGGCCACACATCATTTAGGGATACTGAGCACCTGCAACGTGGTTAAGTCCAAACTGAGATGTGTTCTAAGTGTAAAATACACACAAGACTTTGAAGATTGAGTACAAAAAATACATTGTAAAATATCACAGTAATTTTTAAATCAATTATACTCTGAAATGATAGATTGCAGATTAGGTTAAATAAAATATGTTACTATAATTACTATTTCATCTGTTTCTTTTTAAGTGATTAATGTAACTACTAAAAAAATAAAATTGCATATCTCTATTTGACAGCACTGGTCTAGGGCTTCAATAAGACGCCTAAACATGCAATCAATCTGCATAGGTTTATGATCTGACACCCTCTTAGGTCAATATCCTTTAAATGTTGATTTAAAACTTATTGAGGAAAAAAAAAGACATACAGTAGAATAAGAAGATCCCTGCTGAGAGTCTTTGGCTATTCTCTCTTGTCCAAACAATTCAGCTCTGCTCCCAAATTTGAATACTTCACTTAGCAAAACAAAAGCTCAATCCACCCCACAAAGAAAGTAGACATTATCTGTTTAGGGAATAGGTGAACATGTGAACATGTGAGCATGTCCCTAGAATGCCTATGCCAATCCCACATTCTCTCTGCTTTGAACATTTTCAGTGGTTTCAATGCCTATTACAGATTAGCACCCTGGAAAAGTGTCCAGCTGGATGGTCTCTTAATTCTGTTCTGAAACAGGTCTTGCTTTTGGTTTTCAGACCCACAGGGGTAACTCTAAAATTACATTTAAAGACGCAGGAGTGGGTGTGATATGTACTCACAGCTCTGTGCCCAACCCAACCCCTCTTTCCCAATCCAACCCCTCTTTCCCAATCCAACCCCTCTTTCCCAATCCTTTGAGGTCCATTTTAATATTTACTGAGCACCTAGTAAGTACTTGTACTCTTCTAGAAGCTGGAGACACAGCAGTGGGAACACATGAGGCTGTTCTTTATGGAATTGTGTCCCATTAGAGGAGACACTGATTCAGTTCATAACTCATGTATTTTCTCTCGGACTGGTCACTCAAATTAGAAAAAACCTTTATCCATCTTTACCACACTGCTCTCTCTTTTTCAGAGAGCTGGTGGCACTACTGAGAAGGAAAAAAAAAAAAAAAAGATTCAGAGCAATTAGATTAGTCTCCTATGAGCAAAAGAAAATGCCAAAAAGTCCAGAAATACCCACAGACCTTATTATTCCACAGGTACAATACTCAGGATAAAACATTAAAGTGTTTCAGACTCAATCTAAAGCAAAATCTGTTTATAAATCAAATTATTGATACCAAATGCCTCAAAATCAAATGCTTTTCCTTTTGGCCAGACCCTACAGCTGAACTAATTTATGCAGGGATTTATTACATTGTTAGGCAAATGTCCTCTATTGATATGGTAGTCTTAAAGTCACCTCATCTTAAAAATGACACAACCCTACATAACACATTCTTTTTTCCTTCATTTCTGTTATGAGGGAAGAAGGAGATGAAACCTCAATACAAGGTAAAATATGATTTGGTATCATTATACTTTGGCAAAGAGAAGTAAAATGAAGAAACATTTTAACAAAATAACAAGCACGATATGCTTTAAACAACCGAATTTCATTTTGATTGTGCTTTCTATTGTCACTAGTAAGTTTGGAATATATAGCATATATTAACATTAAAAGTCAGGTATGCTTGTGTGCAATCTATTAACTTGAGAGAAAATTACTCAAATTGAAGAAATAGCTGCTTAAAATGGATTTAGAAATACATTTTACTGAACAAAGCAAGCTAGAAAATTAGTCTACTTTATCAGGATTAGAAAGTGCTCTGAATTTTAAACACAAAGCTTTTAAAAACAATGCAGAACATATTTGAGATTATCATACCTCAATGTCATCATAAATCTTTTTTCTCAACAACCAATGATAAGTACGTACAGTTACTTTTTACAGTGACCTGTCCTTTCATAAAAGGAGCTGTGTTAATTTTTCTGCAGGGAGTTTTATCTCGAGGCGATTGTTCTGCTGTACCTGGAGAACTCCTGTTTCCCATTAGCAGACCTACAGATGGGTGGACCTTGAAAGACTCTGAGTGGAAAGCATTCACCATGAGGGGCTCTCCGGCTGGCCATCTGGGCTACTGCAGTTCCCACTTACCAACCACTTACAGAGACAATGCTTCCTCTTACCTTCTGTTCACAAACAATTTTCAAGTTAAAATTCTGTCCCTATTTTTTCACTAGTCACGTCTTCATTTTTATCTTTCTTCACTTTCACTCAGCTATCACCAAGAGACCTTGATTCCTCAACAAAAGAGGTATGTGCTGGCAAAGGAGAGAGCTACAGAGCCCAGAAAACCTCCTCTGGGGATTAGGTACAATCAGAAAAAGCCAACTTTTGCCAGGTCATGTTATATATCACTGGGATGAAATCAGTCACAAATCCCCGAAGACACATGAGGCAAGTTGAAAGAAGGCAAAAGAAGGCAAGGAGAAAAAGAGGTAAGCACCGAGCAGGAAGAGAGGTCCTGACCTGATGCTGAGGCAGTCGTGAGTTAATATTGAACAGGCTGCAAACTGAGTCTACTTTGCAGGATAACTAGAACTCATCAAGGATCTCCTTGGATGAGACCTGCTTTTTTTTTTTTTTTTTTTCTCAAGACACTCTCTTGCCCATGAATATATATATATATATATGCTCATTCTTGTAGTTTCCTCACAGTAGAAGGGCCATTGGTTCCTTTTCTAAAAAACTTAGAAATGATACATGACCATACAGTAATCTTATGTATTTCAGGCAAATAACTTTACACCACATACTTAACATAGAAGTTTTTATCTGTCTTTCACACAAATTCCTATTACAAAACTAATAGGTTTGATTAAAGGACCATTTATTTTTAGGTGACCCCTCCCAACTGAAAACAGAGTAGTTTCTTAACACATATACTGTCAGGTTTCTTATCGACCTTCCTTTGGAATCTGCATTTTAACTTTCTGATACATTTTTAATGTTTTGAATACTCCCTGTATAATTGCTTTGAGTGTGGCATTTATTCCTTGCCTTGAAGTACATGTTAGAGTCCTCTATGTCATAAGATGTAATTTCTCCATGTACTTCAGGAGTTATTAAATGTCAAAATCTGAAGTGAACGCATGGATAACTAAAAATATAAAACTTGGGTGAAGAAAAAATTTCAGCTGTTAAGTTTATCACCAAAATGGGAAATGAGATTCATAGAGATAACCTATAAAGTGAAGAGGCATTTGGAAAACGGGGAGAGACAGCTGACAGCACCAGCATACACCAGAGGACCACTGATTTGTGCTTCTGTCATAAATATCTTAAGTTTACTCCTGAGAAGAAAGCTTTCTGGCATGTCCTGGCCCAGGTTTTTATCCTGAATACATGGAAACTAAAAACTACAAAAATGTTTAAATATGAGGATCTGAAAAGTTGCAGAGTGAGATGGACGGATGAGACTGGTTACCTATGGCTTTTTCTTCACAAAAGTTCCAGCTACTTAAAGAACAGGACACTAGGATTTCCCCTCTCCAGGATCTGAACTTAACCTACATTCTACTATGTCTATTCAGAAGATCATGAAAGCATCTTAGACTCCAGCTGTTCTGATGATGGCCACGACATGACACAGTAGGGGAGTAGCAGCATTAGTAGTGGTGGTAGCAGTGGAGTAAGTCTCTTCTCGGAGATCACTCCATGCTTGGCTCCACCTACACACTTCACATGTCTACTCTCACTTTACCTCCACAGAACCTCAAAAGGCAGGTACTCTTCCTACCTCCATTGAAGGTAACAAGAGAAGGAAGCAATGAAGAAGCCAGGCTCTTAGAGACTGGGCAGTTCCTATGAGACAGCAACATATTGATTTTATCAATGGAATGTGAATCTAGGTTTCTTTAATTCACAAAGCCCAGGCTTTTTAGTGACTATGCATTCCATCTCCTAAGTCAGCCTATTTATTGTTTTTGCAGAAATACCCTCTGTCTTACCAATTTTGTACCCTGCATCCTTTTTCTCCCTGTCAAAATTCTATCTGGCCCAATTCAACTGTTTTTTTGTTTGTTTGTCTGTTTGTTTTGTTTTGGTTTGTTTGCTCATCAGTGCCTTTTGACATCCAAAATAAATCAGAAATAATACAAAGATGGCACAGGAAAGATGAATTGCGGGAGAGTCGTCATGACATTTTTCTTTTTTTCCCAAGCAAAAAAAAAGAGAGAGATGAAAAAAATATGGTTTGCTTTTTTTATATGTATAAAATGGCATTGCTATTGCTTTCTTCTCATTTAGAACACAAACATGAAGAAAACACCAATAGACCAAAAGGTACCAATCCAAATGGAGTGAGGAACCAGAGGTAGTGGCTGCCTACATCTCAAGACTTCTTGTTATACATGGGGGAAAAAATTCCTTATTTATTTAAGCCACTTTTGTCAGGTTTGGTCTATTTGCACCTACATTCAATCCTAACTGATACATAGTCCCTGAACCATTTACTTTAGCTCTGCTGACCTAGAAATCCAGTGCTACACTACATCTGTTAATTTCCTATGATATTGCCCCCACAATGCCACAGTTACCAGGCCCTAACTCCCCATTCCATCTACACAGGTAAATCAGACAGGGGTTGAATCCAGTTGCATGAAATGTAGAAGGAAAAAGCAGGGGAAAGAGGACTTGAGAAAGCTGTTAGAATTTATTAGAAACAGCTGCAAGTTAGAAGCCATGGAGCAGTAGATTTCTTAGTGGTTCTGAGAGATCTGTGCGAAGAAGTTGTTGAAGAAACAGAGACAAAGGAACTGTATTATCAAAGAAAGAAAGAAGAACTTAAGGAGCTCTAGCAATAGCAGAAAATGGAGAAAGAAACCAAGTTCTAGTCTTAAAAAGCTAATTAGAAAAGACACGGACGGGACTGAGTGAGCTGAGCAATTTCTCTTGTGCCTGCCCTTGAGTCCTCCCAACCGCAGCAACCACACTCTCTGAAGGCTGTGATTGCCTCAGTCATGATACTGGTAGCCAACACAGTGTCCTATTAATAGTATAAACCTAATAAACACTTACAAAATATAAATGAATTCAGAACTAGGCAAGCTTTAATAAAGAATAATATCTACAGTGGATATCACTATTTTTATGATTCCACAGATGCAACTGCTTACTTGGATAAAAAATTGTTTTTATTTAATTATTTTCTTTAATAAATACTTACATAGCACTTAGCAAGTGCCAGGCACTGTTTTAAGAGTGTTATAAATAACCTGATATATCTTGAAAAATAAAGTAGTTACATACACTTCAGGACCTAGCTGAAATCATCTTGCTGAGAAAGTGTGAAGCACCACTGGAACAAGATTATTTTAAGGCTAAAGCACTCAAGAAGGAATCTCCAGAAATCCTTGATGACATACAGACTTAAACACTTTCTGGCTCCCATGACTTTTCCTGGACCTCTGTCCTGTCTAAGATATTTGTAAGTAACTACTACGTTCTGGGATATGTGCTCAGCAATGATAAATAAGATTCTGTCCCTGATAAGACACTGCTCTATGTTGAGTGGGGCAGAGAGATGGGTTAAGAGATGTGGACAAAGTGTTGGGCAGGAGGGGGACGGTCAGGAGGCCCCATCATCATGCCAAGACAGAATGGAATCCACAACACATGCATGAGGAAGGAATGACAGAGGTTTCTGTCTTTAGGAGCTGGAGGAGCAGAGTGTGGACAAAGGCCAGTATGGTTCCAGCACACTCTAAATTAGGGCTGCTAATGGGGTAAAGTTCTGATTTTGTTTCCCCAATTTTAAGTCCTCTTTTCAGTCAGTTTAACTGAACAAATCTGTATTAAATTTCTTCTGCTCTTTTTTCTCAGCTACTTATTTAAAGCATGAACACAAAATATCTCAATTTGCAACAGTTTTCAGTCTGAAGAGAAAATTTCTCCCTCCCTCCTGTGTGTGTGTGTGTGTGTGTGTGTGTGTGCGCGCGCGCACCTGTGTCTGTGTTTCTGGTTCTGGTTCTGGTTGCAAACTTCCTGCTTCTTTTCATTGGGGGAAGAAGGGCAAGGAGAGGATGTGACTGTAACCTAGTCTCAACCCTCACTGGATTTTCTTTCTTTTTTTTTTTTTTAATCAAATATTTTCACAAAGTCCACATCTAGTTCTCTTCATCTATCAACTAATTTTCCACAAGTAAAGTGGCACATTTGCTGAACATATTACCTCCTTCAAATAGATTTAAATTTTAACAGGCTTAAACTAAAGCATGAGGATCTAATAGTGGAATTTCAGACATTAGCCAAAGGAATAAAGAGGGAGTAGTATTTTAAAAGATTGTAAGGGAGGTTTTCTAAAATTGGACCACTTATGCCTGCATGCTTATGCTCCTATAGTTACATGTTCATTGTAATCTTTTTTGCTTAAAAATTTAAACTCCCACAAAGCATAATCTTCTGTGTCTGTACGACCCAACAGAACCTCGTAAGTATTCACTTGCTCTGTTGTTTGGTTCAATATTGATACATGAAAAAAACTTGGCTAAACTTATTTAAAGTTTGACATGATGCACTTAAACTAAAGGATACAGATTTCCTTTTTGCACACT
The DNA here is from genome assembly GCA_020662805.1 of Glaucomys volans. Taxonomy (NCBI): domain Eukaryota; kingdom Metazoa; phylum Chordata; class Mammalia; order Rodentia; family Sciuridae; genus Glaucomys; species Glaucomys volans. The sequence goes on along the minus strand of JAJEJO010004518.1, from coordinate 512,758 downwards.
TGCAAGTGCTTTTGCACATGCATGTGGACAATGGCTTACAGGGATATAGAACACACAGTGCTCCCCTAAGTTAATGACCATGAGACCCCTTGTCAAGGTTTTCACTGAAATACTGTTTAAAAAAACACTAGTCAGAAATCACAGTTTTAGCTGAAAATAGTACTAAAATACAAAATCTTTCTTCACTTGGTTGGAGGCAAGCTGGTCTTCAGTGTAACCTTTTCAGTTCCAACACTATTTGTCTTGTGCTCCAAATCATCCCAGGGCATGTACTGTTGAGCTCACTGGGATGACTAGCTAATGAAAATGTGTTTGAAGTACACTGCATGAAAAGAAAGAAACCTTAATCTTTTTAACTTCTAAACTGTCTTTTAGCAAAATTCAATTTGAACTCCATAGGGCAAGAAACCAAATCCTTAGGTGCTGTTTCTTACTTTATGGAGTTATTCACAGACTCTAATTCTTAAAGTAGGTTCATGAATCCCATTAAATTATCAAAAATTCTCTAACCCCCTGCACTAAGAAACACACATACACAGATGATCTTTATAAATCAGTGGTTCCCAACCTTGATTTTAGATACTCTTAAGGCATCTCTTAACTATCTTAATTTATACAATTTTCTTTACTTCTTAAAAAAATGAATAAATAAAATCCACCTTAATTTTTGAAATAAGAACTTGAACAAAGAAGAAAGGTCCCACTGAGTCATTTGTCATTATACAAAAGATACATGTGCAAATATCTTGTTTTAAAGAAGAGAGTGCATCACTTAATAAAGTGATTACTGATAAAAATTTAGGAAGGTAGCAAGTCTATTTTTATATCAGAAAATACGGGCAGGGCACCTCTTTTCCTCATCAGCTTTCTTTTTTTAAAGGCATTTTAAAAAATTGAGAGTTGTAGCATTTACAAATCCTTTATTAAGGATTTCAGATTTCAGGAAGCATGATTCTAGATCCATGACAAGAGTGGGTAAGGGACCGAGTTTAGACTGTGGTTAAAGCTTCTGTTATTTTATTTTGTTTTCTGCAGAGGCTTTATGCAGAGACTGGGGGAATTATATGTGCTTTTTATTTTTTTATCCATTTGTATTTTGAGTATTTGGTTCTACACTTAGATTCAAATGATCTTCATGTATTAAACTGCTAGTTAACTACTCAGATAAACCAATTACATTTTCTCCCTACCTTTAATTATTAAATTGAACAGTTTAATAATGCATTTCTCCAACCAAGAATTGAATTGTATTCCAAAAGTTTGTAAATTCATAATTGGATGGAAATCAAAATGTATTTCTCCAGATTTCTCAAAGTAGGAAATCCCAGGCTGGGCCAGAACAGCACATCTTACCCTCAGTGCACCTAATATATAATCCTACTAGCCTTCCTAAGCATTCTGCATAACAACTTTTTCTTAGGACATAGGAAGACCAGGGCACATCTGACTGTCCATCTCTACACAACCCTTCACACCCTTATCATCTGCCAGGTTGAGAATGGGTTGCTCTGATCATTAAATAGTGGTACCAAAGATTTAAAATTTGGACAAGGAATGTTAAGATGGAGTTATGAAAGCTGAGGACTTCTTGGGTACAAATAAGCAGGAACACTTCTCACTGTGAGTCAGGTCTTATCACTCTTGCTTTCTGGTACTTCCCTACCAACAATACTTACCTGCTTTTCTTCCATCAGCCCCATCGTCTACTTCCAGTTCTAGGGTCACTTTAAGGTTGTTTTCAGTTGGCATAGAGCCCACAATAATAGAGACTTACAATTTTGAAGCTTCTTTCATTGCTAAGATAAGCCTCTTCCCTTAAGCACATGAGAAAAAGGTTCTGCCAAAATTCCTGATTTACTCTCCTCATTTTGAACTTGTTTGTTCTGTGTTGAATGCTATCCAACCCAAATTCATAAGACGAAGTTCTAATCCCCAGCATGTCTGCAGGTGACCTTACTTGAAAATAGAGTCACTGTTGGGCATGGTGGCACAGGCCTGTAATCCAGCAGCTTGGGAGACTGAAGCAGAAGTGCAAATTCAAAGCCAACCTCAGCAATTTAGTAATATGGGGCAATTCTGAGGAGCAGAAGTACTTCCAAGTTCTCTGCCAAAGGTTTTACCAGTTCTGGTCACGCTTAAAAGCCACATTTAACTTGAGGTTATATGCACTGGGTCCTATCTGGTATTTCTTTATACATCTATGATTTCTCTAGCAAATAAGTTAGAGTAGAAGAATAATCTGGCTGCTACAAAGTCTATGGTGACCATTATTCCTTCATCATGCCAGCCATTTCTGGCTCTAGGGTATAGGAAACAGAGCATTCAGTCTTAATGTTCTCCCAACTCATTACTTCATCCTCCTCAAAAAACTCTTCTTCTAAAGCCATTTATTCTATTCTTGCCCTTCCTCCATTGCAACTTCCCTCTTATGTCTCTGCTCACACTGTTATGCTACCTAACATGAATTCAGACAGGTCTTTTAAAACTTGATGGAATCCAGCCAGGCAGCGTAGCACATGCCTGTAATCCCAGCAGCTGGGAGGCCGAGGCAAGGAGATCAAAAGTTCAAAGCCAGCCTCAGCAACTTAGTGAGACGCTATCTCAAAAAAGAAAACAAGGGGCTGAGGGTATAGCTCAATGGTAAATTGCCCCTAGGTAAAATCCCCACCACCAAAAGAAAAAGGAAAAAAAAAGTTGGTGGAGTCCAGAATTCCACATGTCTAGAGTTACTAAAACACTGACTACTCTTAAAAATCATGAAACGTGTCACGTAAGCCCATTAGATGAGGGATTCATAGGCACCACATAAGACTGTGCCTCTCCTTGTTACAGAACAGGAATCCCTTTCTGGTGTTGGTCTGAGCTATACTTTTCTAGTTAACTTGTCTTGAATAAAAAAACTGAACTTGCCGGGCGCGGTGGCGCACACCTGTAATCCCAGCATTTGGGAGGCTGAGGCAGGAGAATTGCAAGTTCAAAGCCAGCCTCAGCAACTTAGCGAGGCCCTAAGCAACTCAGTGAGACCCTGTCTCTAAATAAAGAATACAAAATAGGGCTGGGGATGTGGCTCAGTGGTCGAGTGTCCCTGGGTTCAACCCCCAGTACCAAAAAAAAACAAACAAAAAAAACTGAACTTTCCCACTCTAGTCTTGAAGGAGCCTAATAAAAACAGTTAGTGGAAAGGAGAGGGCTTAACGGAGAAGTAAATTCAATTATAAGGAAGAATTTGATTACTTCATGGGAGTCTGGATTTTAAAAAGCAAGACAGGAAGAAGCAGTATCAGCTATGCCTGGGTATGTGCTCATGGAGAGAAAATGAAATGAGAAATGTACTTCAAAAATAACTCCAGAAGGAAAATATATTTAATAACCACACAATTTAGGAAATACCAACTATAAGGAAAATACCTCAAAGCAGTTTTAAGGATTTTAATTTTATATTTTTGAAATATAATAGTGAGTACTGTAAAATAAGAATGAAGAGAAAGGCAAAAGAACATCTGCTTTGTTTCTAAGTTACCTAATCCACAATCCTGGTAAAAACCTCAACATCTGATGGATGCAATTATAGGTATCATTGCAAACTCTGAGGTAACTTATTTTTTTTTCCTTTTTATTAAAAAATAAACAGGCATATTTTAATTATTCACTAGAATGTTAATATCAAACCAGTGTGATAGCAGTTAACATTCTACAAACAGCCTTTTGCTGGCTTTGTGTGACATGGGTGATCAAAATTCTTTCCAATTTCATTGACTATTCAGTGCCTCCTCTGTTGTCCCTGCCCAATTTAGCAGCTTTTTAACATAGGAAACTTACTTTCGATGCCTTAGTTGGTGATAAATTTTTTACAAAACCATACTAGTACATTCATTCTTGGGTCACCAGCAAGTAAAACATCATCCTGATAATTCAAGTTAAAGCATGAATTCCTTTTTCCTCCTAAATCACTAAAACAACTCTACTAGTTCTTCATTTTTATTTACATGCTTTGTCTTGCTAATGCTTTCTAAACAGAAAAATAGCCTCTCCTTCACCTTCATAGCTTTAATCGGATTTCTTTAAAAATGTTGTGTTTTTTTTTCCTTGTTGTAAGAAAATAAAAGTGGAGAGGAGTGGTAAGACTATGCTATACTCTGAAATAGACCAGGAACAGAATGAACAGGTGAAAATTCTTATAAAGGGAAGCAGAGGCTCTGGTTCCTAGGTTGGGGTTTTAAAAGAAAACCTTGCTTCTCTTAAATTCCCTAGCCTGACAAATGGTACCATTATGAACTAGTGGCCCACTAGTTCCCCTGCTCTTTTCTCTATTCTTTTTTTTTTTTTTTTTTTTGCAGTACTGGAGACTTAACCCAGGGGTGCTCCACCACTCAGCTTACGAGCCCAGCCCTCTGGAGACAGGTCTTGCTAAATGGTACAGGTTGGCCTCAAACTTGCGATCCTCCTGTTTCAGCCTGCCTCAGCCTCCTTGAGTAGCTAGGATCACAGGCATAAGCCATCTTGCCTAGCTCTGTAGCTCTGCTCCCTAGCATGTCCTACAGCGACCCATGCGTCTCCCTCCCACTGCACTGCCTCACTCAGCTCTCTTCCTGGCCAGCCAGGTAGTTATCACATGGTGGTTATTTTTCATGGGCTTCCCATCTCCAGCTAACACCCTACCCAAAGACAAAAATTTAATCTTTGCTTCATTAGTGCAAAGTATCCGAAGAAAGGATGTCACATTAATCTTTGTTCCTTGTTATGGTTTAGATATGAGGTGTCCCCCAAATGCTCGTGTATGAGACAATGCAAGAAAGTTCAGAGGTGAAATGATAGGGTTATCAGCCTTAAACGAATCAGTGTGTTAATCCACTGACAGAGATTAACCTTGTGCTAACTATAAGCTGGAAGGGTGTGACTAGAGGAAGTGGGTCAGTGGAGTATGCCTTTGGGGTATATATTTTGATGTGAATGGACAAGTGATACTGCTTCCTGGTGTGATATCAGGAGCTGCTTTCTTCCATCACACCCTTCCACCATGATATTCTGCCTTGGGCCCAATGCAATGGAGTCAGCTGTCCATGGACTGAGACCTCTAAAACTGTGAACCCCAATATAAACTTTTTCTCCTTTAATTGTTCTTGTCAGGTCCTTTGGTCACAGCAGTGAAAAAGCTGATTAAATCACTGATGTCTGAAATGGAGCAGATATCCCATACACAAGAATGAATGAATGAGTAAATTACTCAATGAATGAGCAATTTATTCAGTCTACTGCTCCTTCCTCAGACTGAAAATTTTCCATACTCTCAAACAAAGAAACTCATTCCTTAAGAGGGCACTGTGCTCCCAATTATTTACCCACTTCATCTCCCATCCTGGCCACTTCTCCATTTATTCTATACCCATCTAGAGAAGTTTCCTCAACATGACTTGTTCTTACACATGGCTATGAAAAAGAACCAGTGATTTCTCCTGAAAAGTCTTCCCTTACATCTGCACCAAGCAACTCTCAAACATCATTTGCTTCATGGATTCTTCTATGATTCCTCCAGAGACGATACCTGTGTTTCTGTAGTGCTTGGAAAAGGTGTGCTTATAGTTCCTCCATTAACAACAGGGCAAATCATATAATCTGTTTTTACATCTTCACCAGACTAAGCAAAAATGTCACTTTTTAAATTCCAGGGGCTATGTTGTACTTATTTTTCTCTCGTAATTCTTCTGCAAGGCCTGGAATAATGTCCAATAAATACAATATGTTCATTAAATACTTGATGGATAAGCCTACGAAAGGGAAAGAGATATCCCGAGATTTTGGATGGCAGAAACCCTACCCTTTTCTTCTTAACTAGCCTCCATCCATTCTTCAATCTTCATTTCAGCCCTGCGTCCCTCATTTCCTTCTACTCACCAGTACAACTTGGAAGTGGGCAGTTTGAAGAGGGAAGGAAAAACCTTGGTGCTGTTTTCATGGCAGTGAAGGATAATGTTCTTAGAGACCTAAATTAAAAATATAAATCCATGTGCTTACAAAAGCTCTGTCAATTGTGTTGGCTAAGGTCTATAGAACAACTGATGCTCACCTGGCCAAGAGAACAAATTTTCATGTGTGATCTTGTTTCTCCAGAAATAACAGGTTCAGCATACTGAATAAGAAACTTATAAAATAAGTAACTACTAGAACAATTGGCTTGTTAATTGTGGACTGCCTCTGCCTAAGGCTTCTCTCAGAATTTGAAACAATTTCTCTAAATAATTTCTAAACTATAAATAGTATAAATCGAAAGACTTCCTGTCTTATTACTAGGAAACCTGGATTCTAGATCAGAGGTTCTCATTCCTGCCCACACAACAGAAGCACCTGGGGAATTTTACAAAGGTTTGTTTAAGTACAAATTCCCTGGGCTACACAAGAACATTTAAAACCAGAATCTCAGCCAGGCGTGGTGGCGCACGCCTGTAATCCAAGCAACTTGGGAGGCTGAGTCAGGAGGACCGCGAGTTCAAAGCCAGCCTCAGCAACTTAGCGAGGCCCTAAGCAACTCAGTGAGACCCTGTCTCTAAATAAAATACAAAATAGGGCTGGGGATGTGGCTCAGTGGCCAAGAGTCCCTGAGCTCAATCCCTGGTTCAAAAAAAAAAAAAGAAAATAAAACCAGAATCTCTGGTGGCTGAACCTTGGCTCTTTCCAACAGCTCATTTAAGAAGTCCTTAAGAAAACTTCAATGTGCAGTCCAGATAGAGAACCTTATTTTAGATTGTGCTTTGACATCAGTTTTTTGTTTTAGCTTATATGTCTATTTTAGTTCCTTGAAAACTGACCTTTCTGAATCTTCTCACCTACAAAATGAAAGATTTGAGGTTAATGAACTTTTTAAATACTTCATAACCTTTACAGTTTTCCAAGCATTTTACCTTTCGTAAGTTAACTTTTGAGTGTTTATTTGGTCTATTTTTTCCCCACATTTTCACTGGTGCATTATAGTTGTACATAATGATAGGATTTGCTGTTACGTATTCGTACATGCACACAATATAACAATATAATTTGTCCAATACCATTCCCCAACATTTCCTCCCTCCTTTTCCACCCTCCAACCTCCTGAGCTCTTTCCTCTACTTATCTCATTTTGATTTCCATGAGATCAACCCCACCTTTCTTTTTCTTTTTCCTCTCTAGCTTCCACATTTGAGAGAAAATATACAACCTTTGACCTTATGAATTCAACTTATTTCACTTAACATAATGGTCCTTAGATCCATCCATTTTCCTGAAAATAAAATAATTTCATTTTCTTTACAGCTGGATAAATTCCATTTTGTACATATATCACATCTTCTTATTCATTCATCTATTGATGGACACCTAGGCTGGTTCCATAGTTTGGCTATTATGAATTGTGCTGCTCTAAACATGGGTATATGTACATACTGCTATAGTAAGATTGCTTTAATTCTTTAAGATAGATAATGAGGACTGGTATAGCTGAGTCGTATGGTGGTTCCATGCCTAATCTTTTGAGAAAACTCCTTACTCATTTCCCTGGTGTTTGTACTAATTTACAATCCCATATTTGGTCCACTTCTTTTGGCAAATAATGGAGAAACACAGATGAATTTGTACAGTGACTTAGACAAGCAAAGTTGCAAGCTAAATTCCAACTTAAAAGTTTATTTCCCACACACTTAACCAGTTCCTAGGAAGACAAAAATTACATATACAATCACCGAATTTTATGGATTTTTTAGAGCCATGTTAAAATTTAAAAAGGAAAGAAAAAAGTTCCACACTATATTTCACTCCCTCGGATATGCGGTTTCATCATTCCAACAATGACTTTTTTGTATATGCTTCCATTAAAGTCATGACTGCAGAAGAGGCTGATGATTTCAATAACGCCCCCTCACTTTTTAAGTCTTTTCACTGAATAGCTTGCTGAACAATTTAACACACAGGCCCCTTCATTTCTTTATTCTAGCAATGGCAATATAACCTTTGTCTTGCTTCAACCAATTTTTCCTTCAGTTAATATATCTTTCCAAATTTAAAAAAATATATTTTTTCATTTATTTGGTTTATAAAGTAAACCTAGAAACCTGCAAATATTTTTTAAAAAGCAAATAAAGAAATATTCACCCATGCAGAAGAAAAGAGAACACAGGAGAATCGCTTGCTCCATTTTATAATATTATGGTACATTGTGTAGTCTTGTGTCAGTATTTATTATCAGTCATTTACTTTATGATAGAGAATAACTTTTGATTACTGATGCTTGTAGTATTACTCACTCTGTCTTGGGCTGTTTGAAGATCTGTATTTTTATTACAAAGTCCAATAAAAATAAAGTGAAAAACCCATAGGTCCCAAAACTGATTCCTGGCTTGTGCTGTATGTCACTCCTTTCCAATCTAAAAAGTATTTCCTTCCACCGTTAGTCTCTGTCTCTTGCTCATAAGCAAATTTATCTCCTAATGCCTCATTCTTTATTTTAGCCATTAATCTCCCATTGAGAACCTTACCAAACGCTTTTAGCAGATAAAAATATTTAATATCTACTAGATTTCCCCAATCCACAAAACCATACAACATTGCTTAGAGGGAAGAATCAATCTTTTGTACCTGAATTCAAGTTTGCTGGTTTGACTCAAAATATTTTTTTTCTCTAACTTCTTTAGGTCTTTATAGAAAATAATAGAACCAGAGAGCAAGAAACCTATTTTTCCTGGCTATGGGTTGAATAGTGCCCCACAAAGTATGTCAAAATCCCAACCACCAATGCCTCAGAAAGTGACTGATTTTAAAATAGGATCATTGCAGATATAATTGGTTAAGATGAGGTCACACTGAGTAAGGTGGGCCATTATATTATTAGTATCCTGAGAAGAAAAGAGAAGGAGGCCATGAGATGAGGAAGTCAGAGCCTAGAGGAATGCACTGACAGGTCAAGGGATGTCAAGCATTGCCAGCAAACACCATAAGGTAAAGAGACTAGGAAGGATTCTCCCTTGCAGGACTCAGAGGAAGCAGGGTCCTGCCCACACCTTGACTTTGGGTTGCTACCCTCCAGAAACATGAAAATGAACTTCCCTTGTTCTAAGACACCCAGTTTGTGGTACCTTGTTAGAGCATCCCCAGAAATCTAATATGCTTCTTTTTTTCCATTATACCTGTATTTTGGGGTCCAGATTATTGAATTGTGAATATATATGCTAAAATTTTAAATGTGTGTTTGTGTGTGTGTGTGTGTGTGTGTGTGTGTGTGTGTATAAAATGTTTTTCTCTTCAGAGTGAGAGCAGAGGCTCACATTGACTCTGAAACCAAATGCATCTATAGTGGTTGCTGTGTATCATATGTCTGACAGTAGTTCTATCCTGTTGTCATTCAGCCAGTGCTTAGAACATCTCTTATCTCCTGATGAGGCCCATTCAATTTCTGGATGAACTGTACTTTCACAATTCTTTCTCATAATAACTAGGCCTAAGTCCATCTTTACGTAACTTCTAAAAGCTGATCCCAGTCCTATTTCCTTGGGGTAATAGAGAAAAATCTTCCTTTTCAGGAAAATCTTACAAGTGTTTGAACACAATACCATAACCCCCGTGAGTTTTCTTTCCTACACTAGACATCTACTTTCTTGTCAATGGCTCTTCATTGGAAAGTTTCTATTTCCCTCAACCTACAATATGACTTCCTTCTAAATGTGCTCCTGTGTCATTTCCACTCTCCCAGACCCTTCCATCAGACCCACTCTTCCTTTAGTCTCACACTGCCCAGAGCTCTGATCATCGTTCCTGTACCTTTTCAGGTGGAAATGAGAAAGGACCACTTTCACTGTCCCTCCCTAGGTGTAAGGACCCTGTGTAAGGGAATCTGAAAAGAATGATGATCTTCAGAACAGAACTCAAGTGGCAGTTCAGTTAGGACCCTGCTAATTTTCTAGGTGCACCATTACAGGGCCATCAATAGAGTAAGGTAAATTAAAAAAAAAAAAAATCAGTGCAGTGATCCTTCCCCTCTAAGCCCCCTATCTTTTTATTTCAATAGTATTTACTGTGGACTTTTCAGCAGTAGGGACGTGAGCTTGCTTTCATTCTTTTTTTTCCATGTTGATTTCGTGCCCACCAACTACTATACTTTTTCTCCAAATACTGTGCCTCTCTTGTTCTAAGTAGAAGAGTACAGGGCAACACAGAATCTCATTCAGGAACTATAGAAACACTTTTGTGCCTCCAAAGGTTCAACAGTGTTTACAGGTAATATCCTTTACACAGATCAACTGCAGGTTAGTGAGCAAGGACTGTGAGATAGTAACCATGGAATTTAGAGTCAAGAGTCCTTCAGAACTCTGCTACTTAACACTCTGTGTGTGACCTTGGTCTAGTTGCCTAACTTCTGTGCTTCAGGTCTTCATCTACTAAAATATGATAAGATACCTCTTCAACCTCCTTCTTGGGATTATTATGAAAAGAATGTGTAAACTACCAACTTCACATTGTTTATTGTTATTTATTCATTCACTCATTAAATAAATGTGAATACCAAGTATTTACTTGCTTTAATATACTGAGATCCATTCAAGGGTTCTAATTTTCCAGCATTTTAAATTTGTGAATAGATTCATAACTACATGGCACAGTTAGGAAAGAATGAGTAACCAAAACTTAAATGTTAGGAATTACAGACAAATGAATAACAGAATCTCAGACACATAAGCAAGGTCCAACCGTTATATCATAACCAGAATTTCACTTAGAGAAGAAAATGCCTTCATGTTTCTTTTAACAGTAAAATGCAGCCTTATTAAAAATTGATTTTTATATGTTGTTTATAAATACATCTGTCACTGCCCCTATACACTGCCCCTATACATCTAAATCTATCAATAAGCAGTTCCTGGATCTTACATGAACTAGCCTTGGTGCCTATGAATTCCTCCAGATAACTTAGGCCCAGAAGAGGCAGTGATGTGATTCTGGAATGAGTTGGGTTATATTTTTAAAATTTCATACAGTAAAATTTTACACAGACTAGTATGCACCACATAAAAACTAAGCTTATGAGCTTTTACTCTTCTTTTTTTTCCCCCCAGTTATCCAGAAGCAAAGAAAACACTTTGTGTTTAAATGTATGTCGTATACTTAACCTTTCCGTTAAAGTGATATGCATACACCAAAATACACTGTCAGTAGTTCCTGCACTGCTGGGAGGCCAGAAAATTGATAACTTCTTTCCTTTCCACAGCTCTTTATTTTGCATTCCACAAAGGAAAGCAAAGGGATAAGTGGGGGTAAACTTTGAAATTTTTGCTTGGGGGCCTGAATTTAAATTTCCTCCATGGATGAGATGGCAAGTTAATTAGTTTTCACCCTATAAATGGTTTAATTTCAGGGCTAGTTTAAGGAACTGTAAATAAAGTCATACTTTAAATCCTTTAACTCTTTATCCAATATACATCTCTATTCTTAAAATTCCTCTAATGATGAACTTTCAGTTATAGCACATCGTTCATAAATTAAATACCTTTTTAAATCGAAGGCAAGATCTTATTTAAAAAAAAAAAACAGGCTGGAACACCACAGGGGTCTAGATATGCCATCTGGATCAATATTCCTTGAGTGCAGAAAGATTTACAGCCTAAGACAAAGGACTCAGTGTGACTTGTGTCAAACCTTAGAAAAATAAATCTATAGTGTCATTTACTATTTGATTCACATTTACATTTTAAAACTCCTCAGATATTAATTTGCTACTAATCACTATGCATTTTTAGTGTTTTGGTTTCCTCAGTGGTAGCAAGAGTCTATTTCCCCCCTTACTTTAACATTTAATGACTTTCCTTATATTTTTCTCTTATTTCTCTGTTTCATCTCATTGTTTTTGCATTACTTTGATCTTATTGGATTGAATTTCGAATATTCCCTCCCCTGGTTCCTATTTTTGTCATTTTGATTTCCTATACACTGCAAAATTCTAGCCAAGTTCAAAACTCATTTTGCATTCCTTCAAGGTCTGCTTTTTTTCAAGCCCCATATTTTTGTGTTAGTACTCTTCCCAGAGATCTTCATCAGCAATTCAAACCTGATGACATTATGATTGCATCTTTAGTGCTTTTCTACTCCAACCTTATTTATCATGCCTGTATTATTTCCAAAGATAAGGTCTAGAATAACTTCAGAGCAGGGCTTGTTAGCTGTTGCATGTGTGTGTGAACAGTACACCGCTACTGAAAGATAAACCCACTTTTCTACATTCTGGCATTATTCTTAATGTGTGCATTTGCTGGGCGGAAATCCCTTAGCAGTAGATTGACCTGCTTTAGACTTTCCTTTTCTGTAAGCATGTTTCCCTCTCTTGCTTCTTATCACCTTGTTTTTGGATTGTTCGATGAAAAAAAAAATTAGGCTCTGGTTTTGTTCACCTGATTATAATCCCTTCAAATTGTTTACTCCTACCTTACCTCCTCCTTCACTTGTATTTCTCTCACCATATTTCCACTAAAGTAAATGGAAATGCCATTTTCCTTTGACTGAAAAGTCAAAGCAAAAAGTTCTCCCTAGATCTTCCCTGCCTCTAAAACTATCTCCTCAGAATCCTTACACACCTTTACTATGTCATACCTCTGCCTTGCATTGCCAAAAATGCCTTGGAAATATAATCTTGTTATCAGAGGTATAAATTATCTATTTTTTGGTCTAATTTTTAAAAAAAGTTTGTTCTCTAAAATAATATGTTCAAACCTTACAAGACTGTGGCAAGATACATTTAGATTTTCAAATTTCACTTTACCTTTTTTGTTCTCATTCATTTGTACATTTGAAAATATTTTCCTAGGTTCTACTAGATACCAGACATGATAGTAAGTACGGAGGAATGAAGGTAAGTAAGATGTAGTCCTTGGCCTCAGGGAAGCTCATACTTTTGCAAACAAACTAAGCAGGTAAAACAATTGATGGCCATATTACATGGCAAATGCTACTGGTATTTGCAACCATCCCAGAAGTGCAACAGCATGGATCAGTTAATTAATTCTGCCTCTAGATAATCAAGGGAGGTTTGAGAGAATATGGTAGTTTTATTAAATCTTTAAAAATGGCTAAAGGGAAGGGAGGAAATTATGGACAGAAGAAATGATATAACAAAGACAAAAATACCAGGAAATTTCCTATTGTCAACAATGACCATGTACTACAGGAGCAAGATTCTTTTAGCTGATTTATTTTATCAGATGAGAGTTCCTACCTCATAGGGTACTTGTGAAGATGAGCTATAAATATGCACAACATCCTTAAAATGGACCCTGTTAGATAATAAATACTCAAGAATTTTGTAGCTATTACTCTTGTACTATAGATTATAACATATATTTTTCTTCTATTGAACATATTTTCCTTTCTTTTCTGATTCTTGACTTGATTCTAGAATCAGAACCAAATTAAATGATATTTTATTTCACTAAATGTCTAAAGAGCTGATGTGGCTTTATAGCTTCCAGAGTGCAAAAATTAGGAGCGATGCAGGACACACCTGTAATCCCAGCAGTTAGGGAGGCTGAAGCAGGAGGATCCCAAGTACAAAAGCAGCCTCAAAAATTTAGCAAGGCTTTCAGCAACTTAGTGAGACCTGGTCTCAAATTTAAAAAAAGATCAGTTGTTAAGTGCTGCTGGGTTCAATCCCTGGTACCCACCCCCACCAAAAAATTAGGAGAAATGACAAGTACACATGACTCCAAAGTGTACCATAAAGATACAATTAACAGCACCACATCTAACTGTGATTTCAATCATTTTCTTTTTACACCTCTCTTCTTTTTTACAAGATCATAGCTAGGAGTCGTTGAATAATAATATAGCAAGCTTTGGGTTCAGCTCAGTACAATATCATGTATCTCCTACAGCTGAGCCAAATGGTTTTGAAAAGTGTCGTTCTGAATAATACCTTGCAAAAGTCTAGAAAAATATTTAATTATGTGTACTTTCTTACTAAAGTAGGATGGGAAGTAGGAATTTTGATATTTTTAATACCTTGCAAAGTATTTATAATTTATAATATATTCACATACCAGACTTCATTTGCATTGATAATCATATTAATTTTTTTTTCATGAAGTCACAAAATGTACAAGACAGTACAAAAGCCCTGGTCTTGCTTGGCATGATGGCACACCTTGTAATCCCAGCAGCTCAGGTGGCTGAGGCAGTAGGACTGCACATTCATAGCCAGTCTCAGCAACTTAGTGAGGTCCTAAGCAACTCAGCAAGACCCTGTCTCTAAATGAGATATAAAAAGGGCTGGGGATGTGGCTCAGTGGTTGAGTGCCCCTGGATTCAATCCTGGTACAAAAGAAAAGAAAAAAGAAAAAAAAAAAAAAAAGGCCCCAGTCGTCTTACTCCTATGATGTGCTAACTCCCCTAAAACATTCTGAACGATTACTAAATAAAATTAGAACAAAAGTGGGCTACTAGTCACTCATTTGACTGTCATAGTCCATTTTCTGCTATTATAACTGAACACCACAGACTGGATAAATCATAAATAATGATTTGGCTCACAGTTCTAGATACTAGGAAATCCAAGAACATGTTGTTGCCATGTGGCAAGAGTCTCCATACTGCATTGTAGTATCACAGAAGGGCAAGGAAGAATACAGGAAGGAGAGAGAGAGGGAAAGAGGGAGCCAAATGTATAAAACCCACTCTCCCAAAAACCAGTCCACTCCTGCTATAATAGCATTAATCCATTCATGAAGGCAGAGCTAAGCACCTCTTAAAAATATTATACCTTAATACTGTTTTACTGGTGATTAAGTTTCAACATGGATTTTGGAGGGGATATTCAAACCATAGCATTGACCAAAAATGCAAACATCTCAGTTAAGTAAGTTTTTACTTAAAATGATGTGCAACACCAGACTAACATAGTTATATATCTCAACTCACTTTCTCCAGAATTTTTTCCTGCAATAATCAAAATGGCTACCAAAATTACAAAATAAATTATTATGAATGAAAATGACAGACCTCTCTCTTCTTTTGAGACTCTGATTTTAAGTTAATAGAAAAACAAAAAGTGATGTAGAATTTCAGACATTACAGAATGTTTCAAGTCTTGTCCTCTGGCTATAAGTAACTATAAAACTGGATGAGATATTTGCAGGTACTAGAAAATAGGTAGGTCAAGATACAGACCCTGAGAAAATCCAGACGTACAAAGTAGCAGATAAGGACTTCACATCAGCTATTATAAATCTGCTCAGATTTATAGGAAAACATGATCTCAATGAGGAAAAAAGTGGAGTTGTTCAGTAGAAAATGAAAAATTTTAAAAATCAAATGAAAATTCTAAAGATAGAAATGTGCAGTACAGCCGGGCGCAGGGGTGCACGCCTGTAATCCCAGTGTCTTGAGAGGCTGAGGCAGGAGGATCGCGAGTTCAAAGCCAGCCTCAGCAACTTAGCGAGGCCCTAAGCAACTCAGTGAGACCCTAAATAAAATACAAAATAGGGCTGGGGATGTGGCTCAGCAGTGGAGTGCCCCTGGGTTCAATACTCAGTACCAAAAAAAAAAAAAAAATGTGCAGTAGTATAAATTTCACTGGATGGCCTTAAAGCAGACTTGAGACACAAAATCAAGGGCAAGGAACATGAAGAAGGATCCACATAAATTAGTCAATTTGGAGAAAGGAGAGGAATTAAAATAAATAGGACTTTAGTAACCTATGGGATGATATCAAGCAGTCTAACACAATGTATTTGGGGTCCTAGAAGAAAAGACAGAATGAGCTAGAAAATTATTTGAAAAAAATAGTTGTGATAATGTCTAGTGATAATGTTGGAAAAGATTAACCTACACATCCAGTGAGCTCAGCAAACTCCAAGCAGCCTAAATACAAAGAAAACCATATTTAGGCACATCATGCTGAAATTAGTAAAAAATAAAGGAGAAAATATTGTTTGCCCATAGTCGGTGTAAGATATGACATTATATAGAGAAAAACAAGAAGAAACAGAAGTCCAAGAAATGGAGCAACATACTTAAAGGCCAAAATAAGAATAAACCTTATCCCAGATTTCTATATCCAGCCAACTATCCTTGAAATATAGGGGTGAAATAAAGACACCTCCATGAAGATGAATAAAAACTGAAAGATTTCATCACCAAAACTTTGCACTGTAAATTTTCCAGGCTGAATTATATAAGATGGAAATTTTGGGGTAGGGAGAAGAGGATTTGCTGGTGATCGAACCTTGGGCTTCATGCATACTCAGCTATCACTCTATCCCTGAATTACATCCTGAGTCCCACAAGATGGAAACTAACATCTACAGGATGAAATAATGATAGAAATAATACATGCGTGGAAAATATGAAATGATAATGTAGCTTAGTTTTCTTTTAATTTCCTTAAGAAAAATATAACAAAATTGCATCGCTATAATATGGGGTTTATAATATATGTATAAGAAAATACAAGTAATTCAAAGGACCAATGAAGATAGTTACAAATGAAACTACAGTAAAGTTCTTACATTTGTGACATAAGTGCAAAGGGGAACAGTGTTAATTCTAAGTAGATAGAATTAAATCTTAATTTAAAGTAAATTCTTATTGCGAGAGCAACCATTTTGAAGATATAAAGAGACTGTAGATAAGAATCCAATAGAAGAAATAAAACCAGACAAGATAAACAAAAAGGAGATCAAAACAAATAGAAAATAAATTGCAAGATGACAGATGTAAATCCTTCCATAGCAATAATTATATAAAATGTACATGGACAAAACTCTTTAATTAAAAAGTAGAGATTATCACAATAAATTTTTAAAAGGCTGTCTAGATATGTACTTTCATTTTTCTTTTTTAAATTAATTTTAACTGAGATATAAAAGCATAAAAGTTACATGTATTAGTGGGTTAACTTGCAATACTTTGATACATGTATACATTGCATAATGTTTAAATCTGGTTCAATACATCTAACTTCTCAAACATCATTTCTTTCTGGTAAAAATTTTCAACATTCTTTCTTGTAGCTCTTTGAAATATACAGTACATTGCTGTCCATAGTTACTCTAATGCCTAACAGCACAAAAGAACTTCTTGCTCCTAGTTAACTATAACTTAGTAATCTATTGAACAACATTTTCCCACCTCTCCCTGGCCTCTAGAACCATTTATTCTACTCTCAATGTCTATGAGATCAACATTTTTAGATCCAACATATGATCAAGATCATGTGGTACTTGTCTTTCTGTGCCTAGATAATTTCACTTAACAAAATGATCTCCAGATCCATCCATGTTGTCATAAATGATAGGATTTCCTTCTTTTAAGAGATATATACTTAAAATACATACCTACAGATGGATTGAAAATAAAAGGATGGGGGAAAAGGAGGTATGTAAATGGGAAATACAAGAAAACTGGTGTGGTTGAATTAATATTAGACAACACGGACATTTAGACAAGGACAAGTAATAGAGATAAAGAGGAACATCTCATAATGATTAATTTGATGATTCAAAAGATAAACATAACAACCCTAAAAGTATATATACCTAATAACAGAGCTCCAAACTACATGAAGAAAAAACTGCCATTCTAAACGAACATGAACATGGAGGCAAATCTACAATCTACAATATTTGAGATTTTAAATACCCTCTCAGTAATAAATAGAACCAACAGACCAAAAACAAAACAAAAAAAGATCTGAAAAAGCTATTAACCAACTTGACCTGACAATTACACCAACATCTGGAAATATCCAATCTTTTAAGTGAACTTGAAGCATTTACCTAAACATACCATAAAATGAACTATAAAATCAAAATCTCATTAATTTTAAAAAACAAAAAGCCTTACAATAGATACTCTCTCAGTGTAACAAAATTCAAATTATAAAATAACAATAAAACATCCAGAAAAGCACTACATGTTTGGAAACCATCCATCTCATTCAAAATAACACTTCATTATATATGTCAAGAGAAATCACAAACAGAATTAGAAAATACCTTTACACCATCAAAAAAACAAGGTCAATTCTTTAAAAAGATTAATAAAATTGCCAAACTCCTTATAAGACTTGCAAGAAGGAGGAGGAAGAAAGGGAAGAGGAGGAGGGGAGGAGGAGAACAAAACCAATAGAAAAGAAAACATAAATAAACCATATTATGAATGGAGAATGAGATATAACTACAGATCCTACAGACACCAGACTAAGAAAAGAATATCCAACTTTTTACCAATAGTTTTAGAAACTAAGCATATTTGTACAATGGAATACTTCTAAGTAAACTCCCTAAGATCTCAGTTATTATCTTGAGCAAGGGGGATAAAGACAAGCACAAAAGTGCATACATATCATATGATTACGTGATATTCTAAAATTGCAAAAGCTGACACATGATGATAAAATCAGATCAGTGATTGTACCTGAACAGCAGGAGAGAAATTTGGAATTGACTATGAAGAGGTGTATAAGTATTTCTGGGAAGATGAAAATAGTCTACTTCTTGATTGGAGTAGTGGTTACAAGTATATATGAATTATCAAAAAATCATCACACTATATATTTAGCATCTGAATTATACTGAATGCAAATTTACTGAAATAAAATTGATTTTTTTAAAATAAATCAGTAAAAGAAAAAGAAAAGAAGAAAACAAAGTAGAAAGCCATGTATATTTAGTCAATCTTAAATAGGGAGGATTATTTGGTAAGTTACATATAAAATTAAAACAACATAAAAAATCTTGAATTTAGAAAGGAGGAGGAGGAGGGAGAAAGAAAAAAGTATCTGGTAAAGCATATAACAAGCAGTCATTGCTCACAGTGCATTCTCAATAGACACTGGTTAAAGAAAAAAATAATGAAGCAGATAAACAACATGGACAGCAAAATAAGCAGGGACGGAGGGAGGGAGGGAGGGAGGGAAGGAGGGAGGGAAGGAATGCTTCTAATCAAATTTCCCCTGTGGATAGGAGGGGTATAGAGTGGAACAGAGGCTTCCAAAGCATGATGACTTAATAACATGTTCCTACCATAAGTAGTCCATGCAGTGGGTAGGATAGGCTTGGCTCACCTCTCAGAATGAATAAACTATACCAGATGAATAAACTAAACAGATGCTTCAAGACTGGCTCAGATGTGACCCTGTTGAGTATCTCAGTCTCATACTGAGACTGGTGTATGCATACACCAATAGTGAAGCTACCATAAAACGGGTAGTACAAACGGCTGGCTACTGGTGTTCATTTCTAAATTTTTACTTTGTTGCCTGAGCTAACAATCCCTCATCCTGGCCCAGAGCAAGAAAAGGAGACTGTAAGTCTACCTAAGACTCTAAGGGGCTTTTCCCAGGTTTCAAAGAGTTGCAGCAGTCTATTACTGTGGACCACTGAAATGCCAACATATTGAAATGAATCACTCTTCAGTGTTCCGTTCCTTCTTATCCTTAGTTTTTAGAGATCTGCTCTAAATGAGACAGTCAGAACAGATATTTTTTGGATTCAGCAGGGGTGACAAGGGCAATAGCACCATTAATGCTTAGTATGCTGATTTTCATTAGAGTTTCGAAGATGATCTATCAGGTCTGACAGAACTTTCAAGAAATACAATGGAGCATAAAATTCAAGAGTGCAACTACAATGGATGGCCCACATTTAAGACCAGAGAAGCCAGATAACTTCATCCAAATTTGAGGCCCCTAGTAGGGTACCCAGAATTCAGCCTTTAATCACAGTACAGTGTGATAAGCTAACAAACAGAGGTTTAAACAGAACGATATGGGGGCACACAGGATAAAATGAGTCAAGTGGTAGAAGAAGAAGTGGTTTCAGGAAAATATTCCTGAAAAGAATGATGCCTGTGCTGAACGCAAAGACACCAAGGAGTTATTTGAGCAAAAAGTATTCTAGGCAAGGGCACAGCACATACAAAGATGCAAAGGCTTGGATGGCACTAGCCACAGAAACTATGTATCATTCCATATGGCTGGAGCCTGTGGGGTAAAGGAAAAAATGAAATGGTAGAGACACAGGGAGGGTCTTGGAAAGGACTTTTTTTTTAAAATGACAATTAAGGAATTTATACTTCATCTGAAAGGAGAAGCACCTAAAGGATTTTAAGCAAGCAGTACCATAATCAAATTACTATTTAAAAAGATCATTTTGCAACAGTGTGGAGGACAGACACAGTAAAGAAAAGAACTTTCAAGACTAAAGATAAGAAAAAAATCAAGCACGACTGAGGTTTCGAGCTTGCATATCTGAATGGATAGATCTGCTATTTGCAAAAATAAAGAGTAAGTCAACCTACATTTGAAAGTATGAAAAACAATACCACACTAATTTTTTTTTTTAAATTAACAACAACAGAAGCTGCCTTGAATAACATGGGTACAAATCTCTGCGAAAAATCCAAAGCTTAAATTCACAGAGAGAAAGAAGTCAGAGCAATAAGTCCTGTCTAACATATGCTGATGAATGAATAATCAAATAACACAAAAGGCAATTCACTAACAAGGGAGCCATCTACTGCCTTGTAAGAATAGTGCAACAAAGAAACCACAGGAAATGTGGAAATGTGGAAGAAAGCCAAGAGTTTTAGACCAGTTTACACTGTAAAATATCTCATACATACCACAAAATAAAATTCCAGGTGGTTAGAACTTTTAATAATAGCCAAATGCTTTCATTTACTTATTCTTCCTAAAAAACATCAATCCAATACAAAACATCATTTGAATATAAAACACTTACCTGCCATCATTGCTATCATACTGGCTTTATACACATTAGTGAGAGAGCCGAGTTCTCCTGTTGCTAAGATGGTTTTGAGATGAGCCTCCCCACAGGCCTTGCGAAACTGACGGATCTCATCATACAGGGCTGGGGAAGAAAATAATTGAGGCAGTTACAAAGCAGGCAAGTGATAACATAACTTGGCAGCCGTTTAGAGCTGGTAGAACCCATTTCAGATTTAGGAAACATAAAACATTTGTCACTTTCTAAAAAATCACCCCAATTTAATATTGCCTAGAGCATTCTGTTGTAGTTCACATCCTGTTACAAGGAATGCTTAGTTTGCCACCAGGAAACCATTTCTCAGCTCTGACCCTAGGTCCAGAGTTAGGGAGCTTTTTAAATACTGTTATAATGGCATGCAGATTATAAATAATCTCCACCTCTTTCATATGATGGTTGACTTATCAGAAAAAAGTTTAACATACATAAAATTACATACAATACTGCAAACTTTAAACAGAACAAAATAATCCTTAGGTCCTTATTAATTCTTTCATTCATATAAAATAGGTTTACTTGATGGAGTAGAAAGCAGACCTTTCCTGAGAGTCCTGCTAATGACAATAAAGACAGAACCATTTGCTCCACTATCTACAAGGGTTTATATCTATATATCTGACTAATAAGTATTGAAAAGGTATTATTGGATATATGTGCATAAAGCTATCCATAGAGACATTCAGTGATGCAGCCTTAAATCTATTTATCTGAACCCCCTGCCACATCTGCTTTCTGGAGTTCCATATGGTGCCCAGAAAGCAACTTGATTTTAAAAAATTATACACACATACACACACATACACGCACGCACACACACACACATACACACACACCAAAAAACTATGTATACAACAAGATAAAACTGAGGTAAAACAATTTATATTCAAAGTAACAGATTTTTAGTAAACAAATAAGACATAATAAGTATTAAATTTCTGAAGAATTATTTAACAGGCTTTTGTGACACCAGTGAATCTAGGCTTTTACCCTGCATGAGCTAGCCACCTTCATTTATAGAACTCACACTACTGTCACACTGTCAAGACCAAGACAGGTTTTTTCTTTTCCATGTGTATATGTGTGTCACAGGAAACAGTTCTGTAAGCATATGGACTAAACTGAACAAGAGAGAAACTTTCACAATAAGGGTTAGGATTAGCATTTTTAATGCCAAGATGAGAGTTCTATAATTTATAGATTGCTCTAATATATATATAAAAGACGAAAATTTAATTTCAAGTCAGTAAATTCAGGCAAAACCATAAAATTATAATAAAATTTAAAAAACTTGCTTCCCAATCCTAGAAATCTGAACTTAATGAGCAGTTTGAAAGTTAAAACTCAATACAAAAAAAGAAATATTCTATACCAGATGCTTGTGGAGATTTGTTACCACTAGGAGGTGGCACCCACAGGTTTTTCAAGAAAGGACTGAATATTCTCATAAACCCTTAAGAAAAAGTAGTTGCTAGTGCTAGAGATGATCTGAGATGCCACATAGCCCATCTGACCCTGCCTATTCGCCCTAACCTATGAGAAAGTCATGTGATCCACACATCCAGTATGACAACTTGTGCAAGAATGTTATAAATAGTAACAGCCTATGCAGCAATAACAATTTACATTCTTTTAACTCAGAAAATGAATCTTGGATGGAATGACGTTTCTTGAGCCACTGACTCTAAAAAGAGAAAATTGTTCTCTAAGAACAAGTGACAAGGCAATCTCCTGATCTAAAAATTCAAGAGTGCCAATCCACAACTTGTGATTTAATGGTTTTCTTTCACAATAAAGTATTAACATTAAAAATAGGCTTTAAGCTGGGTGTGGTGGCGCACGCCTGTAATCCAAGCGACTTGGGAGGCTGAGTCAGGAGGATTGCGAGTTCAAAGCCAGCCTCAGCAACTTAGCGAGGCCCTAAGCAACTCAGTGAAACCCTTTCTCTAAATAAAAAACAAAATAGGGCTGGGGATGTGGCTCAGTGGCCAAGTGCCCCTGAGTTCAATTCCTGGTTCAAAAAAAAAAAAAAATAGGCTTTAGAGTAAAACCAATGTGCTTAAAACCCAGCTCCACCATTTCCTGCAGGACCTCATGCAAGTTATTTCTCAGCCTCCGTTTCATCTTAAAGTATCAATAATAATATTTAAAGGATTACTATGAGAATTAAGAGAAGATATATATAAAGTACTTTACAAAGTGTGTGACATAAGCAATCAAAAAGTTTAATCACTATTAAGTTCAGAATTCTAATAAAATTAGTTTCCATTAAGTGGTGTATGATAAAAGTCAAATCTTATTCCACAGGCTGACCCAACTCCTTGTACCAAACAGAAATTCTGTTGTATAGATTAGTACTTATAAATCAGTGAGCCATTGGGTAAGGCTTGAAAACATTACAGCATTTGCTAAAGTGAACTATGGCCCGTATAACAAATTCTTAAAACACTGACGATAACCATATTTATGAACAAAACTATCATCCTTTTTCTAAAGAGTACTATCAGTGAATTTCTTTACCTACTATTAAAATTAGAAAATCTAGATGTATTTTTTGACCTGTCCAGCTACCAGCCATTTCTAAGTCATGCTATTTATTCTATCACCCAGAGTGAACCAAAAATGATCACTTAGAGCTTAACTGGATTTAACAAATAGACAACCAGTACCCTCTCATTCTTTAGCTGCCAATTTCTCAGTGATTTTTCTCAAATAATTTTTGTGACCTATTTCACCACATAACAAGATCAAGTTCTTCTGAGAAAGTATCTTATTTTTTAAGGTTCAACATTTGGAAAGTTATCATTTCCTTCTGTTAACATCCTGCCCCAAATATATCAGAACAATTAAATCAAAACATCTACAAATATGGCTTTTCTTGAATGTGATATTGGCTCCCTCAAGTGACTGCTTCTATCAGGCCTTTGAATCTTACTAAGAAATGCAAGATGAAAGAAGAGTTAGATTTTCTTTTCTACTGGAGCATCAGCCCAAGCAGCAGACCTCTGGGTCCCCTCGCCCAGCGGCTGGCTACCAGCCGGCTCTCTGGAACTGTGCTGGCCACAACACAACACCATCAGTGGCAACAGCACCATCAGTGGCAGTGTGACCAAACTTCCTGAGGCACAGTTGAGGTTCATTCTCTGCCAACTGGTCTTCCATGGTCCTTTTTTCAAAGCCTGATTCTCCAGGCTTCTTAATTATTCAGTGAGCCACTCCAGGGTTTCCCAATAAATCCCATTTCATCTTAACTTAATCAGAATTGGATCCAGTCATGTTCAACTCATAATTCTAGTATAACAAATATTTGCTGAGGAAGGACAGTATAATGGACAATAGTGTGCATTTACACCCAGCTCTACCACTAATTTATTGTTTGATTTGAGCAGCTTACTTAACTCTTAGGCTTTGTTCTAGGTTCCTCGTCTATAAAATAGGGATAATCAAAGTGTGTACCCTCACAGAGGTACTGTGAGTGCCAAATAGATTAATACAGATAAAGAGAGAGGGAAAGTCTCTAGTCTCACCTAGAGTTAATAGTGCTCTAAGAAAGTTAGATACTTGCTTTCCTATTGCTGGGAGTGGTGTTACTGTTATCAAAGCTACTGGCCTTATTAAGTTTGAATAGCAGAGAACTTAGAAAAGCAGAGGATACCACAATCTATATTCCTTAAAGAACATAAAATGCAACCTCAAAAAAATTAAGTAAAATAAAACGCATCCTCTTTGGGGCATTAGAAAAGCAGTCTGGGAGAAAAGATTACTCTATGTCATAAATATTAGTTAATTAATTAATTAAACTCAGAGTCCATAGTCTTCTGACTAGCACAGACTTTCAGAATGACAATTATTGCTACTTGCTAGTTATGCAAACAAGCAGGAATTACTACATTTCTCTAAGTCTCTTTATTTAGGGGGGTTTAACTTGCACACATATTTGGGGGCTTAATTTGCACACATATTTAGGGAAGATTAAGTAAAATAATGCAAGTGAACAAACAGAACTATACATTTAATAGGCTTTATTTCTTCATACTTGTCATTCATACTTATATACTTACAGAAATGCAAAACTTTAAAGAATGACACAAAGCAAATGCTTACGTAATACTAAAGTGATACTAAAACTTATGAAAGCTCAATGGAATCTTCAGATCTTACACATAAGAAAAAAGGAACACTTGACTTAAAAGGAAGCCACTAAGAAGTATTATTAGTGAAAGCTCGCAAGGCGGAGGGTGGCCAAAGAAGTAAGCTCGCCAGGCGGATTCACCAGAGTCACACAAAAGTAGTGGTTTGAGATTTATTAGAGTCTGTCCCGGGCGAAATCTCCAGACCCCCAGGGTGAAAGTCCGAGTGGGAGAGCCAGAAGAAATCACACGTGGCTTTGGCTGCTCAGGGTTTTTATACAGGGGAAGGGGCCAGGGGTCTTGCCCAGGAAAAGGTGAACCCAAGGTGGACATCAGGGTCATCAGGTCTGCCTCACTGGTCACTTCTGGCACAGTGTGTTGCTAGGTGTCCTTGCTCCCTCCCCCTGCAGCGACCCAAATTCGACCTGACAATTAGTTTTTAGGTCATTTTGAGTACTTTGACTTTACTGACAGACACCTTGGAAACTACATACATGATATATGCAAACTGAAGTGACTTGAAGGCTAAAATATAACCCAGTTCAACTCAAAGGATGTCCTTTACCACATTCAACTGGTACCTTCTTTTCAACATAAAAGAGTGAAACAATGTAAAAACTAATGGGTAGATTAGAAGGAAAGGACAGCAATATAATGTGAATTTACTATAATTGCTACTGGAATATATATGTAGAGAAAATTACAAGTGAAGTAATAAGTTCAAGCAATCAAATTTCCAAAACATTCTTCATGAGGAATGATTTCTCAAAAGAATAAAAAAGCCCCTAAGTTTTCAAAGCATCTTCCTTCAATACTGCTAAAAGTGTTTTCTACACATTTAAACATCCCTTGTGAGGTAGTTGGCAGTTACCACCACACTTCAGATGTGAAAAGTGAAATGTGGAAAGACGGATGACTTGCCCAAAATTGTGTCACTAGTCTGTGGTAAGAGAGAGATCAGAATTCATGTCTTCAGGTGAGGAATAAAATTTTATTTCCTCAAACTTCTTTGCATCAGTCCCAGCACACACACATGCATGCCTGGCACACATAATGTAGTTAAAATGTATTCTCGAGAAAAATGTTCAAGTACTTGGAGTAATAGAGTAATAAAAGCCTAGAATCTACAGGGATGTCAATTCTCATTTAGTTCAAACTACTCACTTTACCATTAGGTGTTATAATCCTAAAATGTGGGTTTTTTTCTTCTAAGGAAAAAAGGCTGCATAGAATGAAAAGTTCCAAGGTCATTCAGAAACATAAAATAGTTAATTTTGCCTAATTCATTCTACTAACAACAATTAATAAATTGTTCTGTGAGCCTTCTGGGTAAAAATAGGACACACGCATCACGCTGCAGTAGAGTTCACAGGTTTGAATCAGAACTTTCCAGTCTTTTGCTTGGATGCTAAATAGCTGTGTTATTTGGGAAAGTTACTGAATTTCTCCAAACTTCATTTTCTCCTCAAGATTATACAGAACAGTCCTACTTCTACAGTTCAAACACTCCTCAAATTCTAGGAATAAATATAAAAGTAATTATTCAAATGATTATGAAAGTGATCAATTATGTTTCTCTCAGGGCCACCTTTAATAATAAGTACATGTAAAATAAAAATAAACTTTGATTTACTCTAAAAACTTAGGCTGAATACCTAATACAAAATAGCCTCTAGTTATTGACTTAAGACAATTCTGACAATTGTGGCAGCTCTCAAATGGAGGGAGGCAGAGGGGTAGGGAACTCTCAGCTATCCACTGCTATAAAGAATGAGACACTGACATGTCACTGGGGCCTAGGGAAACTCATTGCTCATATGCTGCCAGATCAGGGGTTGGGGTAGGGCGAGGAGGAAGGTGTAGTTCACTGTGTCAGAGAAAGTGAGAGACACCCTTACCAGTGAGGACTGGGAATTCTGGAATTAGGGAGGACTTGTGGAGCACCATCAGCCTCGCTGGGCCAGGGAGAAAGACTGCAGGGTCTAGACATTGTCATATATAAGACAATTGATCAAATAGGCAAATATTGACCAAACAGATGAATACATTGAGGTAAGAAAAGTAAAATTTCGCACTGACAATAAAGAAGGCATAAATACAGAAAAGGGAAAGGCAAGAATAATTCTTGTGATATTGGATTGTAATGGAGATTGTCAGTGTGAAGACATGGGTACAAATATAAATCCATAGGGAGAGAGACTGTTAGATCAAAGAAGGATAGAAGGATGATGGATGGATGGATGGATGGATGAATGAATATATAAACAGTTACAGATATATATATATATGTTTACGTGTGTGTGTGTGTGTGTGTGTTTTGCATCTATTTCCTAGATCCATCTGGTGAGAAAGTCTAGAAATAAGAATATTCCAAAGCAATGAGTATACTTAGTACCCAGATCTTGGTTTTTAAATACATTCTTCAATAAAAGGAAACAGACCTCCTTGGAGAAATGGCTGACTCCTGGACTGAGGTTGTTTAAGTCAGCTTTTTCGTGGTGCTGACTAAAGGACCCAACCAGCACAACTGTAGAGGAGGAAGAGTTTATTTCAGGACTCATGGATTCAGAAGTCTTAGTCCACAGAAGGCCAGCTCCATTACTAAGGGTTCGAGGTGAGGCTGAGCAGGACGGCAGAAGAGTATGGCAGATGGAAACAGCTCACATGATGACCAGAAAGCAGAGAGACTCCACTCCTCCAGATACAAAATATACACCCCATAGCCATGCATTCAATGAATCACTTCCTCCAACCACACTCCACCTGCCTCCAGTTACCACTCAGTTAATCCCATCAGGGATTAATTCACTGATTAGGGTGTAACCCAATCATTTCTCCTCCAAACGTCTTGCATTGTCTCACACGTGACTTTTTGGAGGATACCACATCTAAACCATGACAGAGGTAGAGAAAGTCAAAGATAAGCCTGAAAGCAAGTAGATTCTCAAAGAATAATAGTAACATCAAAAACACACCGGAGCCAGACTGAAGCAGCTCCCACTGGTCAAATCTCGGATAATTTGAGTATTAAAATAAGTAATAAGGGTTGGGGTTGTAGCTCAGTGGTAGAGCACTTGCCTAGCACATATGAGGCCCTGGATTCAATCCCCAGCACACATAAAAGCTAATAAACAAAATAAAGGTTTTTTTTAAAGTAATGATCATAAAGGATTATAATCAAGTAAAATAGAAATATATGAATCCTTATAAATGGAAGGGAGGAAGAGAAGAAAGGAGGGAGTGAGGGAGACAGGGAGGGAGGAAGGAAGGAAGGAAAGAATGAAGGGAGGCAAAGAAAAGTCAACTAAGTATAGATGAATTGATGAAATTAGAAAATTACTATATGGAAACTATCAAAGTAATAACTGAAGAATTATCGATGGATGATAAAATAGTGACTAAAAGTTAGGTAACAAGATATTAACATAGTCTCACAATATCTCCATTTATAATATGTATTAACTACTTATTAAAATGCAAAATACTTACTAATTTTACAATACAAAAACTTGGCAAAAATCATCCTAGCCAAATAAAAAAGAAATATCATTAAGAACTGATAAAATTAAAATTTTGTGACTCCTGAAATAGGAGAACTGAGAACAGAGCAAAACATCTGTTATTCCTGTCAAAAATGCATAACTTGAATCTAATAAGAAAAAACACCAAACAGATCCAAATTGAGGTATATTTTACAAACCAACAGACCTTTAATCTTCAATGACAAGGAAAGACAGAGAACTGTTCCAGACTGAAGAAGAATAAAGAAACATGTAACAACTGATCTTAGACCTAATAAAGAACACTACTGGGACATGTGCAAAATCTGAACAATGTCTTTTTATTTAATGGTGTGCTCTGGCTGGATATAAGTGATTTTTTTAGGAAATACAAGTGTTTTAAGGGTAATGGGCCAACAGGTCTGAAACTTAGTAACAAGCAGTTCAGAAAAAAACTCTGTGTGTGTGTGTTTGCCCATAAAGAGAGAATAAGAGATTGACAGAAAAGGTAAATGAAGTTGATTTTTACAATTGGGGACTGCATGATGAGCAAACTGGAGTTTTGTATACAATTTTTGCAACTTTCTTGTAAGTTTAAAATTACTCAAAAATAAAAATTAAAAATACATGTTTGATATATGTTTATTAAAATTTGTTTAGCATCTAAGCATTTTTCTTCTGGAAAGGCTTTTGAGACTATCAACCACTCTGGTTTTTAAAGTTTCAAGAATGTGATTATATATGAGACATTATCTTGTAACCTGTTTTTGTTTTTCTTTCAATATATTCATAGGTACTTTCCATATTTATAAATATACGTCTATAGCACAATTTTTATCAGTTACACAATCTGCTATCACATGGACAAAGAAATTTATTCAAGCCAGGCACGACAGCACACGCCTGTCTTCCCAGCAGCTCAGGAGCCTGAGACAGGAGGACTGCGAGTTCAAAGCCATCCTCAGCAACCTAGCGAGGCCCTAAGCAACTCAGTGAGACCCTGTCTCTAAATAAAATACAAAATAGGGCTGGGGATGTGGCTCAGTGGTGGAGTGCCCCTGAGTTCAATCCCCAGTACCGGGGGAAAAAAAAAATTATTCAAGAATTTTCCTATTATTAAATACTTCAGGTTCCAGATTTTTTTGCTGGTATAAATAATACTTCAATAAAGTCCTTATAGTTAAATCTTTTCATACATCATGGCCCTATTGCCTAAAGTCTTTATTATTTTTTCTGCTCACATACTCATGTAATATATATTCATTGTTAAAAATTCAAACATTACAAAACTGAAAATCCTCCATTCAAAAAAAGGAAAGAACAATTTTTGCTACATACCAGAAAAATAATAATTGGTAATAATAAAAGATGACTGACAATTGAAAATGGAATTCAAACACCTCAACTGTAAATTAGTCAGAATAATGCAAAATTTAACAAAACACATATACCAGAGAAGTGGCTGGCACAGTGATGTTATATTAAAAATGCGATAATAAATGTTTTGACTTATAATGAGATTTTCAGGAGTAGTGAAAGTGGGTGTACGAGAAACCCAGGAAACATTACATTGCAGATACTTAATCAATATCATGGCAAACTTGCAGAGGCCTTGTGTCCTGTCTGTCCCCCCACATCCCTCCTACTACTGCCACACTGATGAGAAGTGGAATGTTATAACATGACCTCTGTTCAACACTCACAGTTGAAAAACAAGCAAGGCTGCCTTGGTGGAGTGTTTGCTCCTCACTGGGAAAGGCCTGTGTGCATCAGAGTGCAAATCCAAGCAGTGGATGGGAGCAGAGGGGGTCATACTGCATCAATTTTGTTTTTTTCAATTTATTTTTAATTGATATTTAAAAGGATTTAAAAATATATGTATATATAAACTTTTTGAGATAAACAGTTCATTATTATTGTCTATAGTCATTCTACTGAGCAATGTACATCAGAACTTCATGCTGCTATCTAATTTAGCAACCACTGATAACCTTTCCTGCAGGTTCCACAACAGGTTAACTGGCTCTACCTTCTGCAACACTGCCCCCAGCCACCAACAGGACCTATAGCACTTTACTTCTCTCTAAAATTATCCTGTTTCTCTCCAGGTTCCATCTAAAAGGCAAATCTATTCTTGAAGTAGTTGAGAATCTGTTAAGTTTTTTGGAAAAGCACTACTCCAGATGTAGACAACCTGGTTAGTAAAGTCTACATGTGTAGAATGGTGCATTATGTAAGAATTCATGTGCTTAGAAACTATGTATCCCATCTAAAAGCCATAAAGCAGAATTCCTTTTATATTTCATGCTATTCAAAAGCAGTTAAAAAATAATTGCTAATGAACATATCTAAGCAATTATTTTTGAGTACCAGAAAGATGTTCAACACTGTGCAAAAATGGCCTGAAAATAACTCTTAAGATAATTATATGTACAGTAAAACACTTAATATAAAATTGTACAGCCATCTTTAATACTAAAAAAGTCACAAAATATTCAAGAACACAGCTTCATCCATCAAAGCAACTAATTAAACTTGTAAGATGAAAACAGAGATGGGCTAAAACACCGGGTAGTAAAAAAACCTACAAGTAATAAAACATACACACTTTTGTCAATAGTATTTGAAGTTTTGAAGAATCATAGCATAAAAACAAAACCCATAAAAGCATACAGCTGCCATAAGTATCTCCAGAATTTGTTATGAACAATCCTCAAAACCAAGAAAACACAAATTATAGATTATGTGATTCCTCCCTAAAAAGTGTATATAGATTTAGAAATGCTTTTCTGATGAAATACAATTAATAGCTCTATAAAAGAAAGAAAAATAATTTCTTTTCAGAGATGTTCCATCATTCTTTTGTGTAAAAATAAGCAAATAAAAAAATAGATTATTGATCATATTCAAGATTTTTAGGATCCACTTCATATAAGAAAATGAAAGATATCATGGCTTTGGTCCTGAAATTTCATTCTCTCACCCTGAAATTCTTGGTAGCTCTGAGGTTTATACTCCACAAATCAAGTTTAAGAGAACAACTCAGGGATGAGCCACTGAAAAAGATGAAAAGCACAGGAGGCTGTGGGTACAGGAGACAAACAATACCTTCAACTGCTACGTTATTTGTACTTTGGGAGGGAAATATCACAGATGGTCTCAACCAGGTCTGCTGGTGCTCCAATGTAAAATGGGTCTCCCAAATCCAGCTTACATCCTAAGCTCAAGGAACAAGGTTCCTGAGCAAGGTCTGAATTGACAATGCTTCCATGTTACTGGTAAAGATATTAGGCACATATATGCAGCACAGAAAGATCACTTTAAAAAGTGGAAAACAACTCTGTATATTTACATACTATAGAATGCAGGTAATTTTCAAAACCTACTCATTAAGGTTTATGAGATGACGAACCTTTCTGGCAAATGCTCTCTTCAAAGAACTGTTTGAGAACTATAACTTAGATGTCAACTTCAACATTGCCACAAAGAAACACTGTATTATACTTGCCAGTCATGGGAATAACACTCACTGAAACTAACACTCAATGATATTGAGTAATGCTCAATGAAAATGGCACAAATATCAGTCTGCACAGTCTAGGAGCCTGTTCCTCCCTCACATCCAATCTTCAATTCTGATTTTGCACATGCGCCCAGCAGTGTGAGAGATTCTGTGAGAAGAGGAGCTGGACAAGTACTTAGAAAATGTTTACTGGGTAATTCTGAGAACCAACAATACACTCCACAGTGTATCCAGTCAAAACCACCATCCCAGGTGACAAATTACATGTATACATGTCTACCTTCAGCTGGAAAGGAGTGAGGGAAGTACTGTCAGGAAAGGAAACATAATAAGCCATAACAAGCTTCATATGACCCAACAGGAAAAAGCTGAACAGCAAAGGACCAGGCTAAAAGGACCAGAACAATATCAACCAAAAAGGTTTATAAATCAAAAAGCACAGCAGTCTGGACTGTCAGCTGTGTGGCAAATCATCTCAGGGATTTCAGTAGCTCCTGAAAGAATCATCATATTCCAGGATAATACAAAAATCACTAACAGAATAACTCTGAATAATCAAAAAACATTAAACTTTATTGAATACAAATTATTAACAAAGTAGGAAAATATAAATATTTTAATAGATTTCTAAGAGATTCTCTGATCTTAACAGGATTCACTAATTTTGAATTTTAATTCACCTGTACATTTATGGAAACGATGGGTGAAAAGCAACATGGTTTAGTAGGAAAATGGAATATGAGTTCAAGTCAGGTGGACCCAGATTCTAGTGCTCAGAGGTCTGTCAGCCTCTGTCATAGGGAATAGAAATCAACTTTCTAAGGGAAAGTGTGCAGAATCTGAGGAGAGATTGTGCTGGGACAGAACACTTCAAGGATGACAGAGGAGGTAGAGAAGCTTGCAAACCAGACACAGGAGTAATCAGAAACATAAAGGAGAATCTCAGGGATGTAAAGTCACAAAGCCATGGTAGTGTTTCCGGAAGGAAGAGACAATCCACTGTTGCAAACACTACTGAACATAGCTAAATCAATAACCAAGGAGCATTCCCTGGGCACGGTGAAATGAGAAGGCATTACTATCTTGATTAGAACTTGCCAAAACAAAGAAACAGGACTCTTTCAACTATTTCAATCCTAAGATGGGGCTGGAGTGCAGTGGTAGAATGCTTGCCTAATAGGCACAGGCTCCGGTTTTGAGCCCAGCACCACAAAAAGAGAAAAGAAAAAAGAATTTCAGTCATAAACAGGAGAAAAAGAAAGGCAGATTTAGCTGAAGACAAAAGGGAATGTTGGCATGTGAGGATTTTTTTTTTAAATGGGTAAGAAAATCTTAAGTGTGTTTAAATGTTTGACGGAATGAGCTAGAATAGAAAAGCTAAAGATACAGAAGAGAAACTATGTCCAATACATGGAGTAGGCCTCTGCAAAAGAAGACAAGAGCCACAACACAGTGAGAGGACTGGCTTAGGAGGAAAGAGAAAAAAAGAAAAGCAGACCAGAAGGAAGAGCTCTTAGAAGATGCTGTCTGAAGGTGTCTGTGGCCTCTGAAAAGCAGCAGGGAGGTCATATGCTAACAATGAAAAGCTGCAAGGTCATAGAAGAGCAAAGTAGAGATGTTGAATGGTTGCCAAGCAGAATGCAAAAAGAGGAATACGAGCCCCTCACCAGTCTCCTCTCTCAGCTCATACCCTCCAGTGGGACCGGCATGACCATGAGAAATGGTTAAGATGCATTCTGAATGGCTAGGTCTAAAAAGTGGATTCTTCCTATTTTACTTTACAAAGTATCCTACAAACCTCAGTGCACCTAGATTTTAAAATGTAATAGCCTGATAAGCATTTCCATCAGCACATTCCAAGACATCAACTGGAGGTCCCTACTTTAGTAAACACATAACATTAAAACATGACACTAAAAAATATACTATGTAATCAAATTGAGAATCAAAATTAAAACCAAATACAGAAGTGAAAAAAGTCCTAAGTCGCTGCAGGTTTCTATGTAGAAATAAATTTCTAGTACTGAATGTTCCTTTTCAATTTGTTTTTGGTCAAGAGGTTATTAGCACTGTAAGAAAAAAGTTAATAGAAAAGTATGGTCGAGGACACAGATATGTTATTATATTTTGCATGAAAGCCTATTATTGGGAAATTATCAGTTCTTTAAAAACAACCACTCTAGTTCATTAAGGAACAGCCAATTACATCAAAACACATCTCCTATTATATTTTATATTCCAATTAGTAGTATTTGAGAAAGAGTAGCACTAGTTATAATATAAGCTGTACATCTATATCTACACCTGCTTAATAAAAAGATACAAAGGACACAGAGGTTTTTATCCAACTAATTCACATAATTTATTTCCAAATTTATTTTAAATATGTGTACGCACTTTTTCCTTTTACTTGAGCTTTAAATCTTAACTGAAATCTGTGACTAAAAGCAGATAAGTATGTTTGGGGGGATAGGGGGTGAGAGAGAAATGGAGGATCTTTAGATTATGTAGAGGGAAATGAGAGGTGAAGGATGGGGGTATGAAAAATGGTGGAATGAGACAGACATCATTACCCTATGTACATGTGTGATTAACAAGAATGATATGAATGTACATCATGCACAACCACAGAAATGAAAATTTGTACCCCATATGTGTACAATGAATCAAAATGAAGTCTGTAAAAATAAAGAAAATAAAAAAGCAGATAAGCAGAATTAATACATAAAGACAGGAATATCTACTTAAAATTAATCTTTTAAGGATAATCATAATTGTCCAAAACACACATGAACAATAATAAGCAAAGGAACATGAATTAAAAGAGCAAAAAGTGCCAGGCATGGTGGCGCACACCTGTAATCCCAGTACTTGGGAGACTGAGGCAGGAGGATCTTGAGTTCAAAGACAACCTCAGCAACTTAGCAAGGCCCTAAGCAACTCAGTGAGACCCTGTCTCTAAAAAAATACAAAATAGGGAGGGGGATGTGGCTCAGTGGTGTAGTGCCCCTGGGTTCAATCACCAGTACCAAAAAAAAAAGAGTAAAAAATTATTTGTGAACTGTGGAGAATTTAAGGCTAAGGCTGGCAAGGGTTAAAAAGGTTGACAAGTGTAGATGGGTGAAGGGGTAGGAAATAGAAAGGAAATATATGGGATTGTAGCTAATATTCCAAGCTAAAACCCCATCTCCCAGCTTCACTTGCAGCCAATCATTGTGGTCACTTAACTAAGTTTCAGGCCAAGAGGATATAATAAGCAAGTGTTGTATAAGACTTTAGGAAGGAACAAGCCTTCTTTCCTACCATCTAGGAGGGGAGTATAAAGAACTTCAGAGACCATCTAAGACAACGCAGTGCTGTTGGTAGGACAGCAGACATCAGGTGCTTTAGAACCAGAAGATAAAAGTAGCGAGACCTCCAAGAAATTTGTGGTTGCCACAACACCCTCGAATTACTTCCCTCTAAACTTCATATAAAAGAACAAATATTTGAGCAATTAAAACTCCTACCTAAATCTTTGCTACTTCCTAATCAAAAATAATTCATAATTGATAAAAAAAATGGAATTAGGCATTACAGATAGATAAAGACTTTGCAGATAAATATAGTAGTCCTCCCTTTAGTCAGTTGTTCTATTTTCTACAATTTCAATTACCTGGGGTCAACTCGTACAAAAATACTAAAAGTAAAAGTCCAGAAATAAACAATTCTTAAATTTTAAATTGCACCCCATTTTGAGTAGGGTGATAAAATCTTATGCTGTCCCACACTGTTCTGGCCAGGATGCAGATCACCCTTTGTCCAGCATATTCATACTGCATATGCCACCTTCTCCAGGTCACTTAGCAGCCATTTCAGTCATGGGGTCAACTCTTGCAATACTGCAGTTCTTGTATTCAGGTAGCCCTTAGGTAGTTACCTAATGCTACACCGCCATGCCTATGGCATTCACCTCTTGTCAACTCGTCACATGGGTGCCTTTTCATCTCGAATCACCACAAGAAAAAGAGCATAGCAAGATGAGATATTTTAAGAGAGAGACCACATTCACGTAATTTTTATTGCAGTATATTGTTATAATTATCTATTTCATTATTACTGCTATTGATCTCTTACTGTGCCTAATTTATAAATTAAGCTTCATCATAGTTATGTATGGAGAGGAAAAAACATTGCATATATAGGGCTCAATAGTAACTCAGATTTCAGGCATTCACTACAGGTTTTGGAAGATATCCCCTGTGGATGAGGGGGGCCTACTGCAAAGTTGAATAGAAAGAGTCAAAGAAAGATATCCATGAGATGTTGGCAAGTTCAATAAGGAGGTTAAGAAGATAAACTTTTAAACTTTTTTAAAGGGTACAGGTAGGTCTTGAAAGTCACACTGCAGTACTGTCAGGGTTATTTCTAGGCAGTGAGAGTATGGAAAATGTTCATGTTCTTTACCACAATCTGGAACTTTTGTTCATTGCAATGAGTAGGTATAACCTCCATAATCAAAACAAAATGTAGCTTTTACCCTATGTATTCATATCTAAAGAAAAAAAAATCTCTTCCTGGCTTTTGTGTATGTGTGTGGTACTGAGGATTGAAACCAGTGACACTCTGAGTTACATTCCCAATCCTTTTTTTTTTTTTTATTTTAAGTCAGGTCTTGTTAAGTTGCTGAGGCTGGCCTCGAACTTGCAACACTCTTGTCTCAGCCTCCCCAGTCTCTGGGATTGCAGACATGTGCCACCACCCTGGCTTCATTCTGGCTTTAATCTGTGATTTCATTAAAAGATTTTGATTAAATTATTTGTTATGATTTTTTTCAGAGAGAATTATACCTACTTTAGTTATTAATGTCATTTTTAGTATACAAAATATATTTAAGACAGTTAAAATTTGATTCTTTAAAGTCTAATTATTAAAAACTAGTGTCTTGTTACTAAAAAGGACAACGTTTTATTACAATCTGAGAGTGAATCCTAAATCTCAAAGATGAATATGAGATTATATTCATTCTATGTGTAAGAAAACTATGAGAAACAGCCATAAAGAAGAATGAAATTATGGCATTTGCCAGTAAATGGATGAAACTGGAGACTACCATGCCAAATGAAATAAGCCAATCCCCCAAAACCAAGGCTGAATATGTGAATGCTAACACACAATTAAGGGGGACAGGAGGGAAAAATAGAAGTTCTTTGAACTAGACAAAGGGGAATGAAGGTAAGGGAAAGGGTATGGGAATAGGAAAGACAGTAGAATGAATGGGACATAACTTTCCTATGCTCATATATGAATACCCAATCACTGTAACTCCACATCATGGACAACCACTAGAATGGGAGGTTATATGCCATGTATGTATAATATGTCAAAATACACTCTAAAAAGGTTCTCAGCAAAATAATCAATAACGTGAAGAGAGAGCCTACAGATTGGGAAAAAATATTTGCCACATGCACCTCAGATAGAGCATTAATCTCTAGGACATATAAAAAACTCAAAAAACTTAACACCAAAAAAACAAATAACCAATCAACAAATGGACTAAGGAACTGAACAGACACTTCACAGAAGATATACAATCAATCAACAAATATAGGAAAAAATGTTCAACATCTCTAGCAATTAGAGAAATGCAAATCAAAACTACTCTAAGATTTCATCTTACTCCAATCAGAATGGCAGTTATCAAGAATACAAGCAACAATAAATGTTGGCAAGGATGTGGGGAAAAGGTACACTTGTACATTGTTGGTAGGAATGCAAAATGGTGCAACCATTATGGAAAGCAGTATGGAGATTCCTCAGAAAACTTGGAATGGAATCACCATTTGACTCAGTTATTCCACTCCCCAGTTTATACCCAAAGAACTTGAAATCAGCATACTACAGTGAGACAGCACATCAATGTTTATAGCAGTTCAACTCACAGTAGCTAAACTATGCAACCTAGGTACCCATCAATAGATGAATGAATAAAGAAAATGTGGTATACATACATATGATGAATATTACTCAGCTTTAAAGAAGAATGAAATTATGGCATTTGCTGGTAAATGGATGGAGTTGGAGAATATCAAGCTAAGCAAAATAAGCCAAACCCAAAAAAACCAAAGGCCAAATGTTTTCCCTGATATGCGGATGCTTATTCACAATAAGGGAGGAGGCTAGGGAAGACTACAGTTACTTTAGATTAGGTAGAGGGGAGTGAAGGTAGGGGAACAGATATGGAGGTAGGAAGGATAGTAGAGTGAAACAGACATTACCTTATATATATATGTGACTGCGTGACTGATGTGATCCTACAATATGCACAATCAGAAAAATGAGAAATTACACTCCATTTACATATGATTTATCAAAATCTATAAATGCATTCTACTATCATGTACAACTGATTACAACAAATTAAAAAAATAGTTTATGCAACTAAAAAAATACACTCTACTGTCATGTGTAACTAAAAAGAACAATAAAACAATCTTTAAAAAGAATATTAGGAGCAAAAATAATTTAGTAAACTTATTCATCATCCCAATATCCTCAAAGTCCATAAAGATTAGTATAAAAAATGAGATTTCCACCAACATATTAAAATAAACTGCATAAAAAACCTGCCTGAAGTGATTCATGTACTGAGTAACAAAACAGTATAGAATAGCTGCAACTACTCCTTTTTACAAGAAAAGTATATTAGTAAAATAAAAATTTTTTATAAGTGCATGAATCTACTATGTGAAACTAACTATTCATCTACATACCCAAAGGGATATTAAAAAGTTCATGCAGACTGGCACCTACCTAGATTTGTAAATGACACAAGGACAAGCAATCCTATCCATGTTTTCTCCCCAATTCACCCATGGATCTAGTGATTTGTAACCAAGAACAGTGATCTGCAAAATATGCTGACTTACCAGATCTCCACCTTATTTTTTCCAAAGGGAAGAAAGAACTAGGACACCCCCTGCACTTTTTTGTTTGCTTGTTTGTTTGTTTTTGGTACTAGGGATTGAACTCGGGTGCTTTAAAACACTGAGTCACAACCCCAACACTTTTTATTTTTTATTTTGAGACAGGGTCTCACTAAGTACTTAGGGCCTGAATAAATTGCTGAAGCATGCCTCAAACTTTTAATACTCCTGCCTCAGCCTTCCGAGTCACTGGGATTACAGGCATGCACCACCACAGCTGTTTAGGACTCCTTTTTCAGCAAAAACATGCACCTACCTTCCCACTGGCCTGTCAGCACCAAGCTCCTGTTAATTACCACATCGATTTCTGAAGCTCCATCCTCCACGGCTAATCGGATCTCTTCCAATCGTGTCTTTAAATGAGTCTGCCCAGCTGGAAATCCAGTGGCCACTAGTAGAGATTAAAAAGGAAGGAAAAAAGAGAGGGAAGAAAAATTTCAATTGGAATTTAGCTCAAAGAATTTCATGTTCCCCCCCAAAAATAATCAGCATTTAGAAAACAGCATAAATGACACTTAAGAATGACACTAACATTATGTATAACTTAAGGGTGAAGAAATAATATGTTATTTCATGTTGTACTGCTGTTAGGACAAATATTAAATATTCTCTAACAGTGTTAAAATTAACTTGTTGCAGAGATGTTTAAGAGGGAGAACTAAGTAACCAGCAATTGAGAAAATATGTTCAATAGCCAGGATGGTGCACACCTGTAATCCCAGCAACCCAGAAGACTGTGGCCGAAGGAACAAAAGTTCAAGACCAGCCTCAGCAACTTAGCAAGAAGATCCTCTCAAAGTAAAAAGGGCTGGGGCTAAGGCTTTGACCCCGTGGTAAAGCCCTCCTGAGTTTAACCCTCAGTACAAAAGGAAGGAAGGAAAAAAGGGAGAAGGAAAACATGCTATCATCACAGTGATGGTCACAACATCATGGTGTAGCCTTGTTTTGATCAACACTAGTTAATCCTGGATCCTACTCTTGATCAAGTTGCCTATCTCTATTTTCTCTTGATTTACTCACTCACAAATGAACCTCTTTAGCTGTAATAACCAGATTGTAATACAGGTTCCTCCCACTGAATATCTTTAAAAAAAGAAAAAGAAAACAGCCAAATGAGAAAAACGGGAAAAGGGATATAGAAGAGAAAAATACCTAATCAGTCCAGAGAATTGGGGCAGGGCAGAGCTGGCAAGAACAAGTGAGAGGAAAATGAAAATACATCTGTACTTTTGAAAAGTTTTTAACCTTTTTTATATGCTCATCATTCACTTCATCCCTGTTTCTAAAGATGACCTATTGTCTTCCCTTAATTTTACCAAAATCCTTGGGTCAGCTACCTTAGAGGGAAGCATATCTCTCTGTTGAACAAAGGAAAAACTGGACTGAAGTTGACAAAATATTAAGGTCTATAAAGGTAGTTTCCAAATACTTTGGGAATCCTTACAAATACGTTGTACATAAATATAGTATACCGTGTTTCTTTGGATGCTTTTCTCCCAAAATAAATTAATGGTCTTTATAGACTGCTGGGTTTTTGTCTGTTGGTACCAGAAACTTAATCCAGGGTGCTTTACCATTCAGCTACATGCCCAGCCCTGTTTATTTTTAATTCTGAGATAAGGACTCCCTAAGTTTCTGAGGGTCCTGCTAAATTGCTGAGACTGGTCTCTAACTTGCAGTTTATAGACTTTTTTAAAGCACCAGGATACTTTTCCTACATCTTTTAAAACTAGAATATAATTTTATGTCTGTCTGTCCATCCATCCAGCCCATCCAATCAACTGTCCACAGACACAGACACACACAGACACACACACATACACACACACACACACACACACACTCTCACTCTAAACAGGCTTTTCAGAATTTCCTCTTCCTGGTACCTGCTAAGTCTATCTTAAATTCTTAAATTAGTTAATTCCTGCATGTGCCCTCTTTTCTGTATCGTCTGGGTTTCAGAGGGTTCTTATCCTCTCCCACATGGATTATGGTGAGTCTCCCTAACTCCATTTCAGTCCTTTCTAGCTTATCCCTACCACCATCAAACTCACTACACTGAAGCTGATCATGCCACCCCTCTACTTAAAACCTTTCAGGGCCATCCCCATCATCAGAGTGTAGCCCCAACAAGGTACAATTTGTAGGCCCTGTGTCATCTGGCCCTGAACTGCCTCTCCAGCTTCCACTTCCACAGTGCCTTCTTTGTCCTACTTTTGGATCCAACAATTGCAAACTTCCTTAGGTCCTCTGATC
Organism: Glaucomys volans; assembly: GCA_020662805.1. Lineage (NCBI taxonomy): Eukaryota > Metazoa > Chordata > Mammalia > Rodentia > Sciuridae > Glaucomys > Glaucomys volans. The sequence goes on along the minus strand of JAJEJO010004518.1, from coordinate 471,595 downwards.
ACACTTTTGTGACTTCATACATACAAATTCTCTAAGAGTCAATCTCTACCTTATCAACACTGCCATCTCCTCCACACCCTTTGAGATCTAATGCAATTATATCACTGTGATGATGCATACACTTGGTGAGTGTTACTGACCTTCACAAAATAAATAATTCATTTCTCAGAGTTACAACAGTACCTTCTGTATATGTTTATATTTTCCATATACGTAATAGAACATACACATACATGTGTATTTATAAAATTATATGGCACATTATGGTTTTTTTTTTTTCAACTGACTACAGCTTAGTTTTCTTAAGCATGATGATACAGGTCCTTATTTATAGGACTTAACATAATGTCTGTTCTTTACTAAATAACTAAAAATACTAAAATCATGAATCAATACAACTAATTATAAATATATGAAATTAATTTAAATTAGTACAAATTAAAATCATATATAATATCCCACAGTATCTATAATGTAGAAGTGAAAACATGTTGAAAAATAATAACAAAAGCTGCAACAAATCTTACCTGATGCCACAGGTATATTACAACCTACAGCCTTCAGTGCTTTTACAGCATCACACACCCGGGCAGGATAAACACAAACAGCAGCTGTAGTAATGCCTTTGAAGGAAGAAATCATAGCAGCCTTCTTTATATGAAGCTCAACTCACACAATATGCTAATTATTATTTATCCTACAACAATGGCAAAAAACAAAATGAGGGGAAAAACATTTTTTCTGATGATGCTGCAACAAACTTAAAGATTTTTACTTTCTGCAATCCCTTCTAGTTGTTGAAAACATGGATCATGTTCTGATTATAGTCACAGAAATAAGTTTGATATGCTGTTCTTTAAGGTTAACATAATGTCATTTTTAAAATTCCTAAACAGTACACCTGTTCATCATAATTCAATTAAAATATTTTATTTCATGTAGATACAAAAATGCAGGTTTGCATAGCATTGAAACAGGAGAGTCAATAAAGAAAAGTATAAGTGAAACATACAGACTCCATGGAACAGCAAAATGACATTTAACTAAAACCACTCCTTCTTTTGAAAGAAATAATAAAATCTGAAGCTAGAGCCTTCATTTTAAGGTATAAGCTCTGAAATTTAAAAAAATAAAAATAAAAAGCTACTATAATAATATAGCTACTATAAAAACAAGCAGAGTCATAAGACCTCATGCAAAGATGTTCCTTTTAAATGGTATTAATAAGATGGAGTCTGGTGAGTTGGGTTTTTTTGTTTGTGTGTTTGTTTGGTTTGGGTACTGGAAACTGAACCCAGGGCCTTCTGAATGCTAAGCATGCACTCTACCAAAGAGCTCCCCCAGCCCCACTAAAGGAAATTTATTGTCAACAGAAAAGAAATATAATACTTGTCAAAAACTACAGAGATACTGAGGTGTATAAATTATCTACAGATTATTTGTGATATCTGTATTGGGCTAGTTCAACATGTCTAGCAATGTAAAGACAGGTACTCCAGAGCCATGAAGCATCCTTCCACAAAGAAGAGAGCTGGCTCCTAAAACCAGCCCAGCAGATAATAAGACATATTGTCTTAGAAATGCCTCTGACACTTGCAGGTCTCAGTTTCTTCACTTAGAAAATAAGGGGACAAACTCTCAAGTCTCCTCCATTACTAAAATGTTAAAGTTCTAAACTAACAGCAACTGCAGAAAGGTCTCTCCCATGTATACTAAAGAAGTGAGAATGACTTTTTCTGAAAGATCTAACCTAATATACAAGCATGCAATATTTCCCATTGCATCTTATTCTCAAAAGTATTTCATTGACTCACAGAAAATACTTTTATGTATGAGATGTGATTATTCAGTAAAGAGACTGACTTTTTCATATGTGGCTATGGAATCAGAATAAGTATTTTAGAGTCACTAGATAGAAAATTTCTAAACTGAAGAATTGAAAATAAATAAATAAATAAGGAAACTCTCAATGAGAAATTTCAATCTATGGACAGAAAGAAGTATCTAAAAACAGGATTCAGGGCTGGGGATATAGCTCAGTTGGTAGAGTGCTTGCCTTGCAAGCACAAGGCCCTGGGTTCAATTCCCAGCACTATAAAAATAAATAGATAGATAGATAGATAGATAGATAGATAGATAGAAAGAAAGAAAGATAGATAGATAAAATAAAAACAGGATTCAGTATTCCTGCTGTTTTTTAAAGATCATTTCAGTTATTTGTCCATACACATGATCAGAGCTCCCATCCTGGATTTTATAACTACCATATTGTTAGCAACTGAATCTTAAGTCCTCTTAGATATAATAATTGGTTTTGCAAGCAGATAAACACCAGATATATTATACACAACATTACCTTTATCATGCATATTCAAAGCTTTTAAAAGATCTTCACGAATTGGATATTTGGCTTTACAACAGAGCCTTTGAATGTTGGAAAACGTATCATCGCCTGAAAGTGTAGTAAGATCTATAAAGGTAACAGCTTTCAGGAGCCAAGCAGCCTGATAAAAAGAAAAGGCAAAGCAAATAAAAATTAAAATTAATCTCCAACCTTGTTAGTAGAGACTCATTAGACAAATATGGATACTAATACCTGATATCTACACTATTCTAAACCATATGATGATACATGTGTAAACAAGATTCATTGACAAGATGAGTATCACTCAGAATAAAGTGAAAAGGAAGAACAATAGCCTACTTTTTTTTATCCTACTGATATCCCAAACAGAATCCTCTAGTAGACCAAGTCTCCACACTTCTGACTTTTCCATCTCATCCACAAGGAACCCGACATGGCTACCCTGATGTGGGAGAACTGAGGAAAAAGGTTTCTATTTCAATTTTCCTTTCCTAGCATTAGAGATGAGATAATGTTTTTTAAAGTCTCTAAGTTCCATGTTGTTTTTTCCAATTTAATCCAACTCCATTTTAAAAACAATATTCCTGTTTCACAATTCATTCTGACAAACTTCCTTTTATCTTTTCAATAAGAATATTTCCAAGGATGAGCAAAATCTGAAACATCACTCTAAAAAATTCAATCACAATATTTTGCCTCCCTTGTGAAATGAACTCTGAATTCCTTTTAGAGCTGCACAGCACGTCTTTGGTTGGTATACACTGAAGAATATGCTGACCATAAGTACTCTGCAAAACATCACCTTTGGAATTTTGAAAAGTGATTTATGAAAAGTAATAGTAAGATAAACATGATGGTCAAAGAAGGTCAACTCTTACCCCTCAGAGCCTCAACAGTGGACACACCAGGTTTAGACATTATGGTTTTAAAATTAAAACAGAAGACAACCAAAAAAGGCATGTCTGAGAAACTGAATAAATGCGTTGAGAAAATATGCCATTTAATTCACTCATGAATAAAGATGCCTCAAATTCATTTGCGGTTTTGCCACTCAAGAATGATAAGATATTTAACTTGTTTGGATAAATGTGTTATCTTTCTCTAACCCATCATCATCATATATGAATTATTAAAATAAGTCATGGACAGCTGCAATCTTTTAAGTTTAGATGCATCTTGAGCGAAATTCAATATTGTGGCCTTGAGGGAAGAGACCATGCATTGTGAAATACAGGAATAGAATACTCAAGAAGAATCTTACTTGCCACTCCTTTTTCACAATTCTTCGAGCCTGGATTTGTTGTGCCCGCCTCAGAACTGCCGGCTGATTCACCTGTATTTTGGAAATCCAGCTAAGGTCTAAAGGGAAAAGAACAATACTTTTTGAAACTGAAAAATTTTATTCACATAGTCACCTACAGACAAATGGTTCTAGAAAGAATACATTCACCATTGATACCAACACTCTTTAAAAACTTCTGCTTTTCTCTTACAACAACAAATATATAACCTTGTTGAAGGAATCCCAGCCATCACAAGGCATACTTCACTTAAAATCAAGTTTATGTGGAACTAGAGAACCAGTATTGATTCACTGCATAGATTACAATGAACATGGGGGGGGGTAACATTGTGTTTCCCATGGTACATGCCTCACTTCTGACAGCAAAAACTTATTTGTAAGTGTCTAATCCGAGGGAGCAAACAAGATTAATAAATACTTAAGTGAAGTAATGCTGGGGCTTAAAGAAATGCTTGGTTATATCCCCTTACTGACAAGATTAATATCTATTAGATGCTGATATGATATAGCCCATCAAAGGAGAATTTTTCAAAATGTATCAGAGATAACAACGATATAACGGAAGTTTGAAAAAGGAAAGAAAAAACCTACTCAAAGTTCCAGAAGACATCTGTGTTGCTTCTGTTCTCAAATGATCTCCCCTACTTTGATTTGTTCTCTTTGCTTCCAGTTGACTGTTTTAGCTCTGGGGAAAATATGGCTCTCTCAGACAGAGCTACCATTTGGTTGTGCCTCTACCACAGAACTTGTCTTTCATTCACCAAGGACCTGTGATGAAACTGTTTCTTGTACTTACTGTATTGTGAGTCATGATCTTATCTGCCTTTGAGTCTAACAACAGTGTCGTGCATATGTATTTCAACTTTTTCCACTGATATTCAGTAACAGCTAGCCCCATAGTAAATTGGGCACCTGTCTGTTTGCCTTCTGTAACTAACTTCATTTCAATATCCGTGTAGGAACTCCATGTTTTTCTACTATGGAAAAGGTTATTTGTATCCCAATTACATAGCTCTATAACATGACAAGGAAAACTGCCAATTGCATATGTGCTATGTAATGACACAAACAATCACAAAGTATTTGCACCTAACATAAAAGCTAGATGCAGTGGGTCCTGTTATCCCAGCAATTTGAAAGGCTGAGACAAGAGGACTGCAAGTTCAAGGCCAGCCTCAGCAATTTAGTGAGGCCCTAAGCAACTTAGTGAGACTGCCTCAAAATGAAAAAAAAAAAAGCAGGGGGCTGTGGATGTAATTTAGTGGTAAATCACCCAAGTCAGATCTCCAGTATCAAAAAAAAAAAAAAAAAAAAGCCTCTACCACAAAGATTAGACCACCAAGAAAACCAATATTTCTAAAAGACTTCTCCCTTCTCCCATTTCCATTTGCCTCTTCTTAAAAGTATCAATATTAATGATGCAGAAATTCTCAAAGATTAATGATATTCCACATTTAAATATTACTAAAGAAGGAACAGAGTTTGGGTGCTTTCCTTTTTTTTCCCCCTAATTAAATTATTTTGTTAGCTCAAATCATTTAATAAAACAGATTTTTAACATTTCAATCCATCTGCTTCTGCTCCTCAAAGATATTGTACGTTTTCCTGCTTGTTTCCTGAGCCAACTTCAGAGAGAAAGCAGAAGTAAGCTGGGGTCAGGCCAACTTTTGCCTCTTCTTTCCCACCAAAGACTGAGCTGGCTCTAGCAGAGTCCAAAGGAACAAGACCAGACAGTCACTCTGGACTCATCCCAATTTATGTAAGGCCTAGAAGAACCTCCCTCTTCTCAAACACGGGAGGATCTCCTTTACTTGTTTTTTAACACTAACAGTGGTGATAAAGATCATTTCAGGCAAAGAGTAACAATGAAGCAGAGCGGTGTGACCCACAAGATTCACTAGCAAGTAACTACTAAGAGGGAAGCTGATCACTCCTAGGCAGTTCGAGAGGCTGTCCTTGATGCATTGTGAGACACTTCCTCTAAGTTCTTCCCCTCTTCTTCCCTACTTCTTCCTCTTCTTACCCAACTAAGGCCTGCACTGGAAGCTCTGCTGCAGGCAAAGGGTCTGAGGCAAACCCAGGACACTTGCTCATCTGGCACGCTCCTCATGGTCTCTTCTACCTCCGTCAGAGTTGCTAAACCACTGGGAGTTTCCTGACACACCAAGTCATGTTCCCTCTCTGGACCCTGTGTTCAGTTTGTTCCTTCTAACTCAACTGTCTTCCTTACCTTGCATGAAGATTAACTCCTACTCATACACTGAGATTCAGTTCAAAGGTCACCTGCTCTGAGAGCCTTCCCTAAAACTCACAGGTAGAGTATTCCTTTGCTGCTTTGTGCTTCCATGCAACTTTGCAGTCTTTTAGCCCAGCCCCATCACTTGAAATGGTGCTGATGTATAGAATTATTTATATCCCCAAAAGATTTTTAAAACTCCAAAAGAATACCTGACATGTGAATGGCATTCAATAAATAAGTTGAGCAGTTCCCAAAAATCAGATTGGGGGAGGGCAGGCAGTACTAGGATTGAACCCAGTGCTCTACCACTGAGCTATACCCCAGCCCTTTTTAACTTTTTTATTTCAAGATAGGTCACTAAATTGTCAAGGCTGGCCTGGAACTTGTGATCCCCCACCTCAGATTCCAGAAATTTTCTTAATTTTGGACAACGTCTTTCTCAATTGCTTCTGACTGGAAAAGACTTTTGGACCTCCACAAGAGAAGATGGGACAAAAGTATGAATGTGATGCTTGGGATCATTCACCTTAAAAACTAATTTTTGTTACAATTCCCACCTAAGGTTAGAGCCTACAAGGCCTGCTCTCACACTTCTCAGACACCACCTACCAGAGGTCCCAGCAAACTATCTATTGGGGAATATAATAAGATCGCTTCCTTCACAGTATCAGCCTTGACTGCTAAAAATATCATTAGTGGTCATAAAATTATTCAACCTCATATTTAATCTGGCCACAAAATTTGCCTCTGTGACCTCCCATGGCAATGAATTATATAAGTGACTATCTCATTTTTATTAGCACTTAATTTGCTACTCTTTAATTTCATCAAATAACCCTTGCTCTCATCTTAGGGGGTCTGGGGAAAAGAAAGCACTGATTGGCCTTTGTTATGTCCTTCATAATTTTTAATATTTTATTCAAGCACCCTTTAGCATCTCCTTTCCAGGAGAAGTGATTCTAATGCACACAATCTCATCAGGACTACAGAATCTTCTATCGGAGCCAGGAGGGGTTTAAAGTACACCTGCCTTTTGGAACAGACATGAAACCATAATTGGAAGTCAATAATACTCTTCTTACAACTTTCCAATGGAAACAAATCAGAGTTTTCCTTTGGTGACTTTCAGGCCCTTCTTTCAACTATAAACTTGTTCTCAAATACTTGTTTCACAATTTATTTAGTTTTTTCTGTTCAAGTCTCAGTAGAAACAGAGATAATTTTCCCAGCAAATCTACTTTCTAGCCTTGTCATCACTTCCATTTGTGTTTCTATAGAAGTTCTTGTGTTCTTCACAATATTCCTAAAACATGCAATATCAAATAGTGGCCCCACCAAAGGAGATGCATTTTGTATTTTGATTTTAACTTTGTTCCTTGTAGACAAAAATAAATCATGATAATTTATTAGAGACTTTTCTCCCAAAACATATTGGGCAAATAAGAGATTAATTTTTCTATTTTCTATTAATTCTTTCTGGATGTTTATATCCAACTGTACCACCCAAATCTTTTTCCCAGTGTTGTCTCTAAACAGTCATTTCCAGGTATACACTAGTATACTTCATTACCAGAATATATTACTTAGTATCCTTTTAACTGTATTCATTTGTCTATTATTTCTAAATTGTGTTTGTTTTCAATTCAAATTTGCATCCTCCCAGGAAACAGTCATATCCTCCCGCATGTACAAATGCCTAGCACAAAAACAGTTGATCAATAAATGTTTGTGCCCCTTCCAAGGCAGTAAACTTATTTTTTATATCAGAAATTGAAACTAGTGGAAAAAAATCACTCGCTCATGTCTAGTCTTTCACCCTTAGCCTTGGAAAGGATTAGGCTGACTAGGGAAAGAAAAGAAAAAAAAGATACCTGGATGTCACTGCATGTTTGTTCCAGTCAGGCTCATTAGATATTCAATTTACATAGTAAATGAGCAGACTCTCTGGCCTGGTTTCTAACCCAAAAAGGTACAGAACAGAAACTGTCCTGAGAGCCCCATCCCTATCAGCAGGTGGGGTCTACAAACAATCTTTTCCCCTAAGTTTAGCATCCAAGAAACATTGGATGAGTGCTCTAAGACATCCACACCTCTGCAGGCCACTTTCCAGCTCTCCTCACATTCTACTGATTAAGCCAGTTTGTGGAACTCGTGGAACCCAAACAGGTATCTGTTCTACAAACAAAGACACTGGCAACCTGACAGTACATATTGCCACAGCCTTGCCATAATACCACTAACCCCTCACCTCTAACTCCCATCTCACATACATTCACCTGCCCACTCTTTAGTGCATCAGTACAAGTCCAAGTTAGTAATTAATTCAGTACCAAGCCAAAGACCAACTTGATCTCCCAATCTCGTCTCTGTACCAATCTTATCTGTTCTCTGCTTACACTTTTCTTCCATCCAGCTATCATTTCCAGTGTCTTGCATCCACAGGCAAATGGGTTATAACACTTCATCATGTAACATTCCATCATCACAGTGGAAGATAGTACAGGTTCACATTACCAGGTATCCTCATTTTTGTACCCTGCTTTACAGAGGAAAATCACATCATGATTTCAAGGTTTTACCACCTTCCTGTATCCTTCATCCATCCTTGAGATATTAGGCATTCCCAACTATTGATGCTCTTTAGTAATCAATTTCCCATTTCTGCAAATTACACTTCTCAATTCATCAACTACTGCCAGTAGGTTAATCTTGTCAGTAAAAAAGCCTAGTCACTTATTCTGGCATCTAAAATTTTTCTATTTAGTACAATCTTTGGGCTGAAGTAAATGTCCCAACTGTTCCCAGGATGCTCAGGTTAGCCCTGTCCCCGAGTTTTCAGCAGTAATTGGTGGCTAGTCAAAACAGCCAGAGCTCCTTAGCAAAATGAAGCAGATTATATCCAAATGCCCATGTACAACCTCTCCACTCAGCTTTTCTAGAATGTACACAACATGCTAAATGATGTGAGAAAAGTTATAGCTCCTCCATGAAAAAAACCTTAAGGAGAAAACTGGGGAGAAAAAACCACAGACCTGGGAGTTGGAAAAATCAAAACATAAAATAACATATAAGGGCAAAAATCAATGCATGGAACTAGCAATTCCCAAATGGTTCCACAGGCTAATTTATTAGTTAGGAATCTTTGAGTTGAAAAAAATGAAAACTGACTGACTAGAACAAAAAGGGAAGGATACTAAGGGCTCATAAATTGAGACAAGATTGGAAGACCAAGCACAGAAAGACAGATGGAACCAAAGACAACAATGGAAAGTCAAAAACTAGAAGCACGATGCCAGCATTTAACAAGAATGGTCTGGCCACGACACCACAGCAGCTGCCACCTGACACCATTACTGCTATCTTCCTTCACTTGCTCAGGGCTTTAGGTTTTATATGAAAAAAATCTAATGCTTGAACCTAGGGCATGTGCTGTGCACGACTGCAGGGTCAGGGAGGAAAGAGAAGACCTTTTCCTTCCCTTCATCTGTCATGCCTCCAACCAAATCTGCAGACAAAAGGCTTCCCCAGCAATGACTGATGGGATTAGCTTGCTGAAGAACCAAAAACTGTAAGTTTCTGTTACAAAAATCAATAAAACTTCACCTTTTAAAAAAAAAAGACTTGAAATTTCTTTAATCCACATTTCTCAAATCTTTATGAAAAAAAAAAAAAAAAAAAAAAGAGCTTTTATCCATACTGGGTAGACAATAAGTCAAATTCAGAAGGACAGGTCGCAGATGTAGGCTTACCCAGTTGGCTATAAAAACCCTTAGTGGATAAATAAGAGATCTGAGATTGACCTTAAAGCCCTGGTTCTCCATCTGCAGACATTTCTGATTGTCACAGCTGGCAGTATGGTGGGTCCTGTTTAGTGGGTAGAGACCAAGGATGCTGCTAAACATTACAATGCACAATTTAATCTCCCTCAACACAGAATTATCTCCTCCAAATGTCAATAGTGCCAAGATTGAAAAATTCCATCTGAAGTATGCAAGGATTCAGGAAAAACCAAGAGGAAGTGCTGCAGGTTTGTGGGATAAGGGGGTTTCAGGAGCAAGAGCAGGTTGGCTGGATTATTTGTAATGCACCTTAAGTACGAGGCTAAGAAATCTCAACCTATGCTATCACATCAGTGGCCACTGGCCACATAAGCCTGTCTGAGCCTCTGAAATATAGATAATTCAAATTAAGATGTGTTTTAAGTGTAAAATACATCAATTTTCAAGATTTAATACCCCAAAAGAATGTAAAATATCTCTTTAATTAGACTTTATGTTGATTACCCAGCAAAATTACAATATTTGGGATATATTTGGTTGAATGTTATTAAAAATATCTCACCAATTTCTTTTTACTTCTAATGTGCATACTAGAAAACTTAAAATTAATACTTTGTGGGGCTGACATTGTGGCTCAGGGGTAGAGCACTTGCCTAGCACGTGTGAGGAAGTGGGTTCAATACTCAGCATCACATTAAAGTAAATAAATAAAATAAAGGTATATTGTGTCCATCTACAACTAAAAAAAATTTTTTTTTAAATTAATAATTTGTGTCTCATAGTATAATACATCTATGAGACAACACTGGACTAAACTTTATCCTTCAGGAATATAGTATAATATAGTATACCCTTAGGCCATAGTGTTTTTTTAAAAAAAAACAAACACATAATATGTCCAATATAAATACATTTGAGTATTCAAATGTAGATATGAGAAGTATTATGCCCAGTTTAATAAAATAAAGTAAATCCATAATATGCAATATAATTCAGCCATTAAAAAGAATTAGGTTTAGGTTGGGGATATAGCTCAGTTGGTAGAGTGCTTGCCTCACAAGCACAAGACCCTGGGTTCAATGCCCAGCACCACAAAAAATAAAATAAAAAATTAGGTTTAAAAAAAGAATTAGGTTCTTCATTAAGTACTGTTGTGCAACTGATTATGATACATTGCTTGGTGAAAATAATAATAATAAAAATGAAAATAAAAATAATAAAATGATAATAATAATAAAATAAAATAATAAAATAAAAATAATAAAAATGAAAATAATAAAAATAAAAATAAAAATCTCAACCTATGCTATCACATATTATTAATGAAAATAATAATAACCTGCACAGCCATGTTTTTTAAATAAAAAAGGTTTATAAAGCTGGGTGCAGTGGCGTACATCTATAATCCCAGCACCTTGGGAGGCTGAGGCAGGAGGATCGAGAACTCAAAGGCAGTCTCAGCAACAGGGAGGCGCTAAGCAATTTAGTGAGACCCTGTCTCTAAATAAAACACAAAATAGGGCTAGATGTGGCTCAGTGGTTGAGTGTCCCTGAGTTCAATCCCTAGTACCCCCCCAAAAAAAAATAATAAAAGGTTTATAAAATCAAGAATACAAAACCTTTCTCTGTGGTATATGTTTTTTTAAAAAACAGAATAAATACCAAATTGATCAAAGTGTTTCTCCTCAGAAGTAGGATTACATAAGATTTCTTCTTTCTTATGATATATATTTCATATCACTTAAAAATTCTACAAAGAGCATGGTATTTCTTGTTGAGCAGACAAAACAAAATAAACTTAACTCTTGCCAGTCAGTAGTGTGCACAAACAGTAGGACGCAGACCACAGGCGGGACCAGTCAGGCAGCTTCACTGTAGCCCAGGCAACAGTAATGTCCCTCACCCTGGCATTTTCACATTTCATGACCCATATCTGGTCACTGAGCTCTGCCACAAAGCCAGTCCAAAATAGCTATTCAACATCAGGCAGAAATGGCAGCCTCAGAATGTCCCTATTACAATTCCCATAGAAAGGATGACCAAATGTTGGCACCACGGACCTACAGATACAACCTAATTTTTATATTGCTCCTATGTGACACCAACACTACACCTGGGTGAGATGGGCCCACACTTCAGAGGCTGCTATGGCCCACCCATAGCCTTTCTCTTCCCCATAGGTGGTGGGCCTGTGGGGCCAACGGTATAGACTTTGCCTGTATACTACATTCCCCTTCCAGTCCATATTTGAGGCACACAGAACCCCAGCATTCCTAGACCTAATGGCTCCAAGCTTGCTTACAGACACTACAGGGATCTGTAACCAGAGTCAATAGCTTAAGTTTAGCATATAAAAACAGAAAAGGGAAAAAAAGCCTCCTGGAAAATTAGACAAATGCAATCCTGATTATGAATTTCATTTATTCATTCAACTAATATAAAAGGATACCCACTTTGGTGCCAGGCTCTGTGGATTGAGCAATGAATGAAAAAACAAAATCCTTATTCTCATGGAACTTTCTCTAATAAGAGATTATAAATGAAAGCATCTACTGAATACATCATATACTATATATGGACTATAGTGAGAAGTTACATAGGATAAGAAAATGGAGAATGCAGGGATGGTAAGGGAAGGGAAAGTATGATAAAACATTTGAGCAAAGGCCCACCTGAAATGGGAAGTGAGGAATAATATTGTCTAGGAAAGCAGTCTTCTAAGCAGAGAGAAGAACAAAGTTGCTAAGGTCATATCTTAAAGTAGGGACACAGGTGTAGATGGAGGGCCTGAGCAAGGCCAGGTGAGGGGAGTGGTTAAGATAAAAGTCTGAGAGGTAGGCATGGAACAAATTATACACAGTGTTTCTTACAAAATAAGAGTCATAACCCAGGGACATGTCATGAAATCAACTTTTCTAGTTGCAACCAGTACACCAAAAGAAGAAACAGAGGAAAATAGAAAATATCAGGTGTGCTTCATGTAATACAGATGAGTATCATCTACTTTGCATGTGTGAAAGCAGGTACTAGAGGCAATATAAAACACATCACATACTGTGAGCCATGGCCAACAGAGTTTGAAAGGCCCATGAGAAGGACTTTTTCAGCATGGAAAGATCATTGGATGTGAGATGGGAAGAATTGTGAGTAGAGCCTAAAATGATCTGATTGACACTTTCAAAGAATCCCCCTGGCTGCTGTGGGAAGATCAATCAGGAGGCTTTGGCAGGACAGGGAACAGACTGATCTGGAACACTCCCAGTAGCAGTGTTGACAGGTCAAAATCCTACCTGCCCCCTGACTACAACACTTCTCTTGTCTTTAAAATCTGTACCCAAACAAATAAGAAATAATCAATATGGCGCTATTATTCCCATTTGGAGTATAAGTAATCAAAGAAAAATGCATATTCCATAAGAGGTTATAAGTACATAAAACACAAAATTCAAGGAAGAGCTTCCTCTAACTCACTACCCATAACTACCCTCAGGTAAGTCTCCATATGGAAGAGTTCACAGATTAGACTGTCAGGGCTGATCTTTCTGCCTCCTTCCCACCTCCATGCTCCAAGAGAAAACTGGAGTCAAATTCAACAACTCTTCCCAGTACAGTCCATCTGCTGAGCTTTTGGTCTTCACTAGGGAAATGATGCCCTCCTGGTTCACCCAAGATTTGCCCAGTTCATGTCCCTATTCCATCTGGCTTAGCATTTGTTGTGTGTATTTCATTTTTTTCACATACAGTCAACCAGGATGGATTTGGTAGACTCCAGCTTCTGCCACACTCTTCAGTAATAACAGCATATGAGAGGCAAGTACAGAATTCTCCCTTCACCAAATGGTCATTCTGAAAGGAGATCAAAACTTGATTCTTTTCCCCACCTCCCTGAAGAATATAACCAACATTCTCAGCTTGAAAAGCATTCACTGATAACTGAGGGTACTCAGAATATTTGCAGCTAAAGACAGCAAAGTCCCTCCAGTCTTAGAGGGCAGTAGTAGTCAACACTGTGGTGTCTCTGTAGCCATTTGATATACCACACAGTTGTCCCTTGGCCTGAGCCCAAGCATGCAAGAGACACAGGTGCACAATGCAACATCTGTAGGGGCTAATATTCCCACTGAAATTAGAAATATTTGACTCTTTGAAGAGTAAAAACCATTTTGGCAATGGTTAGCAATGAATATATAATTATTTGATTTTGCAGTGGTAACACGCTCACAAATTTTGTTAGGGTAGTATCATGATAAAAACAATGTTCTTATTAAATTAAGAACTTTATGAAGAAGAAATGTTCTTGAATGCCATGATGATAGACAATTTGTAATTTCAACCAAATTTGTAATTTCCACAGTCTAACAAAGTACAAGGTATAGTGATCAAACTTTAAATATTTTATTTATAACAAAATAAGTAAAACATCTAATTTTTGTGAGAAAGCTGATGATGAATTAAAATACAGTAGCACCCCTTATCCCTAGGGGATATTCTACAACCCCCCATGGATGCCTGAAACCATGAACAATACCAAATCCTGTATATACATATACTTTTCTAAGATCAAGTTTAATTTATAAATTATTCAAAGAGGTTGACAAAATTAACAATAAAATGGAGCAATTATAATAATATACTGTAATAAAAGTTACATGAAGCCGGGCATAGTGGCGCACACCTGTAATCCAAGCAACTTGGGAGGCTGAGTCAGGAGGATTGCAAGTTCAAAGCCAGCCTCAGCAACTTAGCGAGGCCCTAAGCAACTCTGTGAGACCCTGTCTCTAAATAAAATACAAAATAGGGCGGGGATGTGGCTCAGTGGCCGAGTGTCCCTGAGTTCAATCCCTGGTTCCAAAAAAAAAAAAAGTTACATGAATATGTTGCATTCTCTTGAGTCAGGACAAATAATAATACTTTGAGGCTATAGTTGACAGCAGGTAGTTGAAATTAAAGAAAGGAAACAAGGGATTTAAAGAGACCACTGTAATTACTTCTTCATGGTAAGAACTCCATTTGCTGGTTATCACCATTAACCATCAGAAATATTTTATCTTTGAAGAGGAAGAAACATTTTGTCAGTAAATCTGAGCTGATCTACCTCGTTCTTAATCTAGTTTTTAAAGACCTTTGAATGTTGGCTTTGTATTTTTTCAAAATCAGATGAATTTTTTTAATGGTACATAGGGGTTATTTTATTCTGTTTTTCTTCCCCTACATCAAAATGTAATTATTTAGCTCTCCACCAATACAAATATATAAATCAAATCACATTGAATCTCAGATACGTAAAAAAACTATATATTGAATATTAGTATACTGTTTACATATTATACCTCAATTAAATTTATTTTTAAAAAATCACAGTGAAACTGGGATATATCATAGTAACGAATGCCCATGTTTGTAAATTCAGCTCAATTTTTTGAGAAAGCTAATATACTTTTAGCTTTTCAAAATATCTTTAACTTGATGTTCACCAACTGTTTTTCTAAACTTTCCTCCAAAGACTTTTGCTAGCATTGAGAATATTTTCTTGCCATAATAAAACTGCAGTCAACCAAGGACAGACTGCTCTGCAGAGCAAATGGCAGTTTTTCACTTGTACTAATTTTTTTTTCTTTTTGCTCTTGTTTAAATATGTTTGAATCTGTGAAAACAGCAGTACGTTTTATTCTGTTGGCCTTTTCCTTAAACTCTTAGAGGAAGTTACCAAAGGTTTTTTTTAGAAAAAATTAAAAGTAGAAATAAAGATTCTCATGCTCTGGTAAGGTATTTCTACCAGGTTCCTAGTACCAACAACTTCATTAACTATTTCAAGGAACTACAAACCTGCCAGACTGGAACCATACAGTTTTCCACAGCAATCCACATATCAAAGCTGCTTAAAAAATGTACATCTTTCTTGAATCATGAAATCAAAGAGGCACTTAAAATGTCCAATAGTTTCCCCGCCTCTTCATTGTTACTTTGTTATAGTTCCGAGTACACTTATCTAACACAGCACTGGTAGTAACACATCCCTATCCACAGGCCATCTATCAAGACCTAGTACTGAACTACCACGGGTGGGGATTTACAGGAGCATGTGAGGTCCCCATACCAGGTACACAGCACTGACATGCAACGAAGTTGCTCTAGATTGGGGTACTGTGATGCAGGTCATCCATGGAGCTGTAAGACAGGGCAATCATTCATGAAAAACTGACTCTGATCAGGCACTGTGCTGGCTATCCAGTCTTGCTCTATCCTAGAACAGCCAATTTGACACTGTTGGTCCTCTCTGATAATGCAACCACAGAGTTAGAAGGCCATCACTGACTAGGAGAAAAGAACCAGCCAAACAGGTTTGAGGGTCATCAATGAATCTGGGGAGTGGTGCTAAACTGATAGCGCAGAACAAGGCAGGAGTTTGGGTTCTAGCTCCAACTCTTGTTACTATGAGAAGACTAGGCTGACCAGAGAAGGATCAACAAGCTGACCTTCTCTGACAAACAGAAATTAGCAGTCAAGGAGAGGAAAGACATTTCAAACACTGAGTCTAATCTGTGTGGGAAGACCAATTCAGGATCAATTGTGGCCTGTTTCGAGAACAATAACCATGGCAGAAAGTTGTGTTTGGGAGTAAAATAGGATTTCATAGGTAAATAGTACCAGGTCAGAGAATCCTGGAGTTCAGAGGACTCTACACTTGAAATACTGTGTAGGGAGAAATGGCCACTAACAATTGATTTGATCAGATTAACATATAAAGCAGAATGAAAAGAGGGAGAAACTATTGCAACATTTCTGCCAATTCTATATCATGAACATATACTTATTTGAAAATCTGGAAGAATAACAGTAAATAGTTAAAGGAAAAAGGTAAACAAGTAGAAAAAATAAGTCCAAATGAGGAATTTCTTCTATCTGTGATATTAAATTATAATGTTAAATGAAGATATAAATAAAATAGGAATATTCTGAAGGGACATTCAGAACCAGGAGAACTTAAAACAATTATATATATTCTCAAAGGTGGTAACAGACCTTTAAAAAATCATAGGAAAAATAACTGGTAATCTGAAATAAAAGTCAGCTAAAAACAAATTTCATGAGTCCTAACACACTAAAGGCTGAAGTAAGTTAGATGACTCTTGTAACCAAGAGATGTCAAAAGCAGAAATACTCTCATGCCTTCTTCTGCCTTTTTAATGAGGAAGCAGTAAATGAGGTACACCGTGCTATGGAAGCTTGAGGGAAAGAGCATATGTCTAACTGGGAGAACTGAAAATAAAAGCCAAGTGGAAGAGTGATACCAAGGGCTGTGAAGCAGAGGTGAGATGGGTGGGATGGCTGAGCAGGCAGGGAAGAACAGCGATCTAAGTAAGGCCTTGAGTTAATGACTCTGATTTCAATCAGGAAGAATTTTTTTTTTTCCTACAGAATCAAATACTTATCAGAGAAACACAGAAATAAAGCCTGAAAAGCAGGCTGGCAACATATTATAACAGGCTAATATTGGTAGATTGAGACCATCAAATCTAATCTAATATACAAGTGAGAGGCATTGAAAGTTTTAAACCTGGGAAGTGTGATTGCATTCTGCTTTGGCATTCTAGAAGATAAATTCAAAACTCCTCAAACCATTAGTCTGCCATCTAAGTACTTAGGTACGAGAAGTAGCTAATCAAAATTTCAGTATCCACTTAGAGTTACTCTAATTGATCAGATTACCATTTAAAAAACTTCAAATGACCTCTGAAAGGCAAACAAAAATCTTTTTAAAAATGAAGAAAAAATCTTATAACTAATGTAAACATTTAACTCTTCACAAAGTCAAACTTCTCATACCTAATGTAATAAGTTTAAATCCTGACCCCCTAAGCAAAAATTTCATTTAGAAACTGTATTTACCTATCAGAAAAAAAAAAACAGCATCATACTAATTAGTCAACCACCATAATCTACAAATTTAAATCCATAAACTGCCATTGTTATTATATCCCTGGTACTATATTTTTTAATCTGTGCACCATTATAGCAGACACCTTATTTGCTTCCCTTCCCCAAGTAATATGGACCTACCAATTCAAATGAATGTACATGTGGGTTCCTGGAATACTACTCCTTCCAGCCTCACGTGGTTACCTCTATCATCTTTCAGGCTCAGTTAAACATCACTCTGCAAAGTTTTTCCTAACTACTTCGTATGTATTAGGTGTTTCTGTTAATGTGTTCCCTCAGCCCCCTGTGCTACTTCTGCTGTCAGAATTATTGTAGAGAAAATGGAATTAAGTGAAAATCTATATTCAGTGCCACCACTAGCTCCCTTCCCCTCCTCAACCCTGAGAACAATTGTTGTCAGGCTTATGTACACCCCCGTAAAAAAGTGGAGGGCTCATCTCTGCACAGACTAACCAAGCCAAGATGATTAAAAAAAAGACTGACCCAAAGAGTCTTTGAATGAAACAGCCCAGCAAGATAACCCTATGGTGATAAGTCCCACCCATGCCAGAAAGATTAGAAACAGCCAAAGGAGGATGATGGAGCAAAGACCAGGAGAGTTCTCAACCTAGAGCTTCCTGATGTCCTCTCCCAGTGGAGCCATAAACAGAGTTAACTCCCTGACAGTGGGTGGTGACAGAATGCTCAGAATACTGTCAACCAAGGAAGGTCTCCTAGGTTTTAGTGTCCAGAGTTTTTACTGGGGCTTAGGTCACAAAAACATGGTTAGCTGCCCAGATGGCTAACCTTAGTCTCCAGCCCCTATGGAACTCAAGTTAAAACATGTATCTTAAAATACTCACCATGAATCACACTGTTAAGACTGTGGAATGGCCACAAGCTCCCAGGTAAACAAAGGCACACTTATCAGAGTAGTTCCATGAATCAAACACAAAAGCCAGACCTTTCTTTGAGCAAGGCTAAATCCTTTACTACACAACTGCATCCCTCTTAAAGATAAATGCACAACTAATGATTATCTCATATATGATGAAATTGATCATAAAAGACATAGTAAAAGCAATGGGGGTAAGTGAGCAGAAGCACTGAGAGGAAAATAAAGCACTGTAGGCACCAGAAGAAAACTTCAAAATAACTATAAATAACGTACTCATCCACAAAACAAAACAAAAAAAATCATTAAGAAAAAAGAATAGGGCGCCAGGCGTGGTGACGCACGCCTGTAATCCAAGCGACTCGGGAGGCTGAGCCAGGAGGATCACGAGTTCAAAGCCAGCCTCAGCAACGTAGCGAGGCCCTAAGCAACTCAGTGAGACCCTGTCTCTAAATAAAAAACAAAATAGGACTGGGGATGTGGCTCAGTGGCCGAGTGCCCCTGGGTTCAATTCCCAGTACCAAAAAAAAAAAAAAAGAATAGGAATTCCAGAAAGACACTTAAGAAAATGAAAGAATGTAGAGAAAAGGGAACCTTAGCACACTGTTGATGGGAATATAAATTAGCTATCACAAAACCATTACAAAGAACAGTATGGAGGTTCCCCCCCCCCCCCAAAAAAAACCACTAAAGCTAAAAATAGAACAAATTCAACAATTCCACTACTGGGTATATATCCAAAGAAATAAAATTAATATATTGAAAAGATATCTGCACTCCTATGTTCAATACAGCATATTTATAAAAAGCCAAGATACAGAATCAACCTAAATGTCAACAGATGAATGGATAAGTGGAATACACCTGTAAAAACAGCTACTCAGGAGGTTGAGGGAGGAGAATCGCAAGCTCAAAGTCAGCCTCTTCAACTTAACAAGACACTGTCTCAAAATATAAAATAAAAAGGGCTAGGGATATAGGTCAATAGGAAAGCAGCCCTGGGTTGAATCCCCAGTACCATAAATTTAAAAAGGGAAAAAAGAAAATGTGGTACATTTACACAATGGAGTATTA
Source organism: Glaucomys volans (assembly GCA_020662805.1). NCBI lineage: Eukaryota > Metazoa > Chordata > Mammalia > Rodentia > Sciuridae > Glaucomys > Glaucomys volans. The sequence goes on along the minus strand of JAJEJO010004518.1, from coordinate 452,020 downwards.
TTCAGTCTTAGAAAAGAAAATCTTGTCATTTGTGACAATATGGGATGAAGCTGGATGACATTTAGCCCAGAGAAATAAACAGGCACAAAACAGGAAGAACCGCATAATACTAACTCCTATGTAGAATCTAAAACATATATATGTAATCTTTGCCAATTAAAAATAAATTATTTAAAAAGAAAACCAAGGGGAAGAAATTAGAAAAATCATTTAAGAAAAGAGCCTTAAGCCAGGTGAAGTAGCACACACCTGTAATCCTAGCAGCTCAGAAGGCTGAGGCAGAAGGATCTCGAGTTCAAAGCAAGGAGCTAAGCAACTTAGTGAGACCCTGTATCTAAAATAAAATACAAAATAGGATTGGGGATGTGGCTCAGTGGCTTAGTGCCCCTGAGTTCAATCCCCAGTACTCGTTCTCCACCCCAAAAAGGGAAAGAACCTTATGCTCCCAGAACTAAAGGCCATAAGGCTCACAAACTAAAAGAGTACAGGCAATTAGAAAACGGGGATCAACATAGCTCTAGTCAGTTATATGTTCCTACCAAACCTCAGGGAATCCAGAAGCATAATCTTTTCACATGTTTAGAAGGTAAAAAAAATAAAAATAAAAAATTGTCAAAAGTATTCATCACTACTTATTTTATAAGATTTTGTTTTTCTGAAATGATCAACCTCTATGTTCAAAACAAGCCATTTTTGTTCACAACACCACATCTGAAAATATGGTAGCTGCTGATGGGTTTGTGCTGAATTAATTTAATAGGTAAAGCAAACATTTTATTGTTCTTTGTCTTCTACAAAATTCACTTTTTTGCAAATGGAAAAGAAGGAAGGAAAGAAAGGCAAGGGGAACTATACCAAAGCATGACACTATGAAATTTCAGAACTTTAAGGATAAGGAAATTTTCAAATGTGGTCAACAGATCATATTACAAAATATAGATAAGAATAATATTGGCGGCTCCTGGTGAGATCTGGCCTGGAGCAGAGACAGCGCCAGCTCCGGTGGGGAGTTTGGGCCCTTCTGCGCCATTTTGCAGCTTCCCTGGCAGAGAGCGACCGTCTTAGGCTGCCTGGCTCCTCGGAGCTGAGCTCGGGTCTTCTGGTGCGGCCATGGCGCTGCGACTCCTGGTTCCCTCTGCCCAGAAGCATTGATCATTCCCAACCTGGAGGTAGTGGGACAGCAGCTATCTTGGGTCACCGCTTGATCAAGCACCTCTCAAACATCGGGTGAGTTACTGGAAATCTGCAGGGACACTTTAAGTCTTTACAGGGAAATTGCAATCCCTCTGATTTGCACTACTAGAGGGGAAGATACATGAGCAACATGAGAAAACACAGGAAGAAAGTGTCCCAAACAAACCTAGATGATATATCAAGAGAACCCAAAGACAGCATGGTAGAGGAATGACAGAAAGGGAATTCAGAATGTTCATAATTAAAATGATCCGAGAAGAGAATGATGTGACGAGAGAGCACATTCAGGCTATGAATAATCAGCTAATAGAGCGATTGCAGGAAGCAAAAAATCATTTAAGAGATAGAAGTTCTGAGAAAAAACAAACAGAAATCCTTGAAGGAAACAAGGAAATGAAGGAAACAATAAACCAAGTTAAAAACTCAATAGAAAGCACAATTAACAGAATAGATCACTTGGAAGACAGAACCTCAGACAAAGAAGACAAAATATTTAATCTTGAAAACAAAGTCGAACAGAGAAGATGGTCAGGAATCATGAACGAAACCTCCAAGAAATATGGGACATCATGAAAAGACCAAATTTAAGAGTTATTGGGATTGAGGAAGGCACAGAGATACAAACCAAGGGTATGAATAATCTGTTCAATTAAATAATATCAGAAAATTTCCCAAATATGATGAATGAGATGTAAAATCAATTACAAGAGGCTTACAGGACACCAAACGCACAGAATTACAACAGATCCACACCAAGGCACATTATAATGAAAATACCTAACATACAAAACAATGATAAAATTTTAAAGGTTCCGAGAGAAAAGCATCAGGTTACCTACAGGGGAAAACCAATACGGATATCAGCAGATTTCTCAGCCCAGACCCTAAAAGCAAGAAGGGCCTGCAACAACATATTTCAAGCTCTGAATGAAAATGGATGCCAACCAAGAATCTTATACCCAGCAAAACTTACCTTCAGATTTGATGACGAAATAAAATCCTTCCATGATAAACAAAAGCTTAAAGAATTCACAAAGAGAAAGCCTACCCTACAGAACATTCTCAACAAAATATTCGAAGAGGAAGAAACGAAAAACAACAATCTCAGTCATCATGGGGAGGAATTACCCTAAAGAAAGAGTCAATCAAAGGAGAAGCAAAATTAAGCTAAAAACCCCAAAAAAGCTAAAATGGCAGGAAATACAAGCCATATCTCAATAACAACCCTGAATGTAAATGGCCTAAACTCATCAATCAAAAGACATAGACCAGTAGATTGGATTAAAAAGAAAGACCCAACAATATACTGCCTTCAAGAGACTCATCTCATGGAAAAACATGCCCACAGACTAAAGGTGAAAGGTTGGGAAAAAACATACCATGCACATGGACTGAGTAAAAAAGCAGGAGTTTCCATCCTCATTTCAGATAAGGCAGACTTCAAGCCAAAGTTAGTCAGAAGGGATAAAGAAGGACACTT